>JASEVX010000570.1:2500-85291 GCA_031761405.1 Serripes groenlandicus
AGGACACCAAATCAATATTTCTGTGCAGTTCAGTTAAAATTGGTCAAGTAGTTTAAAAGCAGTCATTGTTTAAATAAATAGTTGCTGGTGGATATTGCATGATGGATTGAGGATTATCACAAAAGCTGTGCTGATCTTGATTAAATTGTATGTATTTAGCTACAGTGTAATTTTTTCCCTACTGAGATTTGAACTCAGAACTCCTGGCTAGACCAGGTGTTTTACCAGTTAAAACTATAAGGTCTCAAAATGTAGCTAAACACATTTAATTTACGATCAAATTGTCCTCAAAGAAAGTCACATTTAGTAAATGCCTCATGTTCTTTACCAAAAAAAGGAATTCCTAATAAATCAGAGCTTGTGATAATTTAATTGTAATTTAAGCAAGAGCCCCAAATGTCACAAAATACGACTGTCCTGTTTTTTTGAGACCAAGTTTAGTGATAATTGGTTGTACGTCAGGCAAATTTAGAGAGCGAACACTGTTAGTACAGTTTTGGCCATTCTGAGGGACATAAGTGTGTAGTGACTAAGATAACATGGTAAGTTATTGAACCCGACCAAAATATTCTGCCCATCAACATATTGTCTAAATTTGGTGATGATCGGATAAAGGCTTCACAAGTTATTTAGCTGACAAGACCAATTTTAGGTAATTTCTATAATAAAAGGGTGATAACTCTCGATTGACTGAAGCGATATAGCTAGTTATCAAACTTGTCCGAGATATTATGCCAATACACATTCTGACAAAATTTGGTGTTGATTGGTCAAATGCTTCTAAAGTTATTGGGCTGACAAGACAAATTATAGGTAATTTTTATAATTAAAGAGCAATAACTCTCGATTGACTAAAGCAATATAGCTAGTTATCGAACTTGTCTGAAATATTATGCCAATACACATTCTGATCAAATTTGGTGATGATTAAACAAAGGCTTCTTAAGTTATTGAGCTGACAAGACCAGTTTTAGGTAATTTCCATAAATAAGGGCAATAACTCTCGATTGACTGAAGCGATATGGCTAGTTATCCATTTTGTCCGAGATTTTATGCCAATACACTTTCTGACCAAAATTGATGATGATTGCCCAAAGGCTTCTTAAGTTATTGAGCTGAAAAGACCAATTTTAGGTAATTTCTATAATTAAAGGGCGATAACTGTCGATATAGCTAGTTATCAAACGTGTATGAGATATTATACTAATACACATTCTGACCAAATTTGATGATGATTGGACAAAGGCTTCTTAAGTTATTGAGCTGACAAAATATTGAATTGTTATCTTACAACACTATAATATTCTTATTACTGATTAGACTTATGCAACCATGTCCCTTATATCATCTCATGTATTTGCTATGTAAAACATGAGTATAAGAAGTTGTTCAAATGCATTTACCAGTAGAATAAGCCATGTTTTTCAAGGATTGAAATCATTTAATCAATATTTGAAGAGGATGAACAATTGGGCCAAATTATTTTTAAATCAGGCCAGTATTTTCAAAACAAATGTATTTCCATTGCAAAGAGGATAAGCATTAAAGAACATTCTTATGAAGGTGGATTGCAATGGACAAAGTGGTACAGATGGAGACATTGTTTAACACTTTCCCACTTGTAATGTAAATGACATTTGAAATCACTGTGGCAAAGGGAGATAACGCTCATAGTGAATATTTCATCCTTTTGCAAGTTTAGCTTTTATCCAAAGAGATTTTCCATATTTTGGCCCAGCTTTTTTTAATGCTGTCTTTGGGAAAGGGATATGAGGATGGAAAGAAAGTTCAGAACAAGCTTTAGACCCTAGTTTGGAAGAAACAAACAACTAAGTTTAACCTTTTCCCTCACATGGACGTTTTCTGATGCCTCTGCAGCAGACGGCTTTTTGAATACAGTGACAAAAGAAGAAATTGCTCAAAATGAGCAATTTCTCCTTTTGCCACAATGTTTTCCTCTTTAAGTCATAGGTTGTCCATTCAATTATAGAGATTTTCTATCTTTTGACAAAATACGTTCAAAGTCATCTGCTGCAGAATTGTCGTATGACGGAAAGGGTTAATCATATTGAGCAATAGTGAATTATTTCAATTCTTATCAATAATTTTACTTTCATTTGAAGAGATTTTCCATTTGTTTTGCTTAGATGTTTTCAAAATGGTCTGTTGCATATTTATTTTATGTGAGAATGGATTTAGGTTAATATATTTTATTTAAACTGATATTCCATTCTAATTTGCCAATTGGGGCTACACCCCTAAACTCCTGCTTCATCATTAATTCAATTATACTGTGCAAAGACAAAAAAAACAAAAACTTTGTAACAAAGAACAATAGGTGACTAGGTCAAACTGAATACACTTTGTGGCAACATAATATATAAACAATGTTTTTATGCCTGTCAGTAAAAATAACCATATTCAAGAATGCAAATCTTTTGAGTGGACATGCACAGTACATTTCACTTATATGAATCAATAAAATCTTTTCACAATTGAAGGTTATAATTTCATGCAAATCTAGTTTAACTGCCAATTTATCAAAGAATAATTTAAACAGACATCATCAATTTAATGCTTTGAAGCTTTCCCTCATATGACAAATCCGCAGTAGAAGACTTTGAAAATGTCTACTAAAATATAAGGAACATCTCTATAATTGTTAAAACCTATATAGAATGAAGATAATTTGCCACACATTGGTCAACATCAGCCCCTTTGAATGAATGTTAAAATATTTCATTTCATGTTGCCAGACGCATCCTAAACTTTTTATCAACTGAAAACAACATCAGGGGCTGCGCCCCCGAACCCCTGCAATTTCAATCTGAAAGAACAAGTTTAGTTGTACACATTAAAAAAAAAAATTGTTTACATCTTATTAGAAACCAGCATGTACATTCCAGCTTGCAAAATCCTTGATTGTATTGACTGTGTAGTGGACATGTACTAACATTATATGTTTAAACTTTAACCTATATGAATCCATAAAATCTTGTCGTAATTGAAGGTAGCAACAGAGTTAAGTAA
The DNA here is from genome assembly GCA_031761405.1 of Serripes groenlandicus. NCBI lineage: Eukaryota > Metazoa > Mollusca > Bivalvia > Cardiida > Cardiidae > Serripes > Serripes groenlandicus. The sequence continues at coordinate 5,531 of JASEVX010000570.1, forward strand.
ATTCTGATTGAGAAGAAACTTTTTTCACCAGTGTGCCTATAACACAGTGGACGGCCTCGGCAGTGTTTTGGTAGAACGTCTGTCTTTGGTGTGGGTAGTCCCACATTTATTTGGACTGGGATGCGGGAGGTCGCGAGTCAGATCCCCAGTCGGGTCAAGCTTAAATAATGGTAGTTGTGACTGCCATTCTTGATGCTCAGGGTTGCGGGGTTAGCATTACAACTGACTGGCTGGTGTCAGGATGAATGGACCAAAAGTACTGGTAACTTACCCAGTACACGCCATCAGATAACTAGAGAATTGTTGAAGGCGGTGTAAAAAACTAAAACATTTAAATACACACCAAACAATGACACAGTTAAGAGACATAGCCAGTACAAGAGGTAGTAATGCCATAAAGCCAAAGTGTAACTGTACGGTGTCAGGTAAAATTTACTACTTGTCATAATGACTGTTCATTGGTTCAAACCAGTACAAATGGGCAACTTGGATAGGGAATTGTCTTTACTACAGATCTGCCAAGGTTCATTAGATTCTACACATTCACACGGATGGACCCACCAATTGATCACTTATAATTGATAAGCTGATCCATCGGTTAAATGAATAAAAATTGGTATTAACTACTAAATTTAAAGAAATTTTATCTTTATCCATAAAGAAGTAACAATAACAAAATCTAAACCATCACTATAATGTCTTCCTCAAGGCGACGCAAGATTACAACATATATGAACCGAGAATATCTTCAGTGGTTCTACTTATCAGCAGATGAACGAAAGACGAAACATACTGTTCACAACTTCAGACTTGACTTCAAGTGCGTAAAACATAGGGTACGAAACGGAATCCTTGTTTCATTTTAAGCATTAAGAAGCATTGGACATGTCTGACATGGAAATAATTTTGCGAGGTGCTTATAAAAGCTATTTATATAATCATACTTGTGAGGATGCAGCTCAAACTTACATGATAGCTCGGCAAAACACTCCGAGTCTGCACATTTTGGTTGTCTTTACAAGCATGTTAGACACGAACGGCAACTCTAATGTAACGGGAACATTGCAAATAATGATCATGTTTCGCACAAGTATGGTTTCGTGACACAAAGATTAAACAAAACAACATGACTCCCGTTGGGCCTAGCAATAAACATATAATTATGTGACCACGATTTGTGACAAATGTGCCATGATCAACAGTTTTGAACGAATCACGCTAGCACCAGCTTACCTGACGGTCGTCGACTTTCAGCAGTTATGGACAGTTTAACGCAATAAATCCATTGAACAGATATCTAAATGATAAAATGACGGGTGTTTCCTGTATTTTGTTACCAACGAACGCATATCGGATCTACTAGATCGAAAAATTAAATCGAGTCGAGCCGTGTCAGAGGTCAAGAATCGGCCATTGTTAACGCGGTTAATGAAAAGCTTGAAATTTGAATGCGCTTAGTGACACCGACGTCAATTTTTATGGAATTGTTCTCTGAACAGAATCTTCGATACACGTTCAATGATGTAAACATTTGATATACAGTCTGAAATCGGAAAGCGGATGTCCGAGTAGATCCCAAATGACCCATAGAGTTCGTTTTGTAACAAGCAAAAATAGCACCATAGTATATGTGACCTTTGACCCTGACCGTAAGAAGTTTCTAACCGAAACTTTATTATTTATTCATGATCCCTGAGAAACACACCCCGTACTATGCTTGGAAACGTGTCTTGACAAAGGACACACCACCATGACCGCTTCGACAGTGGATCGAACTTGTGTCTCCCGGTTTAAAGTATCCGTTTGTTTAAGCGTAACTGACCACAACATGACTAACTGTGGTTGACTGTGTGGTTTCAATGACAAATCATAATATTATTGCATCGATCAGGTGAGCGATCCAGGTCACCATGGTCCTCAAAATTATATTATTTGTTTTTAATGTTGTTTCACCTCGCTTAAAGCAGTATTTTAGTTATATCACGTCGTGTTTTGAGTACATTGCCTGCACTTTCTGTATTATTTATCCTGATACCAACACATGAATCTAAATGCTATCCCCGCAACCCTGAGCGCCAAGGAGGGAAGTCATTACTACCATTTTTAATTATTTTGTATGACACTGCCGTTGATCGAACTTCTCTTTTTGCCACACTGATTTCAACCGTTTTATTCAATACTTATTCTTTCATTTATGAATGTCTTCCATATTTCTGACTGAGCGTTTACAACGCTACCTGCTTATGATATGTTGTACATGTATGCGGGAAAGGGTTAAATGTTTTCATTTTACAGGCACTGAAATCGGGTGAAAGCTGGGAGCAGCAGACCTACGAGTTAAACGTAACGACCGAGGATAAGAACTATAACGATAAGTACTTCTTCCGCTTACAACTGATCACAGGAGCTTTAGGACATCAACTGTGGCGTTCGTATCAACTGGACGACGTTCCTGTGAGTTATTGTCTTAGCCAAACATGCATGTTTAATATATGAGCCGAGGAAACCAACATTGTGCACTCTGCGTACAGTATCGACCCGGATCAGCCTAATAATGCCGGGCAGGCTAACCCGGACAGACACTGTTCGCCTCCTTTGGATTTTCTGTTTCAGGAATCATTAATAAATATCTCGATACATTACGCAGAGGCCATAATGTTGGTTTTCTCTTGCGACGGTTCATATCACTTAATTAGACACGTGCATTGGTATGGGAAGGTCGTGGTCATCCTCCCTCATACCTTACAATACAATTGTTATTACTAGATATTTGTTTGTATACATAATTTGTAATGCATACTGATGTAATAAACATACAATTTTATACGGTTTTCTATATGGAATTGTACTCAACGCCGTTTTCAACACTATTTTCAGTAATAGTATTTAATCATGATCCCTGGGTAAACACACCAGTACTATCCTAGAAAACGTGTATTCATAAAGGACACACCACCATGACCGCTGGGACATTGGATTCCTGGGTAAACACACCAGTACTATCCTAAGAAACGTGAATTGACAACGGACACACCACCATGACCACTGGGACATTGGATTCCTGGGTAAACACACCAGTACTATCCTAGAAATAGTGTCTTGACGACGGACACACCACCATGACCGCTCGGACATTGGATTCCTGGTTAAGCAATACTATACTGCGTATGGTGATGTTTAATTCCAGTCACAAGCTATATGTATGATACTTTAAAATACAGGTGGACAGTGATTAATATGATTGGACTGTGTGTTTCACAGTTCAGTTGCTATAACCATTGATCCGAACAAAGCCGTCGTCGTTTTTCCTCTCTAATCTATATACTTTCTGATAGTATGGCATTTTTGATCGAGTATGCAATCAATGAAATTTAAAAAGCAATTGGTGATACAGTGCTTAAGACTAATATGAATGACAATTTAAACACCCGTGCTCAAACACAGAAGGGTACCATTCTTCACAATGTCTCCAAGAGTCGTCTGCAGGTGGGACATAATCTCTTCATCTATATACATGGTCTTTTTCCTTTTTGAAAGAGAAATACTTCCAATACCAATTTCTCAAATGTTAACTTGAACAAATAGATGCAGTTTTACAGACAAGCGAGTCCGTGTATCACAGCACTGAAAGTACTGACGGCAAGGGGCTCACTGTCGATTACGGATGTCACTTGGATATAGATTTACCGGTTGCAAAAGCCTTTCACTATATTACAAAGGCTGAGTACACCACCTGGCTTAAGCGTGTAAAAAAGATGTGTCATAAAAAATGTTATTTAATTGCAATGAAAACCCTACACAGTAATTGATATTAATCAGATCATATTTTCAAAGTTTACCGACCAATGGGACTTTGCGGCGCCACGCTGTTTAATCAAATTATCTCCCCTGTTCGCCATTCTGTCATACACATAGTGTTTCAGCTATTTGAAATTCGATATTTATTTGCGGTATATATATACGCTCGTTGATTTCCGACCGACAAAGTGAGAGACCGGTATTGTTCGTGGACTTGCCGGTCATACCGGAGGAAATGACTGACAGACCAACGAACAAATACCGATCAATAACGACCTTACACGGAAATCGACGAGCCCATTTTGGATGATCTACCCTAGTAAAAATTTCTTCCGAAGGTCACATGTTTCATTTTCAAACTATTCCAGGTTCACGTTACCTATAGTGATGAAACCAAATATAAACTTTGCTATTCACACGTGGATCCCCACCAAAGAACGAGTGATGGATAGTAAGTATTGTAAGGGTTTTGTCAGGATGTTACGTCATTTTCATCAATAGTTCAGTTTCATCACGTAAAATGTAGACGTTTCCGTGGTTCCAATTTCATGATTCTAATGGGCACTTTTATGCTTTGATGCTGGTTTAAATGCCGTTTCTATAGTATTGCATTCAATTAATGTGACCAATTCACTTATATATCTTGTTCAATGCTTTTCAGTATCACTGCTCCAAGCAATATGATTCAAACATGCAACTTGCCGCCTTTAAAGGTAGCCTACTGTTCTAGAACAAGTTTTTGTAGTTCCTTGGTGTTGACCGTTACGGGACCGATTTTCGTGGTTTTAGACTGGGCTCGTCGCTCAGTTTAATCACGATGTAAGCCTTGTGAATATATAAAAAGCTTGAACATTATTATCGCTCAGTTTTTGGTTGTTTTTGGCAAAGAAACTACGTAATCACGATTTATTTACCATTCTGCCTGTTGCAGACAGCTAAACATTTATTCATCGAATGTACATGTGGTAAATAACAAAAATAATTTAAAAAATACATTCATAAGAAAAGGCACCATAAATCAGCGTTATTTATAACCGAATTTTGTCCGCATTTCTTATTGAGTGCGTAAAGGGAGATAAACCATGAGCTACTAGAATTAAGTAAATCATCGATTATTCACCTTCAAATCGATAGCACACTTCAGGCGTCTGCTTGAAATACATACACCAGACGTGACAGCTAAACCTACATCACAGATATAACGAGAACATAATACAGTGTTCAAAGTTCTTAATATTTCAAACAACTATTTTTTAAATTAGTTCAGCAAACAGAATGCTGCAGAAGTATTTGGGTCAGTCTTCTTCAAAGTTTTCAATGTCCTAAAACACACATAATATCAATAGACGCGATCAGTTACTGCACAGATGTTTAGAATAATGTTCAAGCTTTCTATATATTCACACTTACATCGTGATAACGTAGTTTCTTTGCCATAAACAACAATAAATACGAAGCTGGAAAAAAAACACCTATGTATTACGAAGCTGAAAATACATCAATGAATTACGAAGCTGAAAATACATGAATGAATTACGAAGCGCTGACAATACATGAATGAATTACGAAGCTGACAATACATGAATGAATTACGAAGCTAAAAATACATAAATGAATTACTAAGGTGAAAATATATCAATGAAGTACGAAGCTGAAAATACATAAATGAATTACGAAGCTGAAGATACATGAATGAATTACGAAGCTGAAAATACATAAATGAATTACGAAGCTGAAAATATATCAATGAAGTACGAAGCTGAAAATACATAAATGAATTACGAAGCGCTGACAATACATCAATGAATTACAAAGCTGAAGATACATGAATGAATTACGAAGCTGAAGATACATGAATGAAGTACGAAACTGAAAATCCATGAATGCATTACGAAGCTGGAAATACATAAATATTAATTTACGTAGCTGAAAATACATCAATGAAGTACGAAGCTGAAGATACATAAATGAATTACGTAGCTGAAGATACATGAATGAATTACGAAGCTGAAAATGCATCAATGAATTACGAAGCTGCAAATACATGAATGAATTACGTAGCTGAAAATACATGAATGAATTACGAAGCTAAAAATACATCAATGAATTACGAAGCTGACCAAACATGAATGAATTACGAAGCTGAAGATACATGAATGAAGTACGAAGCTGAAGATACATGAATGAATTACGAGGCTGAAGATACATCAATAAGTTACGAAGCTGAAGATACATGAATGAATTACGTAGCTGAAAATACATGAATGAATTACGAAGCTGAAAATACATGAATGAATTACGAAGCTGAAAATACATGAATGAATTACGAAGCTGCAAATACATCAATGAATTACGTAGCTGAAAATACATCAATGAATTACGAAGCTTAAGATACATCAATGAATTACGCAACTGAAAATACATCAATGAATTACGAAGCTGAAGATACATGAATGAATTACGAAGCTGACAAAACGTAAATGAAGTACAAACCTGAAAATATATGAATGAAGTACGAAGCTGATGATACATGAATGAATTCCGAAGCTGAAGATACATCAATGAATTACGAAGCTGCAAATACATGAATGAATTATTACGAAGCTGCAAATACATCAATGAATTACGAGGCTGAACATACATCAATGAATTACGAAGCTGAAGATACATGAATGAATTTCGAAGCTAAAAATACATCAATGAATTTCGAGGCTGAACATACATTAATGAATTACGAAGCTGAAGATACATGAATGAATTACGAAGCTGAAAATACATCAATGAATTACGAGGCTTAAAGTACATCAATGAATTACGAGGCTGAAAATACATCAATGAATTACGAGGCTGAAAATACATCAATGAAGTACGAAGCTGAAAATACATGAATTAATTAGGAGGCTGAAAATACATCAATGAATTACGAGGCTGAAAATACATGAATGAAGTACGAAGCTGAAGATACATGAATGAATTACGAAGTTTAAAATACATCAATGAATTACGAGGCTGAAAATACATGAATGAACTACGAAGCTGAAGATACATAAATGAATTACGAAGTTTAAAATACAACAATTCATCAGGGAATCACTCGAATTCGTCGATGTCTCCAACTAATTTACGATTCCCTACGATTTATAACCGGTCCATTATAGTTTGTTGGAAATGTAATACCTATATATATACGTTTATATGCTTGTTATTTCAGCTCCTATGAACACCAACATGAGGGCGAATTTATCTTGTACAGGAACACAAAGTATGGAGTTGAGGTTGGTACATTCTTTAAGCCTTTCTCACTGTTGTAAAGAATATCATAATTTGCCTAGATTTTTCAAAGTCGTCTGTAGATTTATCATATGCGGAAAAGGATTCAATAATAATTAGAACAAATACATATTTGTTTATACTTGCAAATAAAATTGACACTTGCTTAAGAGGATTTAGCTGAACTTCAACTGAACGTGTTTTAGAACTGAACCTTAAATACGTCAGTTTAAACAAGAGTTTACAAACAACATGGGTTCAGTATTAGATTATATATATATGAGCCGTCCCGCGTGAAAACCAACATTATGGACTCAGTATCGACCCGGATCAGCCTAAGCATGTCGCGCAGGATTATCCAGATTACCCGGATAGAAACTTTTCGCCTTCTCTGGATTTTCTGTTTCAGGAATCATTACTCTATACCTCTATCCCATTAGATGGAATGTGTCGGTCCGGATCAGTCTGCGCAGGCTGATCTGGATCGATACATTACGCAGAGGTCATACTGGATATTCTGGGGTTTTTCGCGGGACGGCTCATATATGAGCTGTGTCTAACGATGTTGGGTCTTGTTTCGACTGCGTACAGTGAAGACCCAGGCAAGTATGTGTATCCGTACGGACTCACCAGAGTCTAAACCGTCCGAATTGGTTGTTAAAATACCACAATTCACCCATTCTTTAACACTATCACTCATTGTATGTGAGTGTAAGGAACGACAACTCTGCGAAGGAGAATGCAATTTACCCTCTGACAAAGATGGAAATGTAGCCCCACTAGTATTACGTTTATACTTATGTCAAAGTTGAATAGAATGTCATTAACACCTCTAATCTCTAGCCGCGATTCATAGTATATGTGTGTCTTATTTGAGCCGTTCCAAGAGAAAACCAACATAATGTACTCTGCGTAATGTATCGATTCAGATCAGACTGCGCAATCTGCGCAGGTTAATCCGGACCGACACAATCCGATTCAGGGGAATAGATGTATAGAGGTATGGTTCCTAAAAAAAGCAAATCCACTGGAGGCGAAAAGTGTCTGTCCGGGTTAGAGTGCGCGGCATGCTTAGGCTGATTTAGGCAGAGTCCACAATGTTGGTTTTCTCGTGGAACGGCTCGTTTGGTCTTGGCCTCTACATCTACTTCTACTCTGTACAACAAGCCCGTGTTTGAAATAATTTCACATAAATACGCCTTCGGTTAATCTCTACCAAATTTGCAAATGCGAAAAAGATGGACTGAATGACTTTGCCAACACACACTATTCATAGTGTCTAGTGAACTCCTCTACAAGTAGGCGGGTGAAGTTGCTTGGTCGGTAGTTATGCGGGCTGTCAAGTCGGGGGTCGTGAGTTCGAACCTCATCTCGGTCAACATTATTTTACGTCGTTTGACAAGAGTCACTCCGACAAGCGTCATTCGTCTTTTCCGCCAATGCGCCTACAGTATATGTGGAAAAGAAGCCAGTTGTTTGGAATGTATGTTGTGTGGAGTACTGGTGTGTAATAGCCAGGAAACATATGAGTAAGTGAAGTGGCCGCCGTGATACAACTTATAAGTTGTTGAAAATGGCGTTTTACACCAGTTAATGAATCAAACCTCTGCAAGTAATTGTCTGATTTTGAAATATTGTTACGGAGTATCTGTTGAAGTCTCATTTATCTACTACTCTCGACTCGTTACATCCTGGTGCTTTAATGTTAATGAAATAATTATTGTGTAAAAGAAATAATTCTGCTTCTTTGTCTGGATGTGTATTTTTGCATAACTATTTTTCCTATGAATTTGTAGGTTCAAATAAGAACAACCACATGCAATAAAGGCAAAGCTTTCTGCGCATGCGCAGTAGCAATACGTGGGGGAGGAGACGTTTTCGTGGCAAACCTGTGTGGAAACTCTCGGTTTATCGGCTTTACATCCTGTACCGACAATGGAATCCTCAGGGTTACAAGGGAAAACGAATTAATATATAAGGTAAATGACTCTTTAAACTGAAGTGAACAAACCTTAATAAATAATGAAAATAATAATAAGAATAATAGTAACGATAATAATAACTATGATGATAAAAAGGATAATGATAATAATACTGAATACCTTCGGGTTAAGAATACCTAGTAACCATGTTTTTAAAAAAAATGGTTTAGCTTATTTAACAGTCACAGAAATGATGAATACATATTATAGATAAGGTATAAATAAAATACGATAATGGTAACATTATCAAAAGTATTATCTGCAGTATAAACCACAGCCAGGTTCCAATTCACCAATCTTACTTATAAACCACAGACAGGTTCCAATTCACCAATCTTACTTATAAACCACAGACAGGTTCCATTTCACCAACCTTACTTATTAACCATAGCCAGGGTCCATTTCACCAATCTTACTTTTAAACCACAGCCAGGGTCCATTTCACCAACGTTACTTATAAACCACAGCCAGGGTCCATTTCACCAATCTTACTTTTAAACCACAGCCAGGGTCCATTTCACCAACGTTACTTATAAACCACAGCCAGGGTCCAATTCATCAACGTTACTTATAAACCACAGCCAGGGTCCATTTCACCAATCTTACTTTTAAACCACAGCCAGGGTCCATTTCACCAACGTTACTTATAAACCACAGCCAGGGTCCATTTCACAAACCTTACTTATAAACCACAGCCAGGGTCCAATTCACAAACCTTACTTATAAACCACAGCCAGGGTACAATTCACCAACTTTACTTATAATCACAGACTGGGTCTAATGCACCAACCTTACTTATAAACCACAGCCAGGGTCCAATTCACCAACTTTACTTATAGAACACAGGCAGGGTCTAATTCGCCGACTTTACTTATAAACCACAGACAGTGTCCAATTCACCAACCTTACTTATAGACCACAGACAGTGTCCGATTCACCAACCTTACTTATAAACCACACACAGGGTCCAATTCACCAATTTTACTTATAAACCACAAACAGTATCAAATTCACCAACCTTACTTATAAATCACAGACTGTGTCCAATTAACCAACCTTACTAAGCGCTATGTATTTCTTTGTTTCCCTAATATTTTGTTTATCAATAATAGTTACCTTTCTCACAAACAATACTCGTTAATGATTTCTTTGGCATTTTCATTACGAAAACAAATTATTATTTAGAGGTAAGTAAGGATGGTGGAATTTGACCCAGTTCGAATTAGAACTTTTGAAATGAGAGTATTGATAAGTACTGATGCTCCTAGTATGATCACTGTTACACAAGATTGACAGTTCACGCCTGATTGACAACCACTGTTTATTTCCATGTTTTGATGCTGCAAGGCACAAGCGAATTTTATCTATACTAAGAATTTAATTATGTAATTTTAATTTTTCACATATTTATTTGATGTGAAATCTGAACTAAAACAGTGGTAAATGAATAATTATATACTCCCATTACATGTACTTCACAATTTCCTATACTCATTACAGGTTGACACACCTATCGGGACATATATATACATACTGATGAGGTCCCATCGATCCTATCCCAACTTGATGAACATAGATATCTATATGGCACCGAAAGACATACAGGCAACCGAAGGATTGTGTGGCTTTTTTGATAACGACATAACAAACGATTTAAGGAAGAGAAATTCCAACGATTATTATCCGATAGACAGTACAACCTCGGGTCGACATTACCACGAACATTTTTCAAATGAGTGGAGGTAATACATAGATTAATTGATTGATTACAATGGATATCAAGTTGTCGACCGCCTCTGTGGTTACGTGGTAGATCGTTCACCTCGTGTGTGGCAGGTAGCGGGTTCAATTCTTGGCCGGATCACGCCAAAGACTTAAAACGGTAGTAATGGCTTCCCATCGTTAGAGCTGAGGATAGAGGTGTAAACATTACAACTGACCCACTAGTGTCAGGATAAATGAACAAGTAGTATTGGTTACATACCAAGAAATCGCCATGTTATAACTGAAATTCATACTGAAAGCGGCATAAAACAATATTATATCAATACGGGTAACCCAATATATGTAGCCCCTGGTTATCATCTGTGACTGGACATTTTATCTCGTACAAACCAGAGCGTCTGGGACAACTAGTTAACCCAAAAACAGCCAACAATTAAAATAACAAGACATGTTTACGAATAGTAATACTAAAAATAATATTAATATTTATAATAACTTAACTGATAATTATCATTTAAGAATCAAAGACACGGAAACAAACTTCATGAAGTATAACGCAAATCCCATACCTCGCTGGGGGACTTCCAGTTTCTGTGCGTGTAACCAAACTGGTGACGGGGTACCAGTAGCCGTGTGTTCTTCGTCAATGTACCTGGATTGTCCAACCGAGTATAGTGCTAAGGACATCCAATGTGTCACCTATGAAACCCAGGCTCAGAAAGTAGAAGTGGAGCGTAGACTGAAATTAAGTGATGTGCAGCCGCCGACGACTGTCCGGGTAAGTCTAGTCACATCGTACGAGAGTTGACAGCCAACGGTTTAGAAATAAATGGCTAATGTTGCCGTGTTTTTATTTAATGTTTTGTTTCATTCATTATACGAAGGCTGTAAGCACAGGCATCAACATTCTTATTTGGGAAAAGCACATTAAAACATCGAGGATTTACGGGGTGCAGTCAGAAGTCTTTTAAACTATGTCATGTATTAGTAGTAAAAGAATAAAATAAGCATCAACATAAAGTTTTTCAATAGTAAATAGATTGATTGGTTTAGACAGTCAGTGCATTTAGAATGCACGACATGGTTCAAATGAAAGAGATTTGATTGCATGAGCAAATAGGGATGCATCGGGCATGCTAATAACCGTTGTTGTCAAATGCACGTCAAGAGGACATACGACTTCAATTTCTGCTATCATATCTTTGAACACTTGCCTGGGAAAAGGTACAAAGGCTTTGCTGTGAACAGTCTGATCAAGATCTATAGTGTTCACATATTACTTACACGAGAATATAGTGTAACTTTGTGCTAGGATAGGCTTGGGTTATTCTGTTGTTTGCAATTGTTGAAGTTCCGCCTAGACATAGAATGCTAAACATATAGATTATAAAAGTTGCGTCAGGCGAAAAGGAGTGTTGTATTTCCCCTTTGACATCACATAAACATGAAAAAAGTGTGTTGTATTTCACTTGTAACATCACATAAATGTGAAACACTGTCTTGTATTTCACATTTGATAACACATAAATGTGAAACACTGTGTTGTTTTTCACTTTTGAAATATGGTGTATGTGAAAAAGAGTGAAACCAAAATGGATATGCTTCTATACGTCCGTCACAGCTATGGAAGCATCTATATGCAACATAGATCCAAGTTTGCATCTTCTGAATAGTGTAGGTTCTGATCAGACTGTGTATTTTTACATTAAATCTTTTAAAAAATCCTTTATTAGTGATTTACGAAGAAAAGTTAAAATCTTGATCACAATGCGTGTATGCGCAGACTGGTATGGAGCTGCATTGTAAGCATAGGTCAGGCTTTATCCTTTTGCACTGACAGGACTCATGAGTAGAGCAAATTGTGAAGAATCACGTGATACAAGAACCTTTGTGGTATGATCTATGTGCCAAAACTAGTTTGCTGTCTATTTGTTTATATCAGAAAAGAGACGTACCAGACATTTCGGAAGCAGAAGCAGAAGCTATTTGTGGAGACGTCATTCTAAACCATGCTGTAGTGACTGAGTTCGGACAACGATTGATTGGTATAGAGCTAGAAGGCGTCGTACAGGAGTGCACTGTTGATGTTTCGGTATGTTTTAAAAAGAGTTTTAGAGTGCTTTGTAGAAACGCACGTTTAAGTATCGAGTTATATGATATGTTTAAGTGTTTTGTAACAAAATGTAACAAAAGAAAATGAAAATACATTTTAGGATATATGATGGACAGTTCAAATTCCAAGAAAAATATACAATCGTATTGTTTTATTGTTTTTGTTTTGCATACAAGCATTAATAAGCTAAATTTCGTAGAGGTATAACGACTCTTTATGCATGTACTTTACTTCAATCCTTCTGTCATTTCTTTTTATTTTCTTCCGGAAATAATCTACTTATATATATATTCAATATACACGGTAATGACGAGGATTATCGATCCAGGGATCGTGGATTCGAATCGAGGCTCGGTCATTTATTCTTTACGACGACAAACAACGGTCATTATACCTATAGTTATTCGTCTTCCATTAATAAACTGATAGTCCGTGTTTTAAGGCAGTGAGTTTGTTGATGTTGGTGCGAAAGAGCAAGAAAATACAAAAGTTACGTGAACTGACCGCCGTGTTTAAAGCTGTTGCCAATGGCTTTTGGTTTTGTGCACTGTATGAATCCAGACCAGCCTGTGCTTCCGCACAGGCTAATCTGCACCGATTACTTTCACAAGCTTGTTAGAAGATTATATCAGCATGTGTAGATTCAGATAAATCTGAGCAGATGTACAACATGAACATGATATGAATCTACATTTCAGAAATGCCAACTTGTACCTTCTTTCGTGCACTGACTCATATATCAGTTTCCCCCAGAATTGTTCCGTTGCAAGTAAATTAATAATAAAGTGTTCGTGCCATACGAACTGTAATTTGTAGTTGTTGTTAAAATATCAACTTCAGCTCACAATCACAGCCATTGTCTAGGGACTTCAACGATTATTTAACGACAAGATAGCGTCTGTTAGAAGACCTTTAACAGATTGGTAAATCGCAAAGTCCCCAAAGTCGTTAACCTGTGTGATGAACTTACATTGATATATACAAAATACAGGTTTAACCATTTCAACAAATCTGCAGCAAACGACTTTGAAAACATCCAAGATAAAATATAAGAACTAATGAAAGTGTCATCATTAAATAGGGTTGAATAAAAATTGTAGCAGAAAGGCAAAATTACTCATTATGACCAATTTCTGATTTTGTCAAAATGTGTGCAATAGTTGTCTGCGACAGAGGCGCCAAACAGTTTCTGTATGTGGGAATTGTTGTTAAATGTTACATACATTGATTACAGGAACAGGACGATACCAGTTGGGCGTCCATCTACCCGATATCATTGATACGTATCATTGAAACATTCAATGAAAAAGATCCCGATTACGTAGCGGATCACGGGGAGGAATTGTCACGATTCATCGCACTAATCTGTGATTGTAGTGGACATGGCGCATGTAACAATAATGGTACGTAACGCATATATGAACCGCTTCTGGAAATCCGGGGTCTTCTTGCATCTGTGTACAGTGAAAACGTCAGGGACTTCATTGCCTGCGTACATTTTACATGGCTTTCGGTGTATCTTCTGGAAATAGCCTACCGGTGTATCTTTTTCTTGTAGTATGACCATGAATCTTTAACCCACATACATCAAATCTGCAGGAGGCGACCTAGAAACTATGTAGGCCAACGTTTTAAACATTTCTACACATGAAAGGACAGTTGAGACGTTCCGTAAGAAAACCAATTTTTTGGACTCTGTGTAAAGTATCGACCCGGATTAGCCTAAACATGCCGCGCAGGCTAATGTGGGCAGACACTTTTCGCCTCCTGTAGATTTTATACTTCAGGAATCATTCCTCATTACCTCTCTGAGACGGAATGTGTCAGCCCGGATTAGACTGATCTGGGTCGACACATTTCGCAGATACCATATTGTTGGTTTTCTCGTGGGACGGCTTATTATTGAATAGAGTTGTTAACAGTGTAGCAATTGCAGATTTGCTCATACAGTGTGAAATATGTTGTGTGGAGCCTGTGGTACCGCAATACTATACACATTGTGAAATATGTTGTGTGGAGCCTGTGGTACCGCAATACTACATACAGTGTGAAATATGTTGTGTGGAGCCTGTGGTACCGCAATAATATATACAGTGTGAAATATGGTGTGTGGGGCCTGTGGTACCGCAATACTACATACAGTGTGAAATATGTTGTGTGGAGCCAGTGGTACCGCGATACTACATACAGTATGAAATATGGTGTGTTGAGCCTGTGGTACCGCAATACTACATACAGTGTGAAATATGTTGTGTGGATCATGTGGTATCGCAATACTACATACAGTGTGAAATATGTTGTGTGGAGCCTGTGGTACCGCAATACTATATACAGTGTGAAATATGTTGTGTGGAGCATGTGGTGCCGCAATGCTACATACAGTGTGAAATATGGTGTGTGGAGTTTGTGGTACCGCAATATAACATACAGTGTGAAATATGGTGTGTGGAGCATGCGGTACCGCAATACTACATACAGCGTGAAATAAGGTTAGTGAAGCTTGTTGTACCGCAATGCTACATACATTGTGAAATAGTGTGTGTGGAGCCTGTGGTACCGCAATACTACACACAGTTCGAAATATGGTGTGTCGAGCATGTGGTACCGCAATGCTACATACAGTGTGAAATATGGTGTGTGGAGAATGTGGTACCGCAATGCTACATACAGTGTGAATATGTTATGTGGAGCATGTAGTATCGCAATACTACATACAGTGTGAAATAAGGTTAGTGGAGCCTGTGGTACCGCAATACTACATACAGTGTGAAATATGGTGTGTGGATCATGTGGTACCGCAATACTATATACAGCGTGAACTAAGGTTAGTGAAGCTTCTTGTACCGCAATGCTACATACATTGTGAAATATTGTGTGTGGAGCCTGTGGTACCGCAATACTACACACAGTTCGAAATATGGTGTGTCGAGCATGTGGTACCGCAATGCTACATACATTGTGAAATATGGTGTGTGGAGCATGTGGTAACGCAATGCTACATACAGTGGGAATATGTTATGTGGAGCATGTAGTATCGCAATACTACATACAGTGTGAAATAAGGTTAGTGGAGCCTGTGGTACCGCAATACTACATACAGTGTGAAATATTGTGTGTGAATCATGTGGTACCGCAATACTATATACAGTGTGAAATATGGTGTGTGAGCATGTGGTACCGCAATGCTACATACAGTGTGAAATATGGTGTGTGGATCATGTGGTACCGCAATACTACATACAGTGTGAAATATGGTAGGTGGAGCCTGTGGTACCGCAATACTACATACAGTGTGAAATATGATGTGTGGATCATGTGGTACTGCAATACTACATACAGTGTGAAATATTGTGTGTGGGTCATGTTTTACCGCAATACTACATACAGTGTGAAATATGGTGTGTGAGCATGTGGTACCGCAATACTACATACAATGTGAAATATGGTGTGTGGATCATGTGGTATCGCAATACTACATACAGTGTGAAGTATGGTGTGTGGAGCCTGTGGTACCGCAATACTACATACAGTGTGAAATATGGTGTGTGGAGCCTGTGGTACCGCAATACTACATACAGTGTGAAATATGGTGTGTGGATCATGTGGTACCGCAATACTACATACATTGTGAAATATTGTGTGTGGAGCCTGTGGTACCGCAATACTACACACAGTTCGAAATATGGTGTGTCGAGCATGTGGTACCGCAATGCTACATACAGTGTGAAATATGGTGTGTGGAGCATGTGGTACCGCAATGCTACATACAGTGTGAATATGTTATGTGGAGCATGTAGTATCGCAATACTACATACAGTGTGAAATAAGGTTAGTGGAGCCTGTGGTACCGCAATACTACATACAGTGTGAAATATTGTGTATGGATCATGTGGTACCGCAATACTATATACAGTGTGAAATATGGTGTGTGAGCATGTGGTACCGCAATACTACATACAGTGTGAAATATGGTGTGTGGATCATGTGGTACCGCAATACTACATACAGTGTGAAATATGGTGTGTGGAGCCTGTGGTACCGCAATACTACATACAGTGTGAAATATGATGTGTGGAGCATGTGGTACCGCAATACTACATACAGTGTGAAATATTGTGTGTGGATCATGTGGTACCGCAATACTACATACAGTGTGAAATATTGTGTGTGGATCATGTGGTACCGCAATACTACATACAGTGTGAAATATGGTGTGTGGAGCCTGTGGTATCGCAATACTACCTACAGTGTGAAATATTGTGTGTGGAGCCTGTGGTATCGCAATACTACATACAGTGTGAAATATGGTGGGTGGAGCCTGTGGTACCGCAATACTACATACAGTGTGAAATATGGTGTGTGGAGCATGTGGTACCGCAATACTACATACAGTGTGAAATATGGTGTGTGGATCATGTGGTACCGCAATACTACATACATTGTGAAGTATGGTGTGTGGAGCCTGTGGTACCGCAATACTACATACAGTGTGAAATATGGTGTGTGGAGCATGTGGTACCGCAATACTACATACAGTGTGAAATATGGTGTGTGGATCATGTGGTACCGCAATACTACATACAGTGTGAAGTATGGTGTGTGGAGCCTGTGGTACCGCAATACTACCTACAGTGTGAAATATGTTGTGTGGATCATGTAGTATCGCAATACTACATACAGTGTGAAATAAGGTGTGTGGAGCATAGTGGTGCCGCAATACTACATACCGTGGAACCTGTGTATAAAGAACACCAGTGTGAATACACCAATTTGGTCATCGTTTACATGTGGTCTTTATTTGCTGCAATGTCATTAATGCAGAAAAGATTGTGAAACTAAAAGTAAAGTCCAATGTGGTCTTTTTCAGGCTCGACCGAATGTGAATGCTCGACTGGCTATGGCGGTCCCGACTGCAGTTTAGACGTGTCCGCACCTCTTACCATAAACGATATTTATGGAGACGGGTTTTGTGATATACGTGATCAGAACACGTGCAACTGCTTCTCGGTTCAAGCCGATAATTTATTGGATATTTTCTTCTGTCGTGTTACTAAAAGACAGGTTTGTTCCAAATAAAACAAATTAAATTATTGCTTTTTGTAAGTATCTATCTATCTGATATAGGCGCTGTTTCAAAATGCAATTGTCTTTGAATAGTCTCATTTGCATAAACTTATAATATTGTTTTCTTGATGTGTATAGTGTGTCTATACCCAGACACAGTTTATTGCATCATAAATACATCACACGAAAAACAACCTTTCGGGTCATTGAGACCGGTGAAGATCTAGATAAGCCTGTGCATCCATGCAATATCACCAGTAACACCACGGTGTGATATATATGTGCTCAGGCTTCACGGTTAACAACGGCTAAGACATAAACAAAAAGAGTAATTTCCATTAATGTCCACACCTCCTCCAAGAATTCCATCCTATGTTCTTGTGACCTGACTCGAATAGTAATAGTTCAGCCTGTAGCGACGAAGGTCGTCAATACAGGGGTTGTGGGTCCAATCCAGACTTTTCGATGATTTACAAAAAACATTGTGACTAGCGTCATTCGTCTTTTACCAAAATAATGAAATTAGACGGAATATGTCGGATGACAGCGCATGTTTGTAAATAATGTTGTGTGGAGTACTCGTGCAAGAAAGTCGTGAAACACTTGGTTAGGTTAACAGACCGCCTTAATATTATTTAATAACTGTTAAAAACGGCGTCAATCGCCAATCAATGTTTGGAAATACATATATGAGCCGTCCCGCGAGAAAACCAGCATTATGGCATCTGCGTAATGTATCGACCCAGATCAGCCTGCGCAATCCGCGCAGACTGATTCGGGCCGACACATTCCGTCTCAGGGGTAAAGATGTATAGAGTAATGATTCCTGAAACAGAAAATCCACAGGAGGCGAAAAGTGTATATCCGGGTAAGCCTGCGCGGCATGCTTAGGCTGGTCCGGATCGATACTTTACGCAGAGTCCACAATGTTGGTTTTCTCGCGAGACGGCTCATATATTGATCAAACTACAATTCAGAATTTGACACGTGAACTGGTTGGTCCACATGTTATCTATATTGCTTTTAGATTGCTACACAATGTGTAAAGGGCGTCGCCATTATTGGCGTATATGTCTACTCTTACACTGTATTGGTAGGGGTAGTTTACTCCAGATTACTAGACGTTGTGAACGGTATTGACGCACACTTTCGAAACGTAAAGAAACGACACATGAACGAATGTTGTCTATATTGCTTTAAGAGTGCTACACAATTTGTTAAGGGCGTCGCCAATATTGGCGTATATGTCTACTCTTACACTGTATTGGTAGGGGTAAGTAACTCCGGATTACTAGACGTTGTGAACGGTATTGACGCACACTTTCGAAACGTAAAGAAACGACACATGAACGAATGTTGTCTATATTGCTTTAAGAGTGCTACACAATTTGTAAAGGGCGTCGCCATTATTGGCGTATATGTCTACTCTTACACTGTATTGGTAGGGGTAGTTTACTCTAGATTACTAGACGTTGTGAACGGTATTGACGCACACTTTCGAAACGTAAAGAAACGACACATGAACGAATGTTGTCTATATTGCTTTAAGAGTGCTACACAATTTGTAAAGGGCGTCGCCATTATTGGCGTATATGTCTACTCTTACACTGTATTGGTAGGGGTAGGTCACTCCAGATTACTAGACGTTGTGAACGGTATTGACGCACACTTTCGAAACGTAAAGAAACGACACATGAACGAATGTTGTCTATATTGCTTTAAGAGTGCTACACAATGTGTAAAGGGCGTCGCCATTATTGGCGTATATGTCTACTCTTACACTGTATTGGTAGGGGTAAGTAACTCCGGATTACTAGACGTTGTGAACGGTATTGACGCACACTTTCGAAACGTAAAGAAACGACACATAAACGAAAAAGAAACGCTGTATAAGGGAACACTTATTCTTTTTCAGATTCGAACCAGTGGCGATGAGGTTACTCAGACAACCACATTTAAAGGCTTGTACATCAACATCTTCAATGGGATGTGTTGTATTTCTGCTCCGAATGAGCGACGTAAACGTCAGGTTGATGAAGATGACGTTTACATCACAAAGTACGACGTCTCAATAAGTAATGATGCCTCAACGTTCGGGACCTCAATGACAGTGACGGTCTTTGATTCAAGCTGTCAAAACGTCAGTGATCCGGATGCCGGAGTTGTGTTAGAGGTACATGTACTACATTGAGCGTTCGTACTGCAAATCGGAACTCTTCGAAAATTCAAAATTCGCGAATAGTTCAAAGGGCCCCGTTTACCATTCGGCCAATCGAACCTTTTCGGTTAAATACGAGTCAATATTCGTGAATTGTCAAGAGAGTCCCGATTACCATTATGCCAATCGAATCTCTTCG
Source organism: Serripes groenlandicus (assembly GCA_031761405.1). Classification (NCBI taxonomy): domain Eukaryota; kingdom Metazoa; phylum Mollusca; class Bivalvia; order Cardiida; family Cardiidae; genus Serripes; species Serripes groenlandicus. Next base: position 25,840 of record JASEVX010000570.1, read on the forward strand.
GTTAGATACGAGTCAATATTCATGATTATTATATAACCTATAAATAGACGCCTTTTCATTGGCTAAAAAGTAATTGTTTAGAAAAAATATCTAGCGATATTGACCGTTTTTTTCTGATATTGACCAGTTTTATAAATAGTAACAGGGGAAGACCGGGGAATCCCACGAGCCGCCTATTAATATCCTTCGCCTTTATCCGTACGCTACGGAATTTTCCGAGGCGCGTTCCGAATGACCACGGAAACTTCCGAGTGGTCATTCCGGTGACGTTATTTTTTTTTTTTGACGTCATGCACGTGCATTACCAACATTTTAGACGCGCTTTTAGACTGTTATCTTGTCAAAAACGTACTGTTATCATGAGACAGAAATACAACATACAACAGAAATGTTCATTGGGTGGTCCTCTGTTTTCTTTTAAGTTGATCAATATCAAAACGATATGATAAATTGAGGGTTATACAATAAAACAGTTATGGGCTTTTCAGCTGTTATACATGATGTTGATATGTACCAAAAAAATCATTATTGACCTCGGCTATCGCCTCTGTCAATAATGATTTTTTTGAAGCATATCACATCATGTATAACAGCTGAAAAGTCCATAATTGTATAATAGTCCAGAGTGCCCCGATTAACATTCGGCCATTCGAATCTCTTCGGTTAAATACGAGTCAATATTCGTGAATTATCAAGAGTGTCCCGATTACAATTCTGCCAATCGAACCTCTACGGCTAAATACGAGGCAATATTCGTGAATAGTCAGGAAGGCCCTAATAACCATTCTGCCAATCGAACCTCATAGGTAATTCGTGAATAGTCTGGTGTGCTCAGATAATAATTCGGCTAATATAACCTCTCTTCGGTTAAATACCACAACAATTCAATAGCTGTTTTCAGCTCCATGCCTTTTCTGGGAAACTGATTTTATAACTTTGTCATCTTGAGTAAATTTCCATCTCATTAAGATTCACACAAATCGGGTCAACCCTCTTCTTGAAAGAAAATATTCAAGCTTATTGAAAAACAATTAACAGCCAGATATTACAGATGACTTGCACTTGCATTGACTGCAATGGAATCTTATTACCTTTTCACTAGGATGGTGTAGTTCGGAAATGTGTACATCCGCACAGTCTATTCAAGATCAACACTGTAACTTTTCTCATACACTGGCTCAGCTATTAAATGTTAGATCTAATATACTTATGTTTGTCCTTCCGTGTCTTCATCCAGGAACACACCTGTTTTATTGAAGGCCAGTGTAAAGCCGAGAACGAGACTGCTGGAAATGATAATTGTTTGTCATGTATGCCAGGTTTGAACATATTCGCTTGGACAAATGGTGAGTAGTCTGATACTTTCATAGCATTGTAACGGTAAAGCTGTGTACATACTTCTTCTAATACTATTCAGTTATAATTTAAAAAAGATATCGTATATAGGTCACAATACACCAAATAAAATCCTTCTTTGTTTACATGTAAATTAACCAGCTTCAACACTCGTTTGTCACACTTTCTAAGCGATTCCCAGGTAAAACACCTATATCATTGAAAAGAGAAACTTCTTGCCTTTAAAATAATCCATAGAAAATGTGGGGTCGTGTATTATGCAAGAAAGAACTCGCTCTGTGAAGAGGGGGACCGTCCTTTTTACCACAATCCATTTAGGCTGAAAATGGGTTTACAAGAGATTTTCTTTTTTTTAACAAAATATGTTCAAAGTCGTCTGCTGCAGAATTGTCGTATGAGGGAAAGGGTTAGCTGACCATCATAACAGGGCGTATTTATTTTCACATTAGGTGAATAAGTCGTAATCCTGAACCATAACCTTTCAGATGAGAAAATCTACTTTTGTGGTATAACCCGGGCGTCAAACTCTGGATGGTTCGACCACAACGTCACGCGATGTGGTACGCACTACAGGGATTTATTATACCCCCGCAAACGTAGTTTGAAGGGGGTATACTGGAATCAGCCTGTCGGTCGGTTGGTTGATCTGTCGCTCGTTCGGTCCGTCGGTCGGTCTGTCCGCAAAATCTGTTCCGTTGTACTCCTCCTTCAGTTTCTACCTGATTTACTTGATACTTGGCATAAATGTTAATCAGGAGTAGTAGATGTGCAAGACGCAAATTTCATGTCCCTGTGACCTTCACCTTGACCTCTGACCTTGAAATAGGATTTTTTTTGTTAAAATCTATTCTCTTGTACTCCTCCTTCAGTTTCAACCTCATTTACTCCATACTTGGCATTCATACTTGGCATAAATGTTAATCAGGAGTAGTAGATGTGCAAAACGCAACTGTCATGTCCCTGTGACCTTCACCTTGACCTCTGACCTTGAAATAGGATTTTTTTTTGTTAAAATCTAATCTCTTGTAATTCTCCTTCAGTTTCAACCTGATTTACTTCATACTTGGCATAAATGTTAATCAGGAGTAGTAGATGTGCAAGACGCAAATTTCATGTCCCTGTGACCTTCACCTTTGACCTTGAAATAGGATATTTTTTTTGTTAAAATCTAATCTGTTGTACTCGTCCTTCAGTTTCAACCTGATTTACTTCATACTTGGCATAAATGTTAATCAGGAGTAGTAGATGTGCAAGACGCAAATTGCATGTCCCTGTGACCTTCACCTCTGACCTTGAAATAGGATTTTTTTCTTAAAATCTAATCCGGTGCGACATACTCCTCCTTCAATTTCAACCGGATTTACTTGAAACATGGCAAAATGGAGCCGTTTTGTGTGGCATTAGCCTTTTAAATTGTCTGAGTCAAAGATAATACTGTGAGATATAATATGTGTCAGGGGTTGGGGCGGGGGTATTAATCACCTTTAGTGATAGTTCTAGTTAATTCCGTTTTGGTTTCTGAAAACATTTGATCAAATCGGAGCCGTAGATAAGGGGCGTTTTGCATGTTCTAAAATCTAATTTGAGCTCCAAAACCTATGTTGCTGGTACTCAAAAGAATCGTCTCATTGAGACATCAGTTTAAATGAGTGCGAACAGAGATATCGTTGGAACCACATCCTGTTTACTCATCCTTATCTAGTCCTTTACAGTATCATAACATTACCAATTATTTTGCCATTCATGTTTAAATAATTATTTCAGTCTGCAGTCCAAAGGATGAATCAACCTCCTCATCTCTCATCATAGCTGTGATATGTTCATGCGTTGCTGTAATACTCCTAGTTATTGGTGGTGTCGTAGTTTCAAGGTTTGCTTGTGGGTCTAAAACGTAAGTACCGTTAACCTCCTATCTGACACAGACGTCGTGTGTTTACATCTTAGCACCAGAAGACATTGAAAATAAATCAATTAACCCTTTCCATCATACGACAATTCTGCTGCAGACGACTTTGAACATATTTTGTCAAAAAATAGGAAAACTCTATAATTGAATGGATAACCTATGACCAAACGTGGAAAACATTCTGACAAAAGAAGAAATTGCTTGTTTTGAGCAATTTCTTCTTTTGTCGCGTCGGAAAGCTTCTATATGGGTGGAAATGGTTAAAAAAAACACGTAAAATTGCTCAAAACAAATACGAAACATAATGTTATTTTATAAATCATAAGCTTACATGTATCGACAGTAGGTCTTAGTACAGATATCGTTAAGTCAAATTCCGGCTAGAAACATTATATTATATATAAACCTCGTCCTGCATACTGACAATATTAAAATGCGACCAGCGTCATTCATCTTACACAAGAGGAATAAAACTAGGTCGTTTATGGCAGACGAGTAAACCCTTTCCCACATACAACACATATGCAACAGACGACTTTGAAAATGTCTACTCAAAAATAGGGAAAATCTCTATAAATGTAGGTTTAATAACAGTTGAAAAGAATGTGGCAAAAGGAGAAATTGCTCGTTTTAAAAATGTCGTCCACTGCAGATGCGTCAAAATACGTCTACATGTGGGAAATGATTAACTCGTCATTTCCCAACAATACCTCTCTTGTGACCCACCTAACCAAACCCTATGTCGGCAAAACTTCTAATTATTTGACAGTTTTATTTTTTGGTTTATTTGCTTTTACGTCGTTTTTAACATTATATAAGTTCAATCACGTCGACATTTCAGTTATAATTCATAATCCCTGCGTAAACGAACCAGTACACGGCTAGGCATGTTTCCTTGCCCGTCATAACCGATCGAACCCGGGACGCCCGGTTCTAAAGCCCCGACGCTAACAACTCGGTCACGATGGATTCCTAATTAATTATTCGACAGAATCAGCATAAATGTCTCAATTCCACCGACGATTCTTAGCGCTTAGTAATACTTAAATATCTAAAATCATATTTCAGCATTAATGTCTCAATTCCACCGACGATTCTTAGCGCTTAGTAATACTTAAATATCTAAAATCATATTTCAGCATTAATGTCTCAATTCCACCGACGTTTCTTAGCGCTTAGTAATACTTAAATATCTAAAATCATATTTCAGCATTAATGTCTCAATTCCACCGACGTTTCTTAGCGCTTAGTAATTATTCGACAGAATCAGCAATAATGTCTCAATTCCACCGACGTTTCTTAGCGCTAATTAATTATTCGACAGAATCAGCATTAATGTTTCAATTCCACCGACGTTTCTTAGCGCTTAGTAATACTTAAATATCTAAAATCATATTTCAGCATTAATGTTTCAATTCCACCGACGTTTCTTAGCGCTAATTAATTATTCGACAGAATCAGCATTAATGTTTCAATTCCACCGACGACAGAATCAGCATTAATGTTTCAATTCCACCAACGTTTCTTAGCGCTTATTAATACTTAAATATCTAAAATCATATTTCAGCATTTTTATTTCCCTAATATTGTGTAAGAATGGTAGAATGTATTTAAGACGGATTCCTAATTAATTATTCGACAGAATCAGCATTAATGTTTCCATTCCACCGACGTTTCTTAGCGCTAATTAATTATACTACAGAATCAGCATTAATGTTTCAATTCCACCGACGTTTCTTAGCGTTTAGTAATACTTAAATATCTAAAATCATATTTCAGCATTAATGTTTCAATTCCACCAACGTTTCTTAGCGCTTAGTAATACTTAAATACATAAAATCATATTTCAGCATTAATGTTTCCATTCCACCGACGTTTCTAAGCGCTTAGTAATACTTAAATACATAAAAATCATATTTCAGCATTTTTGTTTCCCTAATATTTTGTAAGAATAGTAGAATGTATTTAAGTAAATTACTAAGTTGACATAGATAGTTGTTAGCTTGCTGACTAACAATACTTGTTAAGAAACGAACTCGTTTGGCCTTTTTATTATGAAAACAGAAATGACGAAAAACGCTGTTAAGCATTTAAATTTTACTATTAAGCACTAAGTATCGTTGATCATATAACATAAAAGTGAGCTGAAATATTCTTGAGAACTACTTTTATACCCCATGTTTAACTCATATAACACTACCTAGACATTCTCGTATAACTGTATCTAGACATTATCATATAATCGTGTCTAGACATCGAATGTTCGTATACCATTATCTAGACATCAAGTTATCGTATACAACTGTCTAGACACTCTCCTATACCACTACCTAGACATTCTCGTATACCAGTATCTAGACATCAAGTACTCGTATACAATTATCTAGACATTTTCCTAAACCACTATCTAAATATTCTACATTATTTTAGCGGCATTGCTTTGGATAAATTCCAATCTTATTCTATGGAGTTTCTGTGACAATTAATTTGTGACCCACTATAAGCCTTATTGAACTAAACGGCATATTTCGTTTGTAGATGTATAAAGTGGAAGACAGTGGTGCAGTGGTAGAGCGTCGGCCTCTCATTCCAGAGGTCCCGGGTTCGAATCCCGTAATGAGTGGGTTCTGCCTTTGGAATTTTCCCACGCAAATGGCGCGAGTACTGGTTAAGTCTCCAGGAAGCAGACATCGAGCGTAATTAATATAAGCTGAAAGCTTGTTTCGCAAACGATGTAAAATAAATAAGTTAAAACTAAAGTGGATGAAATTATTGATTGTAAAATATACTCAAACATGTGTTCATATGACACTTATTCAGTTGTATCATGGTCACAGTTCACATAGACATGATACCTGTGTGACAAATAAGGTAACAGTTCACATAGACATGATACCTGTGTGACACACAAGGTAACAGTTCACATAAACATGCTACCTGTGTGACAAACAAGGTAACAGGTCACATAGACATGATACCTGTGTGACAAACATGGTAACAGTTCACATAGACATGATACCTGTATGACAAACATGGTAACCGTTCACATAACCATGATACCTGTCTGACAAACATGGTAACAGTTCACATAGACATGATACCTGTGTAACAAACATGGTAACAGTTCACATAGACATGATACCTGTGTGAAAAACATAGTAACAGTTCACATAGACATGATACCTGTGTGACAAACATGGTAACAGTTCACATAGACATGATACCTGTTTGACAAACATGGTAACAGTTCACATAGACATGATACCTGTTAACATGGTAACAGTTCACATAGCCATGATACCTGTGTGACAAACATGGTAACAGTTCACATAGACATGATACCTGTAAACATGGTAACAGTTCAGCTTTGATACCTGTGTGACAGACATTATAACAGTGCACATAGACATGATACCTGTGTGACAGACATTATAACAGTTCACATAGCCATGATACCTGTGTGACAGACATTATAACAGTTCACATAGACATGATACCTGTGTGACAAACATAGTAACAGTTCACATAGACATGATACCTGTGTGAAAAACAAGGTAACAGTTCACATAGATATGATACCTGTGTGACAAACATGGTAACAGTTCACATAGATATGATACCTGTGTGACAAACATGGTAACAGTTTACATAGATATGATACCTGTGTGACAAACAAGGTAACAGTTCACATAGATATGATACCTGTGTGACAAACATGGTAACCGTTTACATAGATATGATACCTGTGTGAAAAACAAGGTAACAGTTCACATAGATATGATACCTGTGTGACAAACAAGGTAACAGTTCACATAGATATGATACCTGTGTGACAAACAAGTGCTAGACTAGTCAAATGCGCTTTGCCAACGGGTACTCAATCACCTCCGACGCGCCCAGAGATCGAATTCAGAACGCCCAGTCTTAAATTCCACTCGCTAAATCCTCGGCTCCGGTATATTCCCTATTCCACATACAACAAAACAGCAGCCGACGAAAATATCAAGGCAGAATTATGTAAAATTTCTATAAGGAAAGTTTTATTATTATAGCTTAAAGAGAACTTGCTCATCATGAGCAATTTCTACTTTTGCCACAATGCTTTCAAAAAGTGTTTATTGCAAATAAGTTACGTTGGAATACGGCTGAAATATATGATTCGTTATGTGTCATTTTAAATTAATACAAGTTAACATAACCAGGTGATTAGTTAACTACATACGATTGCGGACATCTCTACAGCAGAGGACTTTTGAAAAAATTACGGCAAAAGGTGAACTTGCACATAATGAGCAATTTCTCCTTTTGGCACAATGTTTCATCACTATTCCTTAATAATACTCACATTAATAGGAATGTTCAAGAAGTTTTGCTACATGTTTTTACAGTCGACTGCTGTACATTTGTGGTATTTGGGAAAAGGTTTAATATACATTAAATTTATTTTTTATTTATGTTTCAGAGTTTTACCATCCGTTAAGTATATACGAGAGGACTCCACATAAGATAAATACGATTCCACCACACCATATACCACAGGAGACGTCACACAGAGGGCAAACAAATCGACACATTCGTAATTGAAAAATAAAGAAGAAACGCTGTACATACATTTTCAATGCGCCGTTCGGGGATATCTAATTGCTAACATAAATTAAATCAAAGTGTAAAATGTTAGTGCTGACTACTTATGACAATAGCCCTGAACATTTGGACCCTCGATAAAAGTCAGTATTTTCAAAACATTCTGGAAAATAGAAAACTTGTCAAGAGGAACAATGGCTCCTTTACGCAGAATATTTTCAACTAAAAATGATACTTCCACATAGCACTGATTATATGTATTTTCCCCACATATAGACGTTTGCTGGCACCTTTGCCGCAAACAAGCCGGTTAATCTGCCCCATTTATTGGAATATTTATTAATAATTCAAAACATTCAACCAACACGAGCGTGTAACATTAGTAGACAGATATATATATGTAGATCTATATTAATGTTCTATTTTATTTTTCATAATTTGTGAATTCCCTTTTTCAATGATCCATTTATGCTTTAGAGATAGCAAGATATATCTTTAAAAAATATAAACGGCGATCAATATGGGAACACATTAAGAAATTGAACATGCGCATTCAAGACCGAGAATATGCGGGGCTCTTTCATACGTTTTCACTGATTTTTTTTCACTGAAATTTATTGCTTAAGAACAACAATTAAAGTTTAGTAAGCAGAACATTGCATTTTAAAACTTCACCTTATTAGTGCCTCTCGTAGGATCGACAACTTAACTATGAACCAATCAAAACGCTTTATTTCCTTTATTTCTTCGACATTATTCATTAAATACAACATTTGATTGGTCTACAGTCTTGATCATTTGTTTAACATCTAGGTCAAAACTGAGGTTATACAGCTATCGCCGAGCTTCTGAGGTTAATTTGAAATGGTTTTTACCATTGACACATACGCATTTTTGTTCATTTGTTCTTGGTGTTGATTATGTGAATTTCGGGTACCTATTTATTGCCATCACCTTTCAAGTTAAATAAAAATTGAATATATTTTAACGCTTTTATGGTGTTTTACAAGACTGTATGAAAAAAGATTATCTGCATCTGCGAAAAGTAAATTGAATAATATATAGCCCCCAATAAGGTTTTGAACTTTTAGTCATAGAAAAACAAAAGTCTTTGAAATAAAACCGTGTGAATCGGTTGAAATTATGGATACAAAACACATTGTTTTGTGAAATTATTATTCAATAATAGATGTATAACTGAGCGTTGCTTAACGAAAACATACTTTCATGCATTTGCGAGCGTTAAAGAAACAGATCAGCTTGCAAATCCATACAATTTAATCCGCATCTAGGTGTCAAGGTAAAATAACCCATTGTTAAACTATACACCTGGCTCATGTGTGTTGTATGTGCGGGTATCTTAATCTACACTTGTCAAAACGAACAGTTTCTCCAAACCACAATGTTTTCAATAATTTTATTTTCATTTATTTCCATCATTGCATCGGCTAATATGTGATATAAAGCTAATAACACAAAAAGATACATTGCATGTAGGTTTGACAGTAACATAGGGTTATAACAAGCCCCATTACACAAATGTTTTACCGATAGATGAAATAATTTCCATCAAATTCAAAAGGAATTGATTTGCGCCTGCCTCACCCTTCAGTCAAATAAATGAAAGAAAAAATTGCCTTCACCCGTTTAATTAACTATAAGGAGTAATATTTTAAATGAACGAATAACACTTAAGGGAACACGATAGGTTCTCGGTTCTGCACAGTCCCTGTAAACAGGTTTGACCATAAAAGTTCAAACTTATTAAAACGATTTTCCATTGTTTTAACTAATTGTTTTAAAAGTTGTCTGCTGTAGATTTGTTCCGAATATGAGAAACGGATTGAAACAACATATTCAATAAGTTATATAGATTTATATATAAAAAACATGTTTGAGCACCACAAAAACCAAAACAATATTAATCTCTTAAATCTACATATTTCAAATTAACACTTCAGAGTAAACTTATAGTATGTGATACATTTATATCACATGATTTATATTTGAATATAAATAGTATTCCCTTAATCCTAAAAGAATAATAATTAAGAAAACCAACATTATGGTCCGCGCAGACTGATCCGAGCCGACATATTCCGTCTCAGGGGGATAAAGGTATAGAGTATTGATTACTTAAACAGAAAATCCACTGGAGGCGAAAAGTGTCTATCCGTGTAAACCTGCGTGGCATTCTTATTTTACGCAGAGTCCGCAATGTTGGTATTCTCGCAGGACGGCCCATATTTCATCTGTATTTAAATGAAAGTAAAATTATTGAAAAGATTTAAAAACATTGTGACTTGGAGAAACTGTTCGTTTTTAACATTTATCACCCTTTGTCTCAATGTATTCAAACTTATATAGCATGTAGAAGTAATAAAAAGCATATACATGTGAAAAATGGTTAACCCTTCTCACATATAGATGCTTTTTAACATCTCAATATCCGATGAATTTTGAAACATAATGATAAAAGAGGGATGTGAGAGAGAAAGAGTTCAACAAAACATATAAACTTATTATTTTGTGTTTTTAAAAGTTAATATAGTTTATTTTGGTCTTTTTTTGTTTCTTTTAATAAGACACAGTAATCCTTTATAATGATATTATCAATCTTACGTGGTGAAAGAAAAACGTTTAATTAAAAAAAATGAAACTTCGCTTTGTTTGTTTCTGATTTACAATTTAGTTGTTGGTGGAGTAAGGGTTACAGGTTATGGGTTACATATTTCACTTGTCAACTAATATGACACTGATAAGATAATTTTATGGACCGTAAATAGTTTACAGTTCATAGAATAATCTTATCAGTGCCATAATAATTAGTATAAACATACACTTTTATCAATGTACGCTTTTAATAATTACAATGACAAATCTCTGTTTTAAATTTATACAATGATATATTGATTATAAAGGTTATGTTCATCAACCACACATCAAATAGAATGTAAACTTTGTGAATCGTTTTCATTGACAATGGATGAAAATGGAACCTGCTCGCAGTTTAACCTACCCGTGGATGCTTGAAAGTACATTGTAATATTAATTTCGATCAAACCGTATTTGAGTCCATTCTACTTATAATCTTTACTATACATTCTTCAACACTTGATTCATTACGAACGTGTAGAGACTACCATAACCATTCCCACATATAACCGCTGTATGACGCTCCTGCAGAAGACGACTTTTGAAAACATAATGAGAAATTTCTCCTTTTGTCACAATGTTTACAACTTCAATAATTGTTCCTGCATTTGTAAATATCTTCTATATTTTTGACTTAATGTTTTTAAAGTCGTCTGCTGCCGGAGAAGTGTCATTCTGGGAAGAGCAAACATCACTTTTATGATGTTTTTCTCTTTTGTAATTCTTTTACTCTTTTATGATTTCCGACTGTTTTGTACTCTTTAAAATGCACCACTATTCAATGTAGTACTGCTTTACAGGTGAAGTTATACGTCTTTCTTTGACGTCCATTACGGCGTCAATACTCCTAAAACGAAATCCACATATATATCAAACAAGACAAGACAGATTTGACTATATGAAAATGTGAAAATCCCAAAATCGAAGAAGTTATCATTATCACCGGTTTTCTCATGGAGTGGCCAAAATGTGTGCACTAGTTCAATGAAAATTTTAAAATGATTTCAAACATGTTTAATTTGTGACAAAATGTCATATCGCGGCGGCCAGTTCACCTACTAATAATGCGTTTCCTGTCTTTATCATATCAGTACTCAACACAACATACAATCTGGATATGCTAAAATTGGTGGTCTGGTTAGAATTTCCTTTAGGTTTTCAAATATTGTCTGTTGATTTTCTGTCCATATCCACTGTTTTATTGGTGTTTTCTTCATCATCTTTGAGCAGGTTGGTGGTAGGAGATCAGCTAAGGGTCTTGTTATCTTACTGAAATCTTTAATAAAACGCTGATAGTATCCACAAAATGCCAAAAAGGATCTCAATTCGTCGAATTTTGATGGAGTTGGCCAATTTTTAATCTTTTCTATCTTAGCTGGATCTGTCTCTACTCCATTTTCACTTACAATGTGTCCAAGAAATTGCACTTTTTCTTGAATGAAAACACATTTTTCTGGTGACAACTTTAAATTGCAATCTTAATTGAGTCTGGTCAGAACTAGATCAAGTCTGTGGAGATGTTCTTCAGAACTGTCGGCGAATACTATCAAGTCATCTAGGTATATAACGCATATTGACATGTTGTAGTCGTCAAAGCATTCCTCCATTAGTCTTTGGTAGGTTGCAGGTGCGTTACTTAATCCAAAAGGCATTTTGACATATTCATAGAAACCTAAATTCGGTACACTGAAGGCTGTTCTCTCTTTGTGACATTCTTCAATTTCAACTTGATGATAGCCTGATTTCATATCGATGGTTGAGAAAACTTTGCTTCCTTGCAACACATCAAATATCTCCTCTATTTTGGGTAACGCATACGCATCTTTGACACTTCTTTTGTTGAGCATTCGATAATCCAAACACATACGGAGCTTTCCGTTTTTCTTTCTAACAAGAACAACATTAGATGACCAGGGAGACTTTGATTTTCTTATAATTCCTGTTGATAATAAGTTTTCCAGATGTGCCCTTACTTCAGAAATCATGGCAGGGGGGATTCATCTGGTTGACTGCTTAAATGGTGTTTCATCTAATAGGTCAATTCTATGTTTAATGTTGTCACAAAATCCAATATCCTCTTCTCCTGTAGAAGAAATGTCTATGTGCTTTTGCAATAGCTGTGTTATATCTTTGAGTTGATCATCATTTAGTTTCTTGTTTGTGTCAATATTAACTTGGTCTAAAACACTATCATGGTTGGTATCTCCCTCGGCTTCATTTGAAACATCTTCAATTTTAACTGGCTGCAGTTCACACAAAACCTCTTTTGGTGAGATAACAACGCTGTTTGTTGTTATATTCGAAACAGTGATATCTACAGCTTTGGTTCTTCCAAATTCATAATCAATAAGTGCTGGAGTGATATCAATGAAGTTCGGTAATGAGGAGTCTGGTGATTCATGTATAAGAGCACATGTTTTGTGAAAGCCTAATACTCTGTCTGTGCGTCCTTTGATTGTCTTGGTTTCATTTGGTCCTATAATTATCTTTCCTGGTTCAGCAGACCTAATTATGGCTATTTGGTTTCCATTCTTTCTTAATTCTCTATCTCTGATGACCATGCATCTAAAGGCCAAATACCAAGGTGTATGTAGGGAGGCACGTTGAAGGAACTGAATTCCAAAGTTCTGTTGACACTCTTTTAACAAAACATCAAGGATATTTGTTCCGAGTATTACTGGTGTTTAAATGGAATATGCAGTGTCAGGAGTAATCAGAAACAAACATGGAGTTTGTGAAGCTTTTGGAATACCATTTCCTGTTGTTAAATCAACTTCGATGTAACCATGATATGAAAGTGGTTGACCATCAGCACATTCAACTTTTATGATGTTCTCTAACTGTTGTATAACAATGTCCGAAAGGTTCTTATCATAAAAAGATTGTGATATTGTACTTATACAACTTCCTGTATCAACTAAGGCTTTTGTCTTGACATTATTTATCTCTATCTCAACTTCATTGGTTTCTCCAACTAATTTAGGGCCTTGATAATTAGTGCCTTGGTTTGACCCAACAACTGAGGCACTTATGCTTTTGGGCCATTCTTTTGCAATGTGTCCGAATTTCTTGCAGTTAAAGCACTGTCTTTGTTTTGGATTAGGGCAATCCTTAATCATATGTCCCTTTCCATCACAGCCAAAGCAAGTTGGTTGGAAATTCTGTGATCCTAGAGGTCTCCTATGACCTTGGTTAGTATCATTGTGTTCTTGTTTATGTTGATATTTGTCTCTATTGTTGCTCATATATCTATTTCCACTTAAATCTCCTCGATATGATTCTTGGCCTTGCTTAATGTCTCCTTGTTGTTTTTCTAACTTGTCTATCCTCTCATTAATCTTTAGTAGAAGACCTTTCACTTCATCTAGCTCTGATGGCTTCTTTTCCACATTTACATTAGCATGACAATGTCTTGGTTCTGAGTTCTTCATGTCTGCTTCTATCTTCCTTAGTTCAATCTTGAATTTATCATAGTCAGATATTATATCATATTTATATGAAGCCATATGTTTTATTTCAGACAATAGTCCTTGGTATAGAACTCCTTTTAAAACCATGTCATTCTTTGGTAAGGCGTGCAAGGATACAGCTTGTGAATTTAATTCCTCTAAACGAGAAGCATAACTTGCAATTGTCTCTTTTGGTGACTGCTGGCAAGAGTAGAACTTTCTAAGTACACTCTCTTCAGTTTCTACACTCCTATATGTACTGTTAAGTTCAACAAGTACTTCATCCAAACTAATGCCAGGTCCTAGTCTCCTAATAATATCTGCAGCATTCCCCTTTACAGCTCTTCTGACTCCCAATAAAATCTGTTCTTTGGAAAATGCTTTGTCAGCTAACAGGGACTGTATCTCAAATTTGAATGTTTCCCATGATGTTTCGCCTTTATTATCTTCTCCATAAAAAATAGATAATTTTGGAAAATGATAGCTTCCTGATGTATGTGAGCTACTATTGTCTTTATTAGAAATAGCTTTTCCAAATTTGGCTAAGAAATCCACTAAGTCTCCTGGTGACTCTACATGAGGTGAGAGATGTAACATGTGAAAAGCATCTATCAGCTTTTTATCATCCTCTGTGAATCCACCAGCATAATCCAATTTCTCCTCTTCTATCTCCTGTTTCTCCATGCTTATATTATTAAGCTAAGATAACTCTCAAATAATTGAGTAATTGTTGCACTATTTCACTAAATAACACTTGTTATTCCTCACTGATATTTGCAAAATAGTTCACACCACACTAAGTTCATTTCAGTACTATTTCATTATAAACCTATGACAAATATAAATATGTTTAGTATTTCAAACTATAAGTATATATTAAAGTCATAATCTAATCAAAATAGATTAATATGTTTCAAATTAATTGGTAAGTATTGCTAAATTATTATTATAACATAATATTATGGTATATCAAATTACATTAGTCTAATAATCAATTAATTCATTTCTAGAAAATGAACTGTTCACTGTTAAAGATCTGTAAAAAAAAAATATCAAATTCAACTAAGTATTATCTCCCTTGGTCAGCCAAATTTCTATCTTAATGCAAAGGTCAAAATTCAATGTAAGTAAATTAATTATTTTACATTAAAGACCTGTAAATGAAAATACAAATTTATTAATTCAACAAAATAGTTTCTCCATTTGGTCAGCTTAATCTATATCTGTAATCAAAAGAACAATGTAATTTATAAATAAAGGTATATATTGAGAAAATGTAAACAATAGTTCAGTCAAAATAACAATGCATTCAAAATATAAGGGTAAATACTGTGCAAGGGTAAATAATAGTCAAGTCAAGTCTGTCAATGTCTAAACCAATCAAATTCAAGGGTCAAAATCTATCTACCAATGAATAAACAACTCCAAACCTGTTAAACCAATCAGTATTCAACCTTTAAATGATGTATATAAAGGTTAAAGGTTATAAGGACGGGAACCAGCTTACCAAAATCCAATATGAAGACTGAGGCAGCAATGTGTTCTGTATATCAGCTGGGAACCAGTACACTGAAAAATGGGTGGTGGATGGGTCAACCAGGAAATGCTAAACTAACCAATGGAAAGTCGGGAAATAAACAGGAAGTGTTTTTCAACCAATCAAAATCAAAGGAGAAAGGTCAAGGTCAAATAAACACAACATGTACAAAATATCACTCTATTAATGAAAAAGTCTGATCTTGATTCACTAAGTAATAACATGTGAATCTTTCTCTCACAATGGCATACAGTTTACATGTATAATATAATGGTACTAAATATCAGTGAAATGGCATTTGTACACCTTTAGATAACACAATCTGCTGATTCCATGCCAGTATGTATCTGACTGCAAATATATGTTTTAAACAGACAATTATTTTGTAATAACTTCTCTGTTTCAAACAAACACAGACATCACTACTAAATCAATTACATGTAGATATAAACAATCCTTTTCCTTATTAATGGCTGACAGCTGAAACAACAAATTGTGTAATCTTTACATAAATTAAGGTGTACTCACACATGTCTTTATCCTAATCCTATATTCCTACACAATGTACACTGATCACAGTCCTAAATATCCTTTCATTGTCCTACTTAAAACTAATTAAGAAACTGTCCCCAATAGGTCCTTCACCTCTCCATTTAAAATAACTGTCCACGGTTATGTATACACACTGGTCACAATAAAGGGTAAAAAATCCAATGATGGGTAGGTATCCTGTGCAGTCATGCTTGGTATGTTTACTGCAATAGTCATCTAAACATCTCACTTTTCAGCTTTTTCGTAATTCACTTAAACCATATTGGGGGCCAAAATGTACATACATAATAAAATGCATAATGATGTTCGTTATTGAGATTTACTTGACCCTCGAACAAAGAACCCACAACAGAGGCTACCTGGCCAGAAGGAGCCCTGTTATATTCCTGTTTTATCATATCAGTACTCAACACAACATACCTTCCTAGAAACTGGCTGCTTTTCCACATAGACTGTTATCCCATAGGTGAAAGACGAATGACGCATGTCACAGTGACTTTTGTCAAACATCGGAATGAATGTTGGCCGAGCTGGGATTCGAACTTACAACCCCTGGATTTACAGCCCGCTACCGACTGAGCTCCTTCTTAACCAATTGAACAATTTCAAAACGGTTTCACCGGACTGCTCCTCATGTGGTCGTCTTTCAAAGATGTTCAAAGAATGTATATCCATGTAGAACTTTGGTTGATGTGGCATGATAATAGGGGAAATACCAACACCCTGAAAATGTCTTCTTGTCCACAAGTACTGGCCCAATTTAAAACTTAATTTTCACAAAGGTCCATTGGAGGACCCTCTACCAGGATTGATCAAATTATTCCCATCCGTTGGAAAACATGACCATCAGGTTGCGTAGCTTGTTTTCCTTTAATGTCTACAAGTATAACTTTAAAAAACTTCTGGTCCAAAAGTACTCGCCTGATTAGAAAATAATTTGGCACACATGTTCCTTTAGCCACCTCTTGCCTAGAATGTTGACCTGTTGAACTTCTTTGGCTTTGTTGTTCTGCTATGTATGTAAAGCGTAAACATCCTGACCAAATCTTTAGGGCCGATTTGAAATAATTTAGCACAGAAGTTTCTTTGGTTATCATCTAGGTCACAATACACCAATACACCAAATAAATTCCTTCTTTATTCCCATTTAATCGACCAGTTTCATTTTGGACCAAATCGTACGCAGACAAAACCGATGTTTAGCATTCTCTACATTCACTCTCAAACAACGTAAAATACTAAAAGTGGTCAAATCAATCATTTCCAGTGCATCCTATACGCATTTACAATGGATTTAAACTCAATGTCATATATTCAATGCATTCTAGTGATGGTATACACTCAATTCTATGCACAAAGGTGTTTTTTAAGGACTAGTTGGGTGTAGATCAGCATGACAGCGGATGTATTTGGCGTAATTTGACCTCTATCAAAATTGTTCAAATTATTCAGATCTGTTGAAAAACATTGCCACTAGGTGGCAGGACTCGTTATGCTTATATGTATAGATTTAAACATTTGAAAACTATTATGAAGTTCTATTAAATCAGGTTAGCGCTATAGGACCATCATTGTCCCGTTGTAATTGTATTGGAATGAATAGGGTCATGTGATTGAACTCGGGCGCTTGATTGGTATGTCTCTACCCCTATATGTATTAAGAAACATACATGGGCGACTCTGTACTGTAGGCCTATATTTATATTGACACTTGATCCGTCCCACGAGAAAACCAACATTATGGTCTCTGCGTAATGAATCGACCCAGATCAACCTAATCCGGGCCGACACATTCCGTCTGAGGGGGAAAGAGGTATAGAGAAATGATTCCCGAAACAGAAAATCCACAGTAGGCGAAAAGTGTTTATCCGAGTAAGCCTGCGTAGCATGCTTAGGCTGATCCGGGTCGATACTTAACGCAGAGTCCACCATGTTGGTTTTCTCGCGGGACGGCTCATGTGTGTTTTCCGTTGAAACTTTTGAAATGCACTCACTGGGTTAATGTCTTTTTTCTTAACAGTAACATATAGGCTAATGGGGCTTGGTGTTTTTTAATTATTGAATTATGTTATCTGTATGTTTTGTTACACATGCCATTATAGTAATCTAATTACTTACTATAATATAGTAAAACGTTTCGGGAAAACATGATCAATTTGTATTTTTTAAACGTTTACTTATACCTTTACAGAGTGAGAATATCGTGTGTTCTTTCAGTGTGCAAGGTATCACGAAATTAGACAACATTTCCATGTTCACCTGGCATAAGTCTGGTACTAGTATAACCAGTTACTACAATTTATGCCCGTCTTATAATATAATACAAGCTGTTGTATCTGTATTGTTTTTATATTGGTAGCATTACTCAAAATGGTTTAAATGTATTTCTATTATGCTATGAATTGTTGGCTGGGGACCCTAGTAAGCTACTTTGTAGTCTTCAATAAATATTTGTCACAGTCATTGTTCTTGTCATTTTAAAGTTTTAGTGCAACTTACCGCTGCAACTACAATTTTTAGCAAGGTGCTCCTTAGAGCTACTGCTATAGTAAGCGAAATCTAGGCTGGAATCAGTCCGTATTGTTTAAGTTTGTTTATACATATTTTCTCCTTCTTACCTATTAACATGATTAAACACGTGTATATATTTTTTTAAGCAGACGTTGATTGTTTGGTGTTTTACGTAGCTTTCAACTGGTTTTCATTTATTTATCCTGACAACAGACGGTCTATATCGTAATGCTAACCCCTCAACCCTGAGCGCAAAGGAGGGCAGACGACAAGGAAGCGTAATAATCGAGAGTTTTAATATGATAATATTGTGAAAATTGCTGGACTGAGTACTTGGGAATACATTCTCAGCCGACACCTTCGAAACTTGGTACATGTAGACATGGTACCTTCCGCAAATATTCGAATCCGCCTATTCTAACTTAATCCTTTCCCACTTGTAGACGCATTTTGACGCATCTGCAGCAGACGACTCTTGAAAACATATTGGCAAAAGGAGAAACTGCTCAAATTGAGCAATTTCTTCGTTTGCCACAATGTTTTCAACTATGTTCAATAATTATAACTTCATTTATAGAGATTTTCCATATTTTTTACTAAATGTCTTCAATGTCGTCTGCTGCAGATTTGTTGTATGTGGGAAAGGGTTAATTAAACAACCAATTACATTCACAAAATGACCGTCTCCAACGAGGATCTGTTAAGTGCAGTGGACCGACTGGTGTATTCAGAGTCCGCTTTCAATTGAATTCCACAATACTAACAAAATGTAAAATAAAGGTCATACCAAGCCCAACTACCACATTTTAAATGAGGTAAAGGCATTATCATGAAACGCGTATTTCAGTTACTTTCCATGTTAGTCATTTTATTTCAGTTGTTATCATTCTGTTTCATAGAAAGCTTCTGCAAACCAAGATCGAAATTTATTAATTAAATCTGTTAAGTATACCATATGTACCGAGAAACACACCATGTAAGTAATTGGATGTGATTTCTGGAACATATATAGTTGTTTCATTGCAATTATAGTTTTATATGCGTTTCCTGTATTTTGAGAACAGACCGGTTTGAAATATTTTAGATAATCACCCAGACACATCTCCAAGCCTCAATCGGCAACGGATGATTTTGAGAAGTGTTAGAATGGTAAATAATAGGATTCTCTTAGAGTTGCATATTCGGTTCAGAATTGAAGGGTTCTCTTCAACATATACCACTGTCATCTCGGGTCGTACAGGCCAGTGAATGGTTAAGTATTGGTTCCGTTGTACGAGACAAACGTTGCAAGACGATACAGCGGTTGTATTCAGACTGATACTGTTTGTATCAGCCATATATAGCACCAGACAGCTTGTTTTGGTTCAAACCCGTTCGTGTACTTCGTCACAGTAGTCCACGTGACACATTTTGGTGGCATTTTTTTGGGGGGTTGATATCACCATCATCCCCGGACCCCGGTGGTTCCCAGTAATGTTATATCTATAGTTATGGAATAGGTAGGTGACGGGTCATGTTGGACAAAACCAGACGTCGTCTAGCGTTGTATATTCAATATAGAACTAATTAACCGAGGCCTATTTCTGTCAATAATGTAACGACTATCGTCGTATTTACTCGGATTATTTGTCAAACACAGCATATTTATAATCGTATTCATATTTGCTCACCATTTCGATAGAAAGCCTACACGGATTCCTTTCGAGTTACACTGATAAAAAGAACAAAGTGGTTAGTTAAAAGTTTTCTGTGTTTCCTACGTGTCAAAGTAAATAGAAAGAAAGAGCAAACAATTAAAACAGTCTGTTGTATTTCCACAAGTTGTATTTCCACAAAAAACAATTTTTCAATCAAAATGGTCGCTTAACCCGTTTTGCCATGAATAACAAACAACATTTTAAACATTTTGCGGGAAAATGAAAAATAACTATAATTTAAAGTTTAATTGTTGAATACTTTTGAAAACATTGTGGCAAAAGACAACATAAGTGTCTGATCATGGACTGTTTTCCTATAGCCAAACTGTTTTTAAATGTTGTTTGGTTCAGATACGTCAAAATGCGTCAGTATGTGGGAAAGTGTTATAGAAAACCTTTTTAAAAAGTCTAAAAGCGACAATAAACCAGTATAATATTGGACACTCCATTTGGAAACGATGTAAGTTTCACAGGAGTAGACTCAGGCCGTCAATCAACATGTTTCTGCGACTCTATTTATGACCATATATAGATGGTTTTCCATGAAACTTATAGCAGTTGTATTGATAACACAGATATAACTAGTTCTGGAAATTAATTTTCTGTGGAAATTAATTATATTTTAGGCTTAATTGACATTTCTAAGGACAGTTTTTCTGTCTATTTTTTTTTTTTTTTTTTTTGTAACTGTGGAAAACTATGTTATATCTCGACAACTGGGGATACATTTTAGATACAGATCTTAACGCATTGTTTGAAAAGGAGAAGTTTATCAGTTTAAGATAATTTTTCAAATGTTGTCTGCTATCGAAGAATAAAAGATAGTTTGAAACAGAAAACTAGTTTTCAGCAATGTTATTTTTCTGAAAAAGACTGTTGAGGCAACAGCTGACTCAGAAATATAGTTTGTGTTTATTTTCTTAGAAGGAATCTGCAGAAAACCAAAGTATTGTGAATTTCTATTTAAATTGTCTATCAGCAACAACACCAATGGAAACACGGCATCCACGATCGATTGATAGAAGCCATATATTTTGTTTAGTGTACACTATCATCCTTATTCAAAGTGGGGAATCAATTAACACAACACGTCATGCTGAGACCAAGTTACAAACATATCTATTTGACGGATATGACCCAAACGTCCGTCCGAGTGCCAATGGTGAAAGTATAACAGCTGATGTAGGTCTCTCCCTAAATCATATTGTAAAACTGGATGAATTAAAGCAAACTCTTACCTTGTCTTTAGAATTCGTTTTTCTGTGGAAGGACGACCTACTTACTTGGAATGAGGAGGATTACAATGGACTTCAGTCCATCTTGGTTCCCATAAATAAAATATGGTTGCCGGATATTGTGATTTTAAACTGCGTCAATGATGCACATGACATAGGATTTTCCATGGCGAAGGCGAGACTTTACAAGAATGGATCTATATCCGTTTGGACACAGGTAACCAAGGAGGTAACATGTACCATACACACAAAGAAGTTCCCGTTTGACAAACATCATTGTTTAGTAGAGATTGCCTTATCTCGCAGCGATATTAAAGCTGTGAACCTTTCATCGACTAGCGTAGGTGTCAGTTTGGCTCGGTATAAAACAGTGGCAGAGTGGGACATTGTGGAGAATTACATAGATATACAAAGCCATAGTTTTCAAAATATAAATGTGATATTGACAGATAACCCATTATTGAACTTACGACTGACATTCAAACGATCGAGCAACATGAGCATTTCAAACATTATTCTGCCTGTCTTTCTTTTATATACGCTGAACATTTTGACCTTTCTCGTTCCAATATCAAGTGGAGAAAAACTGACTTTCCCTATGTCTATATTTCTAGCAGTGGCAGTTTTTTTGACGGCCATTAACGAGGACCTGTCGGAAGCTGTAGACGGGGTCTCGTATTTAGCAATCAAGGTTACATTGGAGCTTTGTTATTGCACCATGACATTATCGTGTGCCGTTATCGTTCTACGACTTTACCATCGTATGGGTGATTCAAAGGCCTACGGCGTAGTATCGAAATTCGAGTTCATGTTCAATAAAAAGAGAGGTTGTGGCTTGAAACACAAAATACACGATATGTGTACAGACTCTGAAGAATATGATCGACAAATTAAAGGGAAAACAACGTCCCAAGCTCCTCAAGAAACTCGATGTGGAAGATACTAAGTGAAAGGACGTTTGTGAAACATTAGATCGATTTTGGTTTTAGCTGTTTCTTATATCTCAACTAATTACTACTTTTGTGTTTATTTGTTTGTTTTTATCTTGATCTGTTACTGAATATTATTATCTGGACATTGATAATCAACATTTTTAACGGTACTGAAACAAATGTAAGTTGCAACATGAAGCTGAAACCAACAACGTGAAAATCTGTTGTAAATATACCTATAGAAATTGACGATAGGGATGTATCTGTAATTAAATGTAAGAATATTGAAAATATTCAGTGGGTTTTTGAATGTTATTATATTGAATATATATAACAAGGGGTTATTGAATATTACAATATTTGATAAATATTAAATAGGTTATGAAATAGGATAACATTGAATATATATTATGGGTTATTGCATTTTACAATATTGAATACATTGGGTTATTGAAAGTCATAATATTGAACAATATTGAATATATTAAGTGGGTTATTAATTTTGACAATATGGACTATAATAAGAAGGATATTAAATCAAATGTGTCTATATTTAATATAATAAGTGATTCATTGAATGTGACACTATTTATTAAATGAAGTGGGTTACTTAATGTGACAATATTGAATATATTAAGCATGTAACTAAATGTGACTAAATTGAAAGTTCTAATTGGAAGATTTAAATGCAGCATTAAATCTACTATTTAGTTGGCTTTCGGTATAGCAAAATGAGCGGTAGTATAGATATAAGCTTGTAAATGGTTCTAATCGCTTAGTTACCATTTGTGTAGATGTAGATGAACGTATTTATCCTATGTTAGAATGTTTTTTGAATGCCATTTAAACAGTATTTTAGTTAAACTACATCACATTATGTCACCCTCTGTCTTCTAAGTTGGCAACGGCAACGGCAAGGGCTATCAACACAGGATTCGTCAGTTCAAAACCCGGGTCGTCTAGCCATTATTTCCGGTAATTGACAAAACATCAATATGACTAGCGTCATCGTCTTTCACCAATAAGTTACACAGTCTATGTGGCAGGGTGGCCAGTTACATGGGAATACTGTTTTGTGGAGTATATGTTTAAGAAAGCCAGGAAACAATTTTGTTTATGAACTTGACGACGTGATAAAATAGAAGTATTATTCAAAACGGCGTGAAACGCCAAACAATCAATCAAACAGTTATCATAATGTTTCCAACTTTATTTTAAAATTCTTCATTTCTATCCTTTTTACTAAATCTTTACAAAGTCATCTTCTGCAGATGTGTTTTATTTCGGAAAGGGTAAATTCATCCCTTTTCTACATTGTTCTGAAGATTTTTCTTTTGCAGAGGTATCTTTATCGTGGACAGCTTTAACACATACCATTTAAGTTATTGCAATAGTCATTTAGGTTCAATGTTTCCCAAATCGTTTACGAATGTCGGCCACAGAATATATACGGAGTATCAAGTCTGCTGCTTTTTCTGCAATCATGATTGTCGGCGCATAGGTGTTTCCGGATATTATATTTGGCATAATGGATGCATCAACTACCCTTAATCCTCCTCTGACACCCTTAACCCTAAGTTCAGGGTCCACAACAGTGCTAGAGTCAGATACAGCCCCCATTTTACACGTGGATGTAGGTTGGTATGCGCTAAATGCCATATTCTGTACAAAACATTTATAGAAACTGTCCGATTTAAAATAGTGATCCTTGCAGATTTTCCCGTATATTCTATCCATCGAGACTCCAAGACGACCGAAGGATTTCGTTTCAACTAGTTTCTCGACAACATGATATGCTCGAATGAACGTGTCTATATCCTCTTGCTCACTAAGATAGTTTGGGTCGATTAACGGATAATCAAACGCATCGGTGGATTTCAGTTTAATTGAACCTCGACTAGCTGGATGCAGTATGATAGGTAGCAACACGAGGCCCTCTTTATAATCCTTGTGGAACATGCCATCCACCATTGTCTTGTTGGCCTTGACGTCAACCAAAGCCGGCTGAGAAATATACATATTTATCTGTACATCCGGGTACTTTTTCTTATCATCGGTTTTCAGAAATGCCGTTGCTTGCAGACCACATGACGCTAACGGTCCGGTTCGCATTGTGAGATACTCAAAGATGCTTAATGCTGATTCGGCTTTCTGCTTGGTTAAACTATCGGTCGTGTTAATATCGGAGACGACAAAACTCATAAAATGATCCTGTAGGTTCTCACTCACTGGCAGATCTGATATAACTGGTATATGGAGGTTGGAGAGATCGTCCTTTGGCCCAATACCAGATAGCAGTAATATGTGAGGGGAGCCAATACTGCCCGCCGACAGAATCACCTCTTTATTCGCGGCAACAACATTTTTCACACCATTTCTGACGTAGGACACTCCGGTCGCCTTTTTATCCGAGTCAAAGAGAACTTTAGTCACGTGAGTTCTGGTCGCCACGTACAGGTTAGCACGTGTCATAGCGGGTCGTTAGAACTCCGTGGATGTTCCCGCACGAACACCGTGACGTACATTAACTTGGCTGGCACTAAAACCGATCTGGTCTGCACCGTTATAATCCACCTCGTCATAACCCAGTTCTTTACCGGCATTTATAAACGCGTCAACTAGAGGTCCCGACTCCACGCTAACAGCCAGAGGTCCTCCAGAACCATGGTACCTCGAGGTCTTTAGTTTATCGACCAGTATGTCTTCAGACTTCATGAAGTAGAGCAGTACGTCGTCATACCATACCCCCATCCTGTACACCCGAGTTCTTTCCACTCCTCGTAATCGTATCTGTTGCCCCGCACGTAATTCATATTGTTGTACATACTGGAACCGCCAAGTACTTTACCACTTGGCCAATAGTGGCGGTTTTCACCTTCTTCACTGACGAAAGTACTTGTTTTCTGTGGTATAGTGTAGTACTGCCAGTCGGACTCGGATTTCTGAAGACTGATGGCAGCAAGGGGTATCGCAAAGCTGGCATTTTCTGTTTCCTCTCCACCCGCTTCAAGTATTAACACGCTAACATCCGGGTCCTCCGAGAGACGTGCGGCCAAAACACTCCCGGCCGATCCTGCTCCAACGATGATGTAATCATAACTGGTGTTGATGCTCGACACAGGTTTTGGCGACGTAGTCGAAAATGAGAATTTATACGAGGCGTACGCAAACAATAAAACAATAAATGAAGTCTTTATTAATCCCATTATGAAGCATTACATGAATGGTGTATGTATACAAATGATATAGTCTAACTATAAAGGTGACAATCCATGAGGTCTTAACCTTTTCTCACATTTAACAAATCAGCCGCAGGCCCCTTTGACAATATATAGGGAAGCATTTGGAAAAATCTTCATAAGGGAAAGTTAAGCTATTAGGCGATGATGAGCAATACCTTCTTTTGACAAACTGATTGAAAACTCGTCTGCTGCAGGGATGTCAAAATGTGTCCATGTGTGGGAATTGGTTACACTTGTTACCATTAAGGAACGGGTCATAAATAAGACCGTTTAAAATGGTTGATACGTGTTATCAGTGGAGAGAGGGGATTTTTCCTTGTTCTAAAATTCTTATTTGACATTAAAACCCTATGGTGATGGTACTGAAACGAATTCTCTTTTTGAGTACACACAACATAGGATTTGGTTTAGTAATAAGAGAAATGTTGCGCGGAAAAGACATGTTAATCCGTTTTATCTAGTCACCTGCGACCCACCATACGGACAAATCATATATAGGATATTAAAGTTATTATAAAGTAGAATAGTAGTTGCTCAAAATGAAAAATGTTTCATTTACCACGCTGTTGTCAAAAGCAGTGTTGCAAAGTTCGTATTCATATTACGGGAGGGTTAATATTACTGTTACGCTTAGTTGCTAGTAGCTCTGCAGAAAATGTGCATTATCGTACAAACATCTACTTTTCTCATACGTAAGGGTTGCACATGTGTTCATTACCCGCAGTTGAAGTTAATATAAACTCATCCGTGTTAGGGTAGTTTAAACCTTTATGTACGTACTTCTTTCACTATAACAATGGAGGGGTAGAAGATGTTATTCAGGGTTTGACTATATAGATAACTTGTTTACATTAATTTAAACGCTTGTCCCTCTGACGTCTTGTTGAAATTGTCTTTACTATTGACGTTTAGCACGCTATTGTGGAGCAGTGTTTACTATCATTGATAAAAGAGTAGCGAACAGTTTAGACAAAGAAAAGACTGTGCGAATGTGAAGTCTGATCTTTGTCTACGTTGTTCGCAAAAGTAGATGAAAGCTTCAAATTACGGCGAAAGCTAATGTTCTTATAGTTTGGTTTTATAGGGGTTTACGACGTCTTCAGTTATACCAAGGCGACCGAAAACTTACGTATCACCTATCAGTAACAAGCAAGTACTAGCTCGGAATTGTGCCTTGCCCCATGGCACTCGACCATGACCGCCGGGAGATGGATCGAACCCTGGACGCCCGGTTTCAAATCCCCGACGCTTTCCACTTGACCACGGTGAATTCCTAAATGCTGTATTAAGTCGCATCAAGCGGAACAAAGGTTAAAGTGGCATTGTATTCACGTTGTCTATTAAATACTCGACACATCCTGTTTAGTCCAAAGGGTTTGTTATCATAAGTTTAGATAGTACTTTTACTTTGACTAAACATTCATGTACATGCATATAATGTAACAATGAAAACGTCCATATCATATCAAATTGGTGTGATTATTGTCAAAATGTATGCTCCTTGCAGGGGTACGTATAGGTAATTACGAATTATCGATGGCATATTCTGAATAATACATTATCGAGCCGTGCTCCTGGAATCCAACCTTAGACTATTATTGACAAACGTAGATCAAAATATATCGGCACAGTCATGTTATCTGATACAATTTTTTTTAAACCGTGCAGTGTTGCTATTTACCATGTAGATTTATATCAAAAGCTTTTCCTACATGAAATAGGATCTGGACTCTCTTACCAAACAATTTTATGTGCAGCGGTTCTCCAGGAAAAATCAAACATAGTGTAATTAATAAACGCTAGTGTAGAAAAAGATCTGCCCGCGTTACCATGCGAATGATCCAACAGGATTCTGTTTTACAGACGTTTCTTGAAATTCTATGCCGGACTAATTGTTTGTTTGTTTTCTTATGGGTTTTACGTTTCAACATTATTTTAGTTATCTAACGGCGGCAGTTAATGATGTATAAATGATCCCTGGGTAAACACACCAATACTAGACTAGGAAATGTTCCTTGCACAAGGGCACTCCACCACGCCCTCCGTACCGGGACACCCGGTTTCAAATCCCCGACGCTAACAAATTGACCAGGACGGATTCCTCTATGACTATTTGGTGATTTATTATTATTTATTGGGGTTTTATCCCGCTTTCAACAATATTTCAGTTATATCACGGCGACAGTTCACTTATTGATGACCCCTGGGTAAACAAACCAGTACTAGGCTAGAAAATGTGCATTATTTGGTGAACAGTTCATGATAATTTATATTTTTATATCGATTGCCAAGCAACCTACTAGCATGTAATAATCTCGCTCAATGTTTGCTACATGGAGACTTAAACAGTACTGGCGCTGTTTATGTGGTAAACCCGCTCATCAAGGATGGGTCAACAGTGCAGAGCCAGATTAGACTGCGCGGTCGAAATATCATTACGTCAAGATTCGCAGAACGTAGCTCAACCGCTTTGGTGCGGGGGGTCACCGATCGGGTCATACCAAAGACGTTAACACTGGTAGTAATAGCTGCCCTCCTTGTCGCTCCGGTTGCGTGGTTAGCATTACGACTGACTGACTGTTGTCAGGATAAATGGACCAGTAATAACTTACCCAGGAAACACCGTGATATAACTAAAAAAGGTTGTAAGCGGCAAAAAACACCAAACAATCAATCAATCAACGTAGCTAAAATAGTGTGAGCTCTGTAGCCAAATGTCACACAGTATATACCCTTGACGCAACGAGATGAAATTTTTGTTTACAGGACAGATACAAATATGTACAAGCATACTGCGACGATGGTTCTCTCTTGTCTCTACTCTCACGACACCGCACGAATAATGAAACAAGCTATCGAGTTGTCGCGAGAACAGCGTCAAATTCACTTGAATATTTCTTCTCCTCGTGTAAAAGTACGGGAAACGGAAGTTGTAATGGCTATGTGAAGTGCTCTCTGGTTGGTCGATATTTGGTCGTGTCCGGATGTTTAGCCAATCAGCAATCAGGTAATAGGAAACCATTTCTTTTTGTGTCGATATATTTAGTTTTGACGTGTCTGTGTTTTCCGCGGAAATGGTACCCCTTACAGCAACTCAAATATTAAGAAAACGAAGAAACGGATCAAAAATCGGGACGATCATTCGATGTAGCAACTGATGGGCTACACAACGCACACAGAGTAGTTTCTAAATTCGAAAAACTGTGGGAGGAGATAGTTTTCGCAGGAAAAGCGGTTTTCCCCCGTGTCCATAGCAACGGTGGTTTCTATGGCGACCATACTACAAAAGGAACAACTAGAGCCTAGACCCTTCATCCCTACCAAGTTTGGTCGAAATCTGTTGAATAGGTTTGGCGCTACGCTTGCCACAAACAAACAAACAAACATTTTACAAACAAACGGACAGAAACGAAGACCGACTTTAAGGGTCTCTAGAAGAGAGAACCAATATATCGCGGTATTTTATCATAGCCTGAGCCTAGATTTGTAGAACAAAAGTTTTATTTGCAAAAGATAATCCAATTCTCTTTTACGTGCGGCATTTTTGAACTACCGCTAAATGTTTATTTTAAACGGTAAATTTTATTGACCGAGACAATCGATCAAAACAAAAGAAGCATATAATGACTTAAATAGCAACATAAACATATATGGATAATGATTTTATTTCATTTGTTGATTGAATGGTTGTTCGATTAATTAATTGAGTGATTGATATGTTTTCGTTAAGCAACGCTCAGTTATACATCTATTATTGAATAATAATTTCACAAAACAATGTGCTTTGTATCCGTAATTTTAACAGATTCAAACGGTTTATTTCAAAGACTTTTGTTTTTCTATGACTATATATAAGTGCAAAACCTTATTGGGGGCTATATATTATTCAATATACTTTTCGCAGATGCAGATAAACTTTTTTCATACAGTCTTGTATAACACCATAACAGCGCTAAAATATATTCAGTTTTTTATTTAAATTGAAAGCTGATGGCAATAAATAGGTACCCAAAATTCACATAATCAAAACCAAGAACAAATGAACGAAAATGCGTATGTGTCAATGATAAAAGCCACTTCAAATTAACCTCAGAAATAATTTTTTCCGGCGATAGCTGTATAACCTCAGTTTTGACCTAGATGTTAAACAAATGATTTAGATTGTAGACCAATCAAATGTTGTATTTAATGAATAATGTCGAAGAAATAACGGAAATGAAACGTTTTGATTGGTTCATAGTTTAGTTGGCGATTCTACGAGAGGCACTAATAATGTGAAGTTTTAAGATGAAATGTTCTGCATACTAAACTTTAGTTGTTTTCCTTAACAGATAACTTTCAGTGAACACGTATGATGAATATAATATCGAAGAGCAAAATAATAATTATTTTTGAAATATGATAAGTTTTCAGTTATTTATCGTCAATTGAAACTTATACACCTCTTGGGAGCCTCGCGTTATCTCCAGTCATGTGACGTATTCTCGGCCTTGAATGCGCATGATCCATTTCTTAATGTGTTCTCATATTGATCGCCGCTTATCTTTTTTAAAGATATATCTTGTTATCTCTAAAGCATAAATGGATCATTGAAAGAGGGACATCACAAGTTATGAAAAACAAAAAAGTTAAAATGAATATTAATATAGATCTTCATATATATCTGTCTACTAATCTTACACGCTCGTGTTTGTTGAATATTTTGAATTATTAATACATTATTCCAATAAATGGGGCAGATTAACCGGTTTGTAACAGTAAGATAAGATAAGATAATGTAATTGTTTATTAACGTAACCTGTGTGAATTTACATACATGAATAACACATTTTATACAAATTTACCACACCCGGCCTATTGGGCCTATAAGTCACCATAAAATATATACATATTATCAACTTATAAAGTCACATGAAATTAGTTGTTTACAAATATGCAATAATTTGATAACAGTGTGTGGAATGAGACATCGCACTCAATATGCAATGTCTTTTTTCTCACAGTGAAACACGATCTTCCCGGGGTAAAAAGGGGTTACTCCCAAGGTAATTTATCTACTATACATAGCTGATCTCCTCAACAGTATGGCGATCTTCATTTCATCCGCCGATGAACAAGGGGTTTATTAACCAAATTAAACTCTGTGTAAACTTGCTTGTATACTTCAGCGTACACACACACAAATGACGTTAAACATTGAGTGATGATTACGTCATTCTTATGCTTTGTCACTATCACCGGTTTTCTTATGGAGCGGCCCATTTATATATATATGCATAGTATTAATCAGACCTTTAGGAAAATTGACTTAATCAAGACGTACCTTTTTATATGCACAACATGACACGATATTCTGTGTAAGACATACTTTTAGTTATTAATACCAAACAATACAACACATCTACATATTGCACCAAACTAGCCGTATAGTTACAGTGGTACATTGATTTCACGTAGGTCTAGCCGTATATTACAGTGGTACATTGATTTCACGTAGGTCTAGCTGTATATTACAGTGGTACATTGATTTCACGTAGGTCTAGCCGTATGTTACAGTGGTACATTAATTTCACGTAGGTCTAGCCGCGTATATTACAGTGATACATTGATTTCACGTAGGTCTAGCCGTATATTACATTGGTACATTGATTTCACGTAGGTCTAGCCGTATATAACAGTGGCACATTGATTTCGCGTAGGTCTAGCCGTATATTTCAGTGGTACATTGATTTCACGTAGGTTTATGGTGATGACAGTGTTTGGGTTTTTTTGGGAGGGGGTGGGGGGGTCAGAATCTATAATGGCCAGCTCACCACTAACAGAATGAATCATACACGAGCTGGACTCTTTTTCTTTTTTGAACTGTCGAAAACGTCTCTATATGAAAGCATAATTATTGAATAGGTTTAAAACTTTGTGGCAAAATTAGAAATTACTCTCAATGATGCCAATGATTTCAATAGTTGTCTGCTGCAGAGGCGCCAGCAAACGTCTAAATGTGGGGGAAATACATATCATCAGTGCTATGTGGAAGTATCATTTTTTAGTTGAAAACATTCTACGCAAAGGAGCCATTGCCCCTCTTGACAAGTTTTCTGCGAATTGAAAGTTTCTTATTTATTTTTCAATTACGAAAGTGTCGATGTGTTTGCCCTTTCTATATGACGTCTCCTGTGGACGCCTTTCGTACTTCTGAACGGATGGTATAACTCTGAAACATAAATAAAAATAGATTTAAATGTCTATTAAACATTTTCCCACATACCACAAATTTACAGACGATTTTGAAAACATGTAGCAAAACTTCTTGAACATTTCTATTACTTAGAGTATTTTTATGGAATAGAGAAGAAAACATTGTGTCAAAAGAAGAAATTGCTCATAATGAGCAAATTCACCTTTTGCCGTAATGTTTTCAAAAATCCTCTGCTGTAGAGATGTCAGCAAGCGTAGGTTTGTTGGACAGGGTTCACTCATCACCTGGTTATGTAAACTTGTATTTATTCAAAATAACACAGAACGATTCATATATTTCAGCCGTATTTCAACGTAAATTATTTGCAATAAACACTTTTTGAAAGCATTGTGGCAAAAGTAGAAATTGCTCATTATGAGCAATTTCTCATTTAGCTACAATGTTGTCAACTATTTTCAATAATAAAACTGTTCTTATATACATTTTACATAATTTGTCCTTGGTATTTTCGTCGGCTGCTGTTTTGTTGTATGTGGAATAGGGAATATACCGGAGTCTAGGATTTAGCGAGTGGAATTTAAGACTGGGCGTTCTAAATTCGATCCCTGGGTGCGTCGGACGTGATTGAGTACCCGTTGGCAAAGCGCATATGACTAGTCAAGCACTTGTTTGTCACACAGGTATCATGTCTATGTGAACTGTTATAATGTCTGTCACACAGGTATCATGGCTATGTGAACTGTTACCTTGTTTGTCACACAGGTATCATGTCTATGTGAACTGTTATAATGTCTGTCACACAGGTATCTTAGCTGAACTGTTACCTTGTTTTTCACACAGGTATCATATCTATGTAAACTGTTACCATGTTTGTCTCACAAGTATCATATCTATGTGAACTGTTACCTTGTTTTTCAAACAGGTATCATGGCTATGTGAACTGTTACCTTGTTTGTCACACAGGTATCATATCTATGTGAACTGTTACCTTGTTTTTCACACAGGCATCATGTCTATGTGAACTGTTACCTTGTTTTTCACAAAGGTATCATGTATATGTGAACTGTTACCATGTTTGTCACACATGTGTCATGTTTATGTGAACTGTTACCATGTTTGTCACACAGGTGTCATGTTTATGTGAACTTACCATGTTTGTCACACAGGTATCATATATATGTGAACTGTTACCTTGTTTTTCACACAGGCATCATGTCTATGTGAACTGTTTCCTTGTTTTTCAAAAAGGTATCATGTATATGTGAACTGTTACCATGTTTGTCACACAGGTGTTATGTTTATGTGAACTGTTACCCTGTTTGTCACACAGGTGTCATGTTTATGTGAACTGTTACCATGTTTGTCACACAGGTATCATATATATGTAAACTGTTACCTTGTTTTGCACACAGGTATCATGTCTATGTGAACTGTTACCATGTTTGTCACACAGGTATCATGTATGTGTGAACTGTTACCATGTTTGTCACACAGGTGTCATGTCTATGTGAACTGTTACCATGTTTGTCACACAGGTATCATGTATATGTGAACTGTTACCATGTTTGTCACACAGGTATCACATCTATGTGAACTGTAACCATGCTTGTCACACAGGTATCATGTCTATGTGAACTGTTACCATGTTTGTCACACAGGTATCATGGCTATGTGAACTGTTACCATGTTTGTCACACAGCTATAATGTCTATGTGAACTTCCACCGTGTTTGTCACACAGCTATAATGTATATGTGAACTGTTACCTTGTTTTTCACACAGGTATCATGTCTATGTGAACTGTTACCATGTTTGTCACACAGGTGTCGTGTCTATGTGAACTGTTACCATGTTTGTCACATAGGTGTCATGGTTATGAGAACTGTTATCATGTTTGTCACGCAGGTGTCATGTCTATGTGAACTGTTACCATGTTTGTCACACAGGTATCATGTATATGTGAACTGTTACCATGTTTGTCACACAGGTATCATGTATATGTGAACTGTTACCATATTTTTCACACAGGTATCATGGCTATGTGAACTGTTACCATGTTTGTCACACAGGTATCACGTCTATGTGAACTGTTACCATGTTTGTCACACAGGTATCATGTATATGTGAACTGTTACCATGTTTGTCACACAGGTATCATGGCTATGTGAACTGTTACCATGTTTGTCACAAAGGTATCATGTCTATATGAACTGTAACCATGTGTGTCACACAGTTATCATGGCTATGTGAACTGTTACCATGTCTGTCACACAGGTGTCATGTCTATGTGAACTGTTACCATGTTTGCCACACAGGTATCATGTTTATGTGAACTGTTACCATGTTTGTCACACAGGTATCATTTCTATGTGAACTGTTACCATGTTTGTCACACAGGTATCATGTCTATGTGAACTGTTACCATGTTTGTCACACAGGTATCATGTCTATGTGAACTGTTACCATGTTTGTCAGACAGGTATCATATCTATGTGAAATGTTACCATGTTTGTCACACAGGTGTCATGTCTTTGTGAACTGTTACCATGTTTGTCACACAGGTATCATGTATATGTGAACTGTTACCATGTGTGTCACACAGGTACCATGCCTATGTGAACTGTTACCATGTTTGTCCCACAGGTATAATGTCTATGTGAACTGTTACCACGTTTTTCACACAGGTATCTACTGTTAACATGATTCAACTGAAGGATTGTCAGTTAAAAACATGTTTGAGTATATTTTACAATAATCATTTTCGTCCACTTTAGTTTTAACTTATTTATTTTACATCGATTGCTAAACAAGCTTTCAGCTTATAATAATCACGCTCGATGTCTGCTTCCTGGAGACTTAACCAGTACTCGAACCATTTGTGACCGACGCTTTACCACTGAACCACTGTCTTCCACTTTATGAATTTACAAACGAGATATGCCGTTTAGTTTAATAAGGCTTACAGTGGGTCACTAATTAATTGTCACGGAAACTCTATAGAACTAGATTGGAATTTATCCAAAGCAATGCCGTTAACATAATGTAGAATGTCTAGATAGTGGTATAGGAGGGTGTCTAGATAGTTGTATACGATAACTTGATGTCTAGATAATGGTATACGAAAATTCGATGTCTAGACACGATTATATGATAATGTCTAGATACTGTTATACAAGAATGTCTAGGTAGTGTTATATGGGTTAAACATGGGGTATAAAAGTAGTTCTCAAGAATATTTCAGCTCACTTTTATATTATATGATCAACGATACTTAGTGCTTAATAGTAAAATTTAAATGCTTAACAGCGTTTTTCGTCATTTCTGTTTTCATAATAAAAAGGCCAAACGAGTTCGTTTCTTAACAAGTATTGTTAGTCAGCAAGCTAACAACTATCTATGTCAACTTAGTAATTTACTTAAATACATTCTACTATTCTTACAAAATATTAGGGAAACAAAAATGCTGAAATATGATTTTTATGTATTTAAGTATTACTAAGCGCTAAGAAACGTCGGTGGAATTGAAACATTAATGCTGATTCTGTCGAATAATTAATTAGGAATCCGTCTTAAATACATTCTGAAATATGATTTGTATCTATTTAAGTATTACTAAGCGCTAAGAAACGTCGGTGGAATTGAAACATTAATGCTGAAATATGATTGTTATGTATTTAAGTATTACTAAGCGCTAAGAAACGTTGGTGGAATTGAAACATTAATACTGAAATATGATTTTATGTATTTAAATATTACTAAGCGCTAAGAAACGTCGGTGGAATTGAAACATTAATGCTGAAATATGATTTTAGATATTTAAGTATTACTAAGCGCTAAGAAACGTCGGTGGAATTGAAACATTAATGCTGAAATATGATTTTAGATATTTAAGTATTACTAAGCGCTAAGAAACGTTGGTGGAATTGAAAGATTAATGCTGAAATATGATTTTAGATATTTAAGTATTACTAAGCGCTAAGAAACGTCGGTGGAATTGAGACATTAATGCTGAAATATGATTTTATGTATTTAAGTATTACTAAGCGCTAAGAAACGTCGGTGGAATTGAAACATTAATGCTGAAATATGATTTTAGATATTTAAGTATTACTAAGCGCTAAGAAACGTCGGTGGAATTGAGACATTAATGCTGAAATATGATTTTAGATATTTAAGTATTACTAAGCGCTAAGAAACGTCGGTGGAATTGAAACATTAATGCTGAAATATGATTTTATGTATTTAAGTATTACTAAGCGCTAAGAATCGTTTGTGGAATTGAGACATTAATGCTGAAATATGATTTTAGATATTTAAGTATTACTAAGCGCTAAGAAACGTCGGTGGAATTGAAACATTAATGCTGAAATATGATTTTATGTATTTAAGTATTACTAAGCGCTAAGAAACGTCGGTGGAATTGAGACATTAATGCTGAAATATGATTTTGTGTATTTAAGTATTACTAAGCGCTAAGAATCGTTTGTGGAATTGAGACATTAATGCTGAAATATGATTTTAGATATTTAAGTATTACTAAGCGCTAAGAAACGTTGGTGGAATTGAGACATTAATGCTGAAATATGATTTTATGTATTTAAGTATTACTAAGCGCTAAGAAACGTCGGTGGAATTGAGACATTAATGCTGAAATATGATTTTATGTATTTAAGTATTACTAAGCGCTAAGAAACGTCGGTGGAATTGAGACATTAATGCTGAAATATGATTTTATGTATTTAAGTATTACTAAGCGCTAAGAAACGTCGGTGGAATTGAGACATTAATGCTGATTCTGTCGAATAATTAATTTGGAATCCATCGTGACCGAGTTGTTAGCGTCGGGGCTTTAGAACCGGGCGTCCCGGGTTCGATCGGTTATGACGGACAAGGAAACATGCCTAGCCTTGTACTGGATCGTTTACGCAGGGAGTAAGAACTATTACTGAACTGTCGACGTGATTGAACTTATATAATGTTGAAAACGGCGTAAAAGCAAATAAACACAAAATAAAACTGTCAATAATTAGAAGTTTTGCCGACATAGGGTTTTGGTTAGGAGGGTCACAAGAGAGGTATTGTTGGGAAATGACGAGTTAACCACACTCCCACCTATAGACGTATTTTGACGCATCTGCAGTGGACGACATTTTCAAAACGAGCAATTTCTCCTTTTGCCACAATGTTTTCAACTTTTATCAGTAATTATACCTACAATTAAAAAGGATTTTCCTTATTTTTGAGTAGACATTTTCAAAGTCGTCTGCTGCCTATTTGTTGTGGAAAGGGATAACTCGTCTGCCATAAACGACCTACTTGTATTCCTCTTGTGTAAGATGAATAACGCTGGTCGCATTTTAATATTGTCAGTATGCAGAATGAGGTTTATATA
This sequence comes from Serripes groenlandicus, assembly GCA_031761405.1. Taxonomy (NCBI): domain Eukaryota; kingdom Metazoa; phylum Mollusca; class Bivalvia; order Cardiida; family Cardiidae; genus Serripes; species Serripes groenlandicus. The sequence goes on from JASEVX010000570.1 coordinate 63,083, forward strand.
TAATATAATGTTTCTAGCCGGAATTTGACTTAACGATATCAGTACTAAGACCTACTGTCGATACATGTAAGCTTATGATTTATAAAATAACATTATGTTTCGTATTTGTTTTGAGCAAATTTACAGTTTGTTAAACATTCCCCCCCCCCCCCCCCCCCCCACCCCCCCCCCCCCCCCCCCATATAGACGCTTTCTGACGCGTCTGCAGCAGACAGCTTTTTGAAAACATAGTGACAAAAGAAGAAATTGCGCAAAACGAGCAATTTCTTCTTTTGTCACAATGTTTTCCACTTTTGGTCATAGGTTATCCATTCAGTTATAGAGTTTTCCTATTTTTTGACGAAATATGTTCAAAGTCGTCTGCAGCAGAATTGTCGTATGATGGAAAGGGTTAATTGATTTATTTTCAATGTCTTCTGGTGCTAAGATGTAAACAAATGACGTCAGTGTAAGATTAGGGGGTTAACGGTACTTACTTTTTAGATCTACAAGCAAACCTTGAAACTACGAAACCACCAATAACAGCTAGGAGTATCACAGCGACGCATGAACATATCACAGCTATGATGAGAGAGGAGGGGGCTGATTTATCATTTGGACTGCAGACTGAAATATTGATTTAAACATGATTGGCAAAATAATTGGTAATGTTATGATACTGTAAAGGACTAGATAAGGATGAGGAAATAGGATGTGGTTCCAACGATATCTCTGTTCGCACTCATTTAAACCGATGTCTCAATGAGACGATTCTTTTGAGTACCAACAACATAGTTTTGGAGGTCAAATAAGGATTTTAGGACAAAACGCCCCTTATCTACGGCTCCGATTTTATCAAATGTTTTTTTCAGAAACCAAAACTGAATTAATAAATCCCTGTTGTGCGTACCACATCGCGTGACGTTGCGGTCGAACCATTCAGAGTTCGACGCCCGGGTTATACCACAACAGTCGATTTTATCATCAGAAAGGTTATGGTTCAGGATTACGACTTATACACCTGTGTCGCAATCAAGTTTACCAGCACACATAAAATGCCATGGACTAATGTGAAAAGAAATAGGCCCTATTATGATGGTCAGTTAAAACGTCATTCATATTGGTTGATACAACGTAACACTTTTATGATATCGTACATACAACATCATATATACGAAAAAAATATTAAATGTTGAGTGAAAGGTATTAGAAGAAGTATGTACACAGCTTTACCGTTACAATGGTAAGAAAGTATCAGACTACTCACCATTTGTCCAAGCGAATATGTTTAAACTTGGCATACATGACAAACAATTATCATTTCCAGCAGTCTCGTTCTCGGCTTTACACTGGCCTTCAATAAAACAGGTGTGTTCCTGTATGAAGACACGGAAGGACAAACATAAGTTTATTATATCTCACATTTAATAGTTGAGCCAGTGTATGAGAAAAGTTACAAGTTGCTATATCTGAACAGTGTAGGTTCAGATGATATTGTCCACCTGTCCAGTCTTACCAGAATCTACACAAGTTGTTAGAATAGTATTACAGGCCTTTGTAAGTAATATATGAACAGTGTTGCTCTTGAATAGACTGTGCGGATGTACACATTTCCGAACTACACCATCCTAGTGAAAATGTAATAAGATTCCATTGCAGTCAATACAAGTGCAAGTCATCTGTAATATCTGGCTGTTAATTGTTTTTCAATAAGCTTAAATGAAAGTTCTTTCAAGAAGAGGATTGACCCGATTTTTGTGAATCTTCACGAGATGCAAATTTACTCAAGATGACAAATTTATAAAATCAGTTTCCCAGAAAAGGCATGGTGTTGAAAACAGCTATTGAATTGTTGTCTTACTTAACCGAAAAGGTTCGATATCGGGGCCCTCCTGATTATTGACAATGACAATGACAAATATTTTATTGAAAGTAATTATGCCACCGGCCCATAGTACAAAGCATACTATTAAACAAATAGTATATAACTGAGAATGATGTCCTTATCATGTTTTCATTAACATATATATGAAATATGAACGTTTTTTTATGATATCAGGATTGTCGTTTTGAAGCAATGTATAAAAATCATCAATGTTGGTGTCACCTACATACCAATCAAATAAAAATACAGTTCTTAATTGATCAAACTTATGGCAGTGAAATAACACATGAAATTCACATTCAACAATGTTTTTCTTTAACTTTTGAAAACATTCAATGCATATCCTTAGTTCACGATCAATATTATTGTGACGACCAGTTTCGATGCCAAATTTGTGGTTCGAGCAACGGAATTTAGCAAGAGCTATTCTATATTTGAATGAGATGTCAATCAACAGATATCTTGCAGTATGTAGCAGAGATTTATAGTGTTTGTAATGATGGCAACGACCATATGCGTTGATTTGTACATGCCAGTTTTGTTTGAAACAGTCTATCAAGCGCTGTTTGAAACATTTGACAAACTGGTTGGCGTTTCCAACGTCCTGTGCAATCCAAACATAGCCAAAACCATAGAGAAAAAGTAAGTTTTTGACGTAAGTACTCCAGGTTCTTCGTCCAACATCATCCAAGAATTTTTGCATTAAATAACAATTTCGAGGATATCTGTTATTTGGCATTACTAATAAACAACACCAATATTTTATACAGTAAGAATAATAATCAATATAAATAGGATATCTACCACATTCTCCCAATGCAACCATGTTATTTGTTTTACTATTTAATTTTAGATATCTTTTACAAAAATCAAAGTGGACAGATTCTAAGACTTCTGAATATGTATGGCCCCATACTTTCGCTCCGTAGCACAATACTGGTTTTATCATCGAGTCAAACAACTTAAAAAGATCTTTACAAGGAAAATAACCAAATGCTCTCTGATATTTATAAATAGAAAAAGTAGCTTTCCTGGCTTGAGCTGCGAGCTTTTGTTGAGCTGAAAACCATGACAGCATAGGGGTGAAGATCAAACCCAAATATTTGTAATGTGATGATATTCTGATTTGTTCTTCACCTAAAAAACATTTTTCATGTTTTCTTATTTCACGAATATTGACTCGTATTTAGCCGTAGATGTTCGATAAGCCAAATTGTTATCGGAGCACACTGGACTATTCACGAATATTGACTCGTATTTTACCGAAGAGGTTCGATTGGCAGAATGGTTATTGAGGCCCTCCTGACTATTCACGAATAATGACTCGTATTTAGCCGAAGAGGTTCGATTGGCAGAATGGTAATCGGGGCCGTCTGGACAATTCACGAATATTAACTCGTATTTAGCCGAAGAGGCTCAATTAGCCGAATTGTTATCGGGGCACATCTGACTATTCGCGAATTTTGACTAGTAATTATTCCAAGAGTTCCTATTTGCAGTACGAACGCTGAATGTAGTACATGTACCTCTAACACAACACCGGCATCCGGATCACTGACGTTTTGACAGCTTGAATCAAAGACCGTCACTGTCATTGAGGTCCCGAACGTTGAGGCGTCATTACTGATTGAGACGTCGTACTTTGTGATGTAAACGTCATCTTCATCAACCTGACGTTTACGTCGCTCATTCGGAGCAGAAATACAACACATCCCATTGAAGATGTTGATGGACAAGCCTTTAAATGTGGTTGTCTGAGTAACCTCATCGCCACTGGTTCGAATCTGAAATAGAATAAGTGTTCCCTTATACAGCGTTTCTTTTTCGTTCATGTGACGTTTCTTTACGTTTCGAAAGTCTGCGCCAATACCGTTCACAACGTCTAGTAATCCGGAGTTACTTACCCCTACCAATACAGGCATACAGGCTGCACACACCATATTTCACACTGGAGATTGACGCCGTTTTTAACAGTTATTAAATAATATTAAGGCGGTATGTTAACCTAACCAAGTGTGTCACGACTTTCTCGCACGAGTACTCCACACAACATTATTTACAAACATCCGCTATCTTCCGACATATTCCGTCTAATTTCAGTCCTTTGGTGGAAGACGAATGACGCTAGTCACAATGATCTTTGTAAATCATCGGAAAGTATTAATGCGAGTCGGAGTCGGGATTGGACTCACAACCCCTGGATTGACGACCTTCGTCGCTACAGACTGAACTATCGCCACTAGAGCCAGGTCACAATAACATAGAATGGAATTCTTGGAGAATGTGGACATAAATTGAAATTACGTTTTGTTTATGTCTTAGCCATTCATAACCGGGAAGCCTGAGCACATATATATCACACCTGGTGTTACTGGTAATATGGCATGGATGCACAGGCTGATCTAGATCTTCCTCTTCAACCCAAAAGGTTGTTTTTCGTGTGATGTATTTATGATGCAATAAGATGTGTCTGGGTATAGACACACTATATACATCAAGAAAACAATATTATAAGTTTATGCAAATGAGACTATTTAAAGACAATTGCACTTTGAAACAGCGCCTATATCAGATAGATGGATACTTACATAAAGCAACAATTTATTTTGTTTTATTTGGAACAAACCTGTCTTTTAGTAACACGACAGAAGAACATATCCAATAAATTATCGGCTTGAACCGAAAAGCAGTTGCACGTGTTCTGATCACGTATGTCACAAAACCCGTCTCCATAAATATCGTTTATGGTTAGAGGTGCGGACACGTCTAAACTGCAGTCGGGACCACCATAGCCAGTCGAGCATTCACATTCGGTCGAGCCTGCAAAAGACCATATTGGACTTTACTTTTAGTTTCACAATTACTTATTTTCTGCATTAACGACATTGCAAATAAGGACCACATGTAAACGAAGACCAAATTGGTGTATTCACACTGGTGGTCTTTATACACAGGTTCCACTGTATGCTCCACACATCATATTTCCCACTGTATGTAGCATTGCGGTACCACATGCTTCACACACCATATTTCCCACTGTATGTAGCATTGCGGTACCACATGCTTCACACACCATATTTCACACTGTATGTATCATTGCGGTACCACATGCTTCACACACCATATTTCACACTGTATGTAGCATTGCGGTACCACATGCTTCACACACCATATTTCCCACTGTATGTAGCATTGCGGTACCACATGCTCCACACACCATAGTCCACACTACATGTACATGTAGCATTGCGATACCACATGCTCCACACACCATATTTTACACTGTATGTAGCATTGTAGTACCACATGCTCCACACATCATATTTCACACTGTATGTAGTATTGCGGTACCACATGCTCCACACACCATATTTCACACTGTATGTAGTATTGCGGTACCACAGGCTCCACACACCATATTTCACACTGTATGTAGTATTGCGGTACCACAGGCTCCACACAACATATTTCTCACTGTATATAGCATTGCGGTACCACATGCTCCACACATAATATTTCACACTGTATGTAGCATTGTAGTACCACATGCTCCACACATCAAATTTCACACTGTATGTAGCATTGTAATACCACATGCTCCACTCATCATATTTCACACTGTATGAGCAAATCTGCAATTGCTACACTGTTCAAAACTCTATTCAATAACTGAGCCGTCCAACGAGAAAACCAATATTATGGTATCTGCGTAATGTATCGACCCAGATCAGCCTAATCCGGGCCGACACATTCCGTCTCAGGGAGATAGAGGTAATAAGGAATGATTCCTGAAGTATAAAATCCACAGGAGGCGAAAAGTGTCTGCCCGGATTAGCCTGCGCGGCATGCTTAGGCTGATCCGGGTCGATACTTTACGCATAGTCCAAACAGTTGGTTTTCTCACGGAACGGCTTAACTGTCCTTTCATGTGTAGAAATGTTTAAAACTTTGGCTTACATGGTTTCTAGGTCGCTATTTGCAGATTTTATGTATGTGGGTTAAAGATTTATGGTCATACTACTAGAAAAAAGATACACTGGTAGGATATTTCCAGAAGATACACGGAAAGCCGCGTTATATGTACGCAGGCAGTGAAGCCCATGACGTATTCACTGTACACAGATGCAAGAAGACCCCAGATTTCCAGAAGCGGCTCATATATGCCTTACGTACCATTAATGTTACATGCGCCATGTCCACTACAATCACAGATTAGTGCGATGAATCGTGACAATTCCTCCCCGTGATCCGCTACGTAATCGGGATCTTTTTCATTGAATGTTTCAATGATACGTATCAATGCTATCGGGTAGATGGACGACCAACTGGTATCGTCCTGTTCCTGTAATCAATTTATGTAACATTTAAAAAAAAATCACACATACAGACACTGTTTGGCGCCTCTGTCGCAGACAACTATTGCACACATTTTGATAAAAGCAGAAACTGGTCATAATGAGTAATTTTGCCTTTTTGCTACAATTTGTGTTCAACTCTATTTAATGATGACACTTTCATTAGTTCCTATATTTTATCTTGGATGTTTTCAAAGTCGTCTGCTGCAGATTTGTTGAAATGGTTCAACCTGTATTTTGTATATATCAATGTAAGTTCATCACACAGGTTAAGGACTTTTGGGTCTTTGCGATTTACCAATCTGTTAAAGGTCTTCCAACGGACGCTATCTTGTCGTAAAGCAATCGTTGAAGTCCCTAGACAATGGCTGTGATTGTGAGCTGAAGTTGATATTTTAAAAACAACTACAAATTATAGTTAATATGGCACGAAAACTTTAACATTAATTTACTTGCAACGGAATAATTCTGGGGGAAACTGATATATGAGTCAGTGCACGAGAAAAAGAACAAGTTGGCATTTCTGAAATGTAGATTCATATCATGTACATGTTGTACATCTGCTCAGATTTATCAGAATCTACAAACGCTGATAGAATCTTCTAACAACCTTGTGAAATTAATCGGTGCAGATTAGCCTGTGCGGAAGCACAGGCTGGTCTGGATTCATACAGTGCACAAAACCAAAAGCCATTGGCAACAGCTTTAAACACGGCGGTCAGTTCACGTAACTTTTGTATTTTATTGCTCTCTCGCACCAACATCAACAAACTCACTGCCTTAAAACACGGACTATCAGTTTATTAATGGAAGACGAATAACTATAGGTATAATGACCGTTGTTTGTCGTCGTAAATAATAAATGACCGAGCCTTGATTCGAACTCACGATCCCTGGGTGCGATAATCCTCGTCATTACCGTGTATATTGAATATATATATAAGTAGATTATTTCCGGAAGAAGGTAACAAGAGTGCCAGTGCCGTCACAATATACGCCGCCACAAAATATAAATATCAAGATTGGTCCTTTTAATTATTGCTTTTAACATGTATCACAAAACTACCATTGGAATCTCTATCAAAATGGCCGAACCGAAAAATGGTAATTTCATGGAAAAAAATCACAAAACTACCATTATGGTAAAACAATCATTTAATGGAAAAGAAACAGCAAATAAAGTATTGGATTGGATTGTTGGAGCTTATTGTCCCATTCAACAAATTATTTCAGTCAGGAAGAAAATAGGATACATATAAACAGAGATAGAACCCTATAGAGGCTTCCGATATGAAAGTAGGTCAAATGACAGTGTCGATATGTATCCTTTTTTCCTTCTGAGCATAACTCTTGCAAAAATCACTCTACCGGATAATCCCTGCTTTATGCACTTCTACCTGTTTGGAAACTTGAGTTGCGTTCTCAAGTGAATATGCTATAGAGACCAAGTTTCGAAAGGCATAACTATTGCAAAAATTGCTGAACCGGAAAATCCCTGCTTCATGCACATCTACCGATTATAGTCATGACATTGACCAAGTTTTGAAAAGATTCGGTCAGAAACATAGGAAGAGTTGCGTTCATAAGGCTGCAATATCAATCAGCTACAGAGACTAAGTTTCAAGGGACAAAAATTTTGCAAAAATCAATGAACTGGAAAATCGCCGCTTTATGCACATCTACCTTTTATAGTAATGACATTGACCAAGTTTTGAAAAGATTCGGTCAGAAACATAGGAGGAGTTGCGTTCACAAGGCTGCAATATCAATCAGCTACAGAGACTAAGTTACAAGGGACATAAATCTTGCAAATATCAATGAACCGGAAAATCGCAGCTTCATGCACATCTACCCATTATAGTTATGACATTGACCAAGTTTTAAAAAGATACGGTCAGAAACGTAGGAGGAGTTGCGTTCACAAGAAATGGACGGACGGACGGACAGACGGAGAAGATGACGCCAATATACGGCCGCCTCCGGCGGCATATAAAAAGTAATGACAGAAGGATTGAAGTAAAATACATGCTTAAATAGTCGTTATATCTCTACGACTTTACCTTATTAATGCCTGTGTGCAGAACAAAAACAATAAAACAATACGATTGTATATTTTTCTTGGAATTTGAACTGTCCATCATATATCTTAAAATGTATTTTCATTTTTTTACACTAAAAGAATACGATTGTATATTTTCTTGGAATTTGAACTGTCCATCATATATCTTAAAATGTATTTTCATTTGTTTACACTAAAAGAATACGATTGTATATTTTCTTGGAATTTGAACTGTCCATCATATATCTTAAAATGTATTTTCATTTTTGTTCGTTACATTTTGTTACAAGACACTTAAACATATCATATGACTCGATACTTAAACGTGCGTTTTTACAAAGCACTCTAAAACTCTTTTTAAAAACATACCGAAACATCAACAGTGCACTCAAGTACGACGCCTTCTAGATCTATACCAATCAATCGGTGACTGAACTCAGTCACTACAGCATGGTTTAGAATGACGTCTCCACAAATAGCTTCTGCTTCTGCTTCCGAAATGTCTGGTACGTCTCTTTTCTGATATAAACAAATAGACAGCAAACTAGTTTTGGCGCATAGATCATACCACAGAGTTTCTTGTATCACGTGATTCTTCACAATTTGCTCTACTCATGAGTCCTGTCAGTGCAAAAGGATAAAGCCTGGCAAATACTTACAATGCAGATCCATACCAGTCTGCGCATACACGCACTGTGATCAAGATTTTCTTTGTAAATCACTAATAAAGGATTTTTTAAAAGATTTAATGTGCAAATACACAGGCTGATCAGAACTTACACTATTCGGAAGATGCAAACTTGGATCTATGTTGCATATCGAGGCTTCCATAGCTGTGACGGACGTATAGAAGCGTATCCATTTTGGTTTTACTCTTTTTCACATTAACCATATTTCAAAAGTGAAAAACAACACAGTGTTTCACATTTATGTGTTGTCAAATGTGAAAAACAACAGTGTTTCACATTTATGTGATGTTACAAGTGAAATACAACACACTTTTTTCACGTTTATGTGATGTCAAAAGGAAAATACAACACTCCTTTTCGCCTGACGCAACTTTTATAATCTATATGTTTAGCATTCTATGTCTAGGCGGAACTTCAACAATTGCAAACAGAATAACGCAAGCCTATCCTAGCATTGCCAAAGCATCAATATCTATTTGTGTGTGAGAAAGTTCTTTGGGAATAGGGCACTGGTCTCTTGATCTAAAGATTAAGGTACATCGTGGCGAGGTGGCAACCCTTTTATTTAAGTCCCCTAAATGGGGAGAGATCGCAATTAGTGTTAACTAGACATCCTACAAGTACATACCATTGGAAATGTGTCAATGGAACGCTTTGTTTTTACAAATTGATGCGATTGATGTTTAACGCTGCTTTCAACAGTCTTTCAGTTATATTCAGTTATATTCAGTTATATTCAGTTATATAGTCGGGGTAATTTACCCGTACTTCTGGTTGTATTTACCCTGACACCGATGCATCCGTCTTAATACTTTCCTGGCAACCGTGGGCGCAAAGAAAGAACGCCATTACTACCATTTATAACATCTTTAGTATGATTGGACCATGGATTGAAGAACCCTGGTCATGCACTACCGAAGGCTGACGCTCTAACCAAAACACCAGGGGAAACGTACACATTACTATGAATACTGGTGAAAGCTTCGATACAATGTCGTCATTTTAATAGTTGATTATGTGGGTGTTTTACGCAGCTTTTAACATTTTTCAGTTATATAACGGCAATTCCAGGGTCAGTTACCACTTCAACTGGTCCATTTATCCTGACACAAGCTAGTCAGTATTTATGCTAACCCCTGCAACTCTGACTACCAAGGGAGGCATCTTTTTCTACCATTTTTTAATTGTAACGGACGCTCTACTCCTATAATACCGAGGTGGTATAATGAAAGGAACCCTGCAAAACTTAGCAAACTATATAAGTGTGTCTCTTGAGTATATTTGTGTCGCATCTCCGTTTTGATTACAGCACGGGATAAAGGATAAAAGCACGTGAGGCATAATGTTCATAACACAAACGGGAATGACAATGACACGATTTGAGCCAATGCATGATGAAATGTACAAATTGGAATTGATGAACAGTGTAGGTTCAAGTCATATTGTCCACCTGCTCAATCTTATAACAATATTCTACACAAAGTTACACTATATTCTCGTGTAAGCAATATGTGAACACTGTAGATCTTGATCAGACTGTTCACAGCAAAGCCTTTTTACCTTTTCCCAAGCAAGTGCTCAAAGATATGATATATTTAGTATTTCAACAGAAATTGCAGTCGTGTGTCGTCTTGACGTGCATTAGACAACAACGGTTATTAGCATGCCCGATGCATCACTATTTGCTCATGCAATCAAATCTCTTTCATTTTAACCATGTCGTGCATTCTAAATGCACTGACTGTCTAAACCAATCAATCTATTTACTATTGAAAAACTGTTGATGCTTGTTTTATTATTTTACTACCAATACAAGACATAGTTTGAAAGACTTTTAACTGTACCTCGTAAATTTTCGATGTTTTAATGTGCTTTTCGCAAATAAAAAATGTGATGCCTGTGCTTACAGCCTTCTGACTGGAACAAAACATTAAATAAAAACACGGCAGAATTAGCCATTTATTTCTAAACCGTTGGCTGTCAACTCTCGTAAGATGTGACTAAACATACCCGGACAGTCGTCGGCGGCTGCACATCACTTAATTTCAGTCTACGCTCCACTTCTACTTTCTGAGCCTGGGTTTCATAGGTGACACATTGGATGGCCTTAGCTGAATACTCGGTTGGACAATCCAGGTGCATTGACGAAGAACACACGGCTACTGGTACCCCGTCATCAGTTTGCTTACAAGCACAGAAACTGGAAGTCCCCCAGCGAGGTATATTTGGGTTATACTTCATGAAGTTTGTTTCCGTGTCTTTGATTCTTAAATGATAATTATCAGTAAAGTTATTATTATTATTATTAATATTATTTTTATTGTTACTATTAATACTATTATTCAATTTCGTAAACATGTCTTGTTATTTTTTTTTGTTTTTTTTTTTGAGTTAACTAGTTGTCCAAGACGCTCTGGTTTGTACGAGATAAAATGTCCAGTCACAGATGATAACCAGGGGCTACATATATTGAGTTACCCGCATTAATATAATATTGTTTTATGCCGCTTTCAGCATGAATTTCAGTTATAACATGGCGAGTTCTTGGTATGTTACCAGTACTACTTGTTCGTTTATCCTGACACCAGTGAGTCAGTTGAAATGTTTACACCTCTATCCTCAGCTCTAAGTATGGGAAGCCATTACTACCATTTTAAGTATTTGGCGTGATCCGGCCGATCCCACACCCGAGGTGAACGAGAAATGAACGCGCTACCTCCCACACCCGAGGTGAACGATCTACCACGAACCCACAGAGGAGGTCGACAACTTGATATCCATTGTAATCAATCAATTAATATATGTATTACCTCCACTCATTTGAAAAATTGTCGTGGCTATGTCGACCCGAGGTTGTACTGTCTATCGGATAATAATCGTTGGAATTTCTCTTCCTTAAATCGTTTGTTATATCGTTATCAAAAAAGCCACACAATCCTTCGGTTGCCTGTATGTCTTTTGGTGCCATATAGATATCTATGTTCATCAAGTTGGGATAGGATCGATGGGACCTCATCAGTATGTATATATATGTCCCGATAGGCGTGTCAACCTGTAATGAGTATAATAAATTGTGAAGTAATGCGAGTATAATATTATACATTTACCTCTGTTTTAGTTTAGATTTCACATCAAATAAAAATGTGATACATTAAAATTACATAATTAAATTCTTAGTATAAATAAAATTCGCCTGTGCTTGCAGCATCAAAACATGGAAATAAACAGTGGTTGTCATCAGGCGTGAACTGTCAATCTTGTGTAAACAATGATTATACTAGGAGCATCAGTACTTGTAAGTACTCTCATTTCAAAAGTTTTAATTCAAACTGGGTCAAATTCCACCATCCTTATTTAGCTCTAAGTTATAACCTGTTTTCATAATAAAAATGCATAAGAAATTATTAACGAGTATTTTTTGTGAAAAAACTTTTATTGGTAAACAAAATATTAGGGAAACAAAACTGATGAAAAATATGCGTTTAAGTATTTAAGAAGTTAAAGCGCTAAGTAAGGTTGGTGAATTGGACACTGTCTGTGGTTTATAAGTAAAGTTGGTGAATTGGACACTGTCTGTGGTTTATAAGTAAGGTTGGTGAATTAGAAACAGTCTGTGGTTTATAAGTAAAGTTGGTGAATTGGAACCTTGTCTGTGGTTTATAATTAAGGTTGGTGAATTGGTCCCTGGTTGTGGTTTATAAGTAATGTTGATGAATTGGAAACAGTCTGTGGTTTATAAGTAAGGTTGGTGAATTGGACACTGTCTGTGGTTTATAAGTAAGGTTGGTGAATTGGAACCTGGCTGTGGTTTATAAGTAAAGTTTGTGAATTGGAACCTGACTGTGGTTTATAAGTAAAGTTGTTGAATTGGAACCTGGCTGTTGTTTATAAGTAAAGTTTGTGAATTGGAACCTGACTGTGGTTTATAAATAAGGTTGGTGAATTGAAACCTGGCTGTGGTTTATAAGTAAGGTTGGTGAATTGGAACCTGGCTGTGGTTTATAAGTAAGGTTGTTGAAATGGACCCTGTCTGTGGTTAATAAGTAAAGTTAGTGAATTGGAACCTGTATGTGGTTTATAAGTAAGGTTGGTGAATTAGACCCTGTCTGTGGTTTATAAGTAAGGTTGGTGAATTGGACCCTGGCTGTGGTTTATAAGTAAGGTTGGTGAATTGGAACCTGTCTGTGGTTTATAAGTAAAGTTGGTGAATTGGAACCTGGCTGTGGTTTATAAGTAAAGTTGGTGAATTGGAACCTGGCTGTGGTTTATAAGTAAGGTTGGTGAATTGGAACCTGGCTGTGATTTATACTGCAGATAATTCTTTGGATAATGTTAATTTTATTTATACCTCATCTATAAAATGTATTCAACATTTCTGTGACTGTTGAATCAGCTATACAGGTTTTTTTTAAACATGATTACTAGGTATTCTTAACCCGAAGTTATTCAGTATTATTATTCTTATCATTTTTATCATCATAGTTATTATTATTATTACTATTATTTCTTATTATTATTTTCATTTTTTATTAAGCTTTGTTCACTTCTGTTTAAAGAGACAGTCATCTACCTTATATATTAATTCGTTTTCCCTTGTAACCCTGAGGATTCCATTGTCTGTACAGGATGTAAAGCCGATAAACCGAGAGTTTCCACACAGGTTTGCCACGAAAACGTCTCCTCCCCCACGTATTGCTACTGCGCATGCGCAGAAAGCTTTGCCTTTATTGCATGTGGTTGTTCTTATTTGGACCTACAAATTCATAGGAAAAATAGTTATGCAAAAAATACACATCCAGACAAAGAAGCAGAATTATTTCTTTTACACAATAATTATTTCATTAACATTAAAGCACCAGGATGTAACGAGTCGAGAGTAGTAAATAAATGAGACTTCAACAGATACTCCGTAACAATATTTCAAAATCAGACAATTACTTGCAGAGGTTTGATTCATCAACTGCTGTAAAACGCCATTTTCAACAACTTATAAGTTGTATCACTTCACTTACTCATATGTTTCCTGGCTATTACACACCAGTACTCCACAGAACATACATTCCAAACAACTGGCTTCTTTTCCACATATACTGTAGGCGCATTGGCGGAAAAGACGAATGACGCTTGTCGGAGTGACTTTTGTCAAACGTTGTAAAATTGACCGAGATGAGGTTCGAACTCACGACCCCGGCTTGAAAGCCCGCAAAACTACCGACCAAGCAACTTCACTCGCCTACTTGTAGAGGAGTTCACTAGACACTATGAATAGTGTGTGTTGGTAAAGTCATTCAGTCCATCTTTTTCGCATTTGCAAATTTGGTAGAGATTAACCGAAAGCGTATTTATGTGAAATTATTTCAAACACGGGCTTGTTTTACAGAGTAGAAGTAGATGTAGAGGCCAAGACCAAACGAGCCGTTCCACGAGAAAACCAACATTGTGGACTCTGCCTAAATCAGCCTAAGCATGCCGCGCACTCTAACCCGGACAGACACTTTTCGCCTCCAGTGGATTTTCTGTTTCAGGAACCATTCCTCTTTACATCTATCTATTCCCCTGAGACGGATTGTGTCGGTCTGGATTAGCCTGCGCAGATTGCGCAGGCTGATCTGAATCGATACATTACGCAGAGTCCATCATGTTGGTTTTCTCTTGGAACGGCTCAAATAAGACACACATATACAATGAATCGCGGCTAGCGATTAGAGGTGTTATTGACATTCCATTCCACTTTGACATAATTATAAACGTAATACTAGTGGGGCTACACTTCCATCTTTGTCAGAGGGTAAATTGTATACTCCTTCGCAGAGTTGTCGTTCCTTATATTCACATACAATGAGTGATAGTGTTAAAGAATGGGTGAATTGACGTATTTTAACAACCAATTCGGACGGTTTGGACTCTGGTGAATCCGTACGGATACACATACTTGCCTGGGTCTTCACTGCACGCAGTCGAAACAAGACCCAACATCGTTAGACACAGCTCATATATGAGCCGTCCCGAGAAAAAAACTGAAAATCCAGAGAAGGCGAAAAGTGTCTATCCGGATAATCCGGGTAATCCTGCGCGACATGCTTAGGCTGATCCGGGTCGATACTGAGTCCATAATGTTGGTTTTCACGCGGGACGGCTCATATATATATAATCTTATACTGAACCCATGTTGTTTGTAAACTCTTGTTTAAACTGACGTATTGAAGGTTAAGTTCTAAACCACGTTCAGTTTTAGTTCAGCTAAATCCTCTTAATCAAGTGTCAATTTTAATTGCATGTATAAACAAATATGTATTTGTACTAATTATTATTGAATCCTTTTCCGCATATGATAAATCTACAGACGACTTTGACAAATCTAGGCAAATTATGATATTCTTTACAAAAGAAAGTATAGTTATTGGATATAGCCAGAAAGACTATGACAGAAGGAGAAGCGTGATCCCATGAGCAATTTCCTGTCTTTTCCGCAATATTTTCAAAAGTTGTTTTCTGAAGATGCGTGAAAATACGTCTGCATGTGAGAAAGGCTTAACCCTTTCCCTCATATAGACGCTTTCTGACGCCTCTGCAGTAGACGATATTTTGAAAACATAGTGACAAAAGAAGAAGTTGCACAAAACGTGCATTTTCTCCTTTTACCACAATGTTTTCCACTTTTTGTCATAGGTTATCCATTGAATTATGGAGATTTTCTGTTTATTTGACAAAATATGTTCAAAGTCGTTTGCTGCAGAATTGCCGTATGAGGGAAAGGGTTAAAGAATGTACCAACCTCAACTCCATACTTTGTGTTCCTGTACAAAATAAATTCGCCCTCATGTTGGTGTTCATAGGAGCTGAAATAA
This sequence comes from Serripes groenlandicus, assembly GCA_031761405.1. Lineage (NCBI taxonomy): Eukaryota > Metazoa > Mollusca > Bivalvia > Cardiida > Cardiidae > Serripes > Serripes groenlandicus. Next base: position 78,898 of record JASEVX010000570.1, read on the forward strand.
CAAGCATATAAACGTATATATATAGGTCTTACATTTCGCCCTCATGTTGGTGTTCATAGGAGCTGAAATAACAAGCATATAAACGTATATATATAGTTTTACATTTCGCCCTCATGTTGGTGTTCATAGGAGCTGAAATAACAAGCATATAAACGTATATATAGGTCTTACATTTCGCCCTCATGTTGGTGTTCATAGGAGCTGAAATAACAAGCATATAAACGTATATATATAGGTCTTACATTTCGCCCTCATGTTGGTGTTCATAGGAGCTGAAATAACAAGCATATAAACGTATATATATAGGTCTTACATTTCGCCCTCATGTTGGTGTTCATAGGAGCTGAAATAACAAGCATATAAACGTATATATAGTTTTACATTTCGCCCTCATGTTGGTGTTCATAAGAGCTGAAATAACAAGCATATAAACGTATATATAGGTCTTACATTTCGCCCTCATGTTGGTGTTCATAGGAGCTGAAATAACAAGCATATAAACGTATATATAGGTCTTACATTTCGCCCTCATGTTGGTGTTCATAAGAGCTGAAATAACAAGCATATAAACGTATATATATAGGTCTTACATTTCGCCCTCATGTTGGTGTTCATAAGAGCTGCAATAACAAGCATATAAACGTATATATAGGTCTTACATTTCGCCCTCATGTTGGTGTTCATAAGAGCTGAAATAACAAGCATATAAACGTATATATAGGTCTTACATTTCGCCCTCATGTTGGTGTTCATAAGAGCTGAAATAACAAGCATATAAACGTATATATATAGGTCTTACATTTCGCCCTCATGTTGGTGTTCATAAGAGCTGAAATAACAAGCATATAAACGTATATATAGGTCTTACATTTCGCCCTCATGTTGGTGTTCATAAGAGCTGAAATAACAAGCATATAAACGTATATATAGGTCTTACATTTCGCCCTTAGGAGCTGAAATAACAAGCATATAAACGTATATATATAGGTCTTACATTTCGCCCTCATGTTGGTGTTCATAAGAGCTGAAATAACAAGCATATAAACCTATATATAGGTCTTACATTTCCAACAAACTATAATAGACCTGTTATAAACCGTAGTGGAAGGGAATCGTAAATAAGTTGGAGACATCGACGTGTTCGAATGATTCCCCCGATGAATTGTTGTATTTTAAACTTCGTAATTCATTCATGTATCTTCAGCTTCGTAGTTCATTCATGCATTTTCAGCCTCGTAATTCATTGATGTATTTTTAGCCTCGTAATTCATTCATGTATCTTCAGCCTCGTAATTCATTGATGTATTTTCAGCTTCGTAATTCATTCATGTATCTTCAGCTTCGTAATTCATTGATGTAAGTTCAGCCTCGAAATTCATTGATGTAGTTTCAGCTTCGAAATTCATTCATGTATCTTCAGCTTCGTAATTCATTGATGTATGTTCAGCCTCGTAATTCATTGATATATTTGCAGCTTCGTAATAATTCATTCATGTATTTGCAGTTTCGTAATTCATTGATGTATCTTCAGCTTCGTAATTCATTCATGTATCATAAGCTTCGTACTTCATTCATGTATTTTCAGGTTTGTACTTCATTCACGTTTTGTCAGCTTCGTACTTCATTCATGTATTTTCAGGTTTGTACTTCATTCACGTTTTGTCAGCTTCGTAATTCATTGATGTATTTTTAGCCTCGTAATTCATTAATGTATTTTCAGCTTCGTACTTCATTCATGTATCTTCAGCTTCGTAATTCATTGATATATTTTCAGCTACGTACTTCATTGATCTATTTTCAGCCTCGTAATTCATTGATGTATTTTCAGCCTCGTAATTCATTGATGTATTTTCAGCCTCCTAATTAATTCATGTATTTTAAGCTTCGTACTTCATTGATGTATTTTCAGCCTCGTAATTCATTGATGTATTTTTAGCCTCGTAATTCATTGATGTACTTTCAGACTCGTAATTCATTGATGTATTTTCAGCTTCGTAATTCATTCATGTATCTTCAGCTTCGTAATTCATTGATGTAAGTTCAGCCTCGAAATTCATTGATGTAGTTTCAGCTTCGAAATTCATTCATGTATCTTCAGCTTCGTAATTCATTGATGTATGTTCAGCCTCGTAATTCATTGATATATTTGCAGCTTCGTAATAATTCATTCATGTATTTGCAGTTTCGTAATTCATTGATGTATCTTCAGCTTCGTAATTCATTCATGTATCATAAGCTTCGTACTTCATTCATGTATTTTCAGGTTTGTACTTCATTCACGTTTTGTCAGCTTCGTAATTCGTTCATGTATCTTCAGCTTCGTAATTCATTGATGTATTTTCAGTTTCGTAATTCATTGATGTATCTTCAGCTTCGTAATTCATTGATGTATTTTCAGCTACGTAATTCATTCATGTATTTGCAGCTTCGTAATTGATTCATGTATCTTCAGCTTCGTAATTCATTCATGTATTTTCAGCTTCGTAATTCATTCATGTATTTTCAGCTTCGTAACTCATTGATGTATTTTTTCAGCCTCGTAATTCATTCATGTATCTTCAGCTTCGTACTTCATTCATGTATCTTCAGCTTCGTAATTAATTCATGTAACGTCAGCTTCTTAATTCATTGATGTATTTTCAGCTTCGTAATTCATTCATGTATTTTCAGCTACGTAATTCATTCATGTATTTGCAGCTTCGTAATTCATTGATGTATTTTCAGCTTCGTAATTCATTGATGTATTTTCAGCTTTGTAATTCATTCATGTATCTTCAGCTACGTAATTCATTTATGTATCTTCAGCTTCGTACTTCATTGATGTATTTTCAGCTACGTAAATTAACTTATGTTTTTCCATCTTCGTAATGCATTCATGTATTTTCAGCTTCATACTTCATTCATGTATCTTCACCTTCGTAATTCATTCATGTATCTTCAACTTCGTAATTAATTGATGTTTTGTCAGCGCTTCGTAATTCATTTATGTATTGTCAGCTTCGTAATTCATTTATGTATTTTCAGCTTCGTTCTTCATTGATATATTTTCAGTTTCGTAATTCATTTATGTATTTTCAGCTTCGTAATTCATTCATGTATCTTCTGCTTCGTAAATCATTCATGTATTTTCAGCTTCGTAATTCATTCATGTATCTTCAGCTTCGTAATTCATTTATGTATTTTCAGCTTCGTACTTCATTGATATATTTTCACCTTAGTAATTCATTTATGTATTTTCAGCTTCGTAATTCATTCATGTATTGTCAGCTTCGTAATTCATTCATGTATTGTCAACGCTTCGTAATTCATTCATGTATTTTCAGCTTCGTACTTCATTCATGTATCTTCAGCTACGTAATTCATTCATGTATTTTCAGCTACGTACTTCATTCATGTATTTTCAGCCTCGTGATTCATTGATGTATTTTCAGCCTCGTAAGTCATTGATGTATTTTCAGCCTCCTAATTAATTCATGTATTTTCAGCTTCGTACTTCATTGATGTATTTTCAGCCTCGTAATTCATTGATGTATTTTCAGCCTCGTAATTCATCGATGTACTTTCAGCCTCGTAATTCATTGATGTATTTTTTTCAGCTTCGTAATTCATTCATGTATCTTCAGTTTCGTAATTCATTGATGTATGTTCAGCCTCGTAATTCATTGATTTATTTTCAGCTTCGTAATTCATTCATGTATCTTCAGCTTCGTAATTCATTGATGTATGTTCAACCTCGTAATTCATTGATGTTTGTGCAGCTTCGTAATTCATTCATGTATTTGCAGCTTCGTAATTCATTGATGTATCTTCAGCTTCGGAATTCATTCATGTATCATCAGCTTCTTACTTCATTCATGTATTTTCAGGTGTGTACTTCATTCACGTTTTGTCAGCTTCGTAATTCATTCATGTATCTTCAGCTTCGTAATTCATTGATGTATTTTCAGTTTCGTAATTCATTGATGTATCTTCAGCTTCGTAATTCATTGATGTATTTTCAGCTACGTAATTCATTCATGTATTTGCAGCTTCGTAATTCATTCATGTATTTTCAGCTTCGTAATTCATTCATGTATTTTCAGCTTCGTAATTCATTGATGTATTTTCAGCTTCGTAATTCATAGGTGTTTTTTTTCCAGCTTCGTATTTATTGTTGTTTATAGCAAAGAAACTACGTTATCACGATGTAAGTGTGAATATAAAGTAAGCTTGAACATTATTCTAAACAGCTGTGCAGTAACTGATCGCGTCTATTGATATTATGTGTGTTTTAGGACATTGAAAACTTTGAAGAAGACTGACCCAAATACTTCTGCAGCATTCTGTTTGCTGAACTCATTTATAAAAATAGTTGTTTGAAATATTAAGAAATTTGAACACTGTATTATGTTCTCGTTATATCTGTGATGTAGGTTTAGCTGTCACGTCTGGTGTATTTCAAGCAGACGCCTGAAGTGTGCTATCGATTTGAAGGGAAATAATCGATGATTTACTTAATTCCAGTAGCTCATGGTTTATCATGTTATTTACCACATGTACATTCGATTAATAAATGTTTAGCTGTCTGCAACAGACAGAACAGTAAATAAATCGTGATTACGTAGTTTCTTTGCCAAAAACAACCAAAAACTGAGCGATAATAATGTTCAAGCTTTTTATATATTCACAAGGTTACATCGTGATTAAACTGAGCGGCGAGCCCAGTCAAAAACCACGAAAATCGGTCCCGTAACGGTCAACACCAAGGAACTACAAAAACTTGTTCTAGAACAGTAGGCTACCTTTAAAGGCGGCAAGTTGCATGTTTGAATCATATTGCTTGGAGCAGTGATACTAGAAAGCATTGAACAAGATCTATACGTGAATTGGTCACATTAATTGAATGCAATACTATTGAAACGGCGTTTAAACCAGCATCAAAGCATATGTATTTGCAAACAAACAATATAATGCTGAGAAATGTGCGTACTTTCGAATCGTTTTCACAATTTACTCTAGCGACAATTGTGAAAAAGTGCCCATTAGAATCATGAAATTGGAACCACGGAAACGTCTACATTTTACGTGATGAAACTGAACTATTGATGAAAATGACGTAACATCCTGACAAAACCCTTACAATACTTACTATCCATCACTCGTTCTTTGGTGGGGATCCACATGTGAATAACAAAGTTTATATTTGGTTTCATCACTATAGGTAACGTGAACCTGGAATAGTTTGAAAATGAAACATGTGACCTTCGGAAGAAATTTTTACTAGGGTAGATCATCCAAAATGGGCTCGTCGATTTCCGTGTAAGGTCGTTATTGATCGCTATTTGTTCGTTGGTCTGTCAGTCATTTCCTCCGGTATGACCGACAAGTCCACGAACAATACCGGTCTCTCACTTTGTCGGTCGGAAATCAACGAGCGTATATATATACACCGCAAATAAATATCGAATTTCAAATAGCTGAAACACTATGTGTATGACAGAATGGCGAACAGGGGAGATAATTTGATTATAAACAGGTCCCATTGGTCGGTAAACTTTGAAAATATGATCTGATTAATATCAATTACTGTGTAGGGTTTTCATTGCAATTAAATAACATTTTTTATGACACATCTTTTTTACACGCTTAAGCCAGGTGGTGTACTCAGTCTTTGTAATATAGTGAAAGGCTTTTGCAACCGGTAAATCTATATCCAAGTGACATCCGTAATCGACAGTGAGCCCCTTGCCGCCAGTACTTTCAGTGATGTGATACATGGACTCGCTTGTCCTGTAAAACTGCATCTATTTGTTCAAGTTAACATTTGAGAATTGGTATTGGAAGTATTTCTCTTTCAAAAAGGAAAAAATACATGTATATAGATGAAGAGATTATGTCCCACCTGCAGACGACTCTTGGAGACATTGTGAAGAATGGTACCCTTCTGTGTTTGAGCACGGGTGTTTAAATTGTCATTCATATTAGTCTTAAGCACTGTATCACCAATTGCTTTTTAAATTTCATTGATTGCATACTCGATCAAAAATGCCACACTATCAGAAAGTATATAGATTAGAGAGGAAAAACGACGACGGCTTTGTTCGGATCAATGGTTATAGCAACTGAACTGTGAAACACAACAGTCCAATCATATTAATCACTGTCCACCTGTATTTTAAAGTATCATACCATATAGCTTGTGACTGGAATTAAACATCACCATACGCAGTATAGTCTTGCTTAACCAGGAATCCAATGTCCCAGCGGTCATGGTGGTGTGTCCGTCGTCAAGACACGTTTCCTAAGATAGTACTGTGTGTTACCCAGGGATCATGATTAAATACTATTACTGAAAATAGTGTGGAAAACGGCGTTGAGTTACAATTCCATATAGAAAACCGTATAAAAGTGTATG
>JASEVX010000571.1:0-85152 GCA_031761405.1 Serripes groenlandicus
GAAAGAGAGACAGAGAGAGAGAGAGAGAGAGAGAGAGAGAGAAGAGAGAGAGAGAGAGAGAGAGAGAGAGAGAGAGAGAGAGAGACAGACAGACAGACAGACAGACAGACAGAGAGACAGAGACAGAGAGAGACACAGAAAGAGAAGGAGAGTGATCAGAATATATTACATTTAGCCTTCTACATATATTTATTGTATGTATGTGTGTCTGCTTTAAACCATTCAGTAAATGAGCGGCGTCGGGCGATTTGAGTTTTATTGACTTTCCGGTTTGGCATCATATAACGATACATATAACGATACATATAACGATACATATAACGATACATATAACAATACATATAACGATACATTGACGTAAAACTAGCTGGGCTACACTTCTGGTTATTTGTCGAGAGTTGCATCTATGACATATAACGATACATTGACGTAAAACTAGCTGGGCTACACTTCTGGTTATTTGTCGAGAGTTGCATCTATGACTAAATATCATGTACACGGACTTTGAAGACTCTGGTGACACAGTTCTGGTTATTTGTCGAGAGTTGCATCTTTGACTAAATATCATGAACACGGACTTTGAAGACTCTGGTGATACAGTTCTGGTTATTTGTCGAGAGTTACATCCATGACTAAATATCATGTACACGGACTTTGAAGACTCTGGTGATACAGTTCTGGTTATTTGTCGAGAGTTGCATCTATAACTAAATATCATGTACACGGACTTTGAAGACTCTGGTTATACTCTTCTGGTTATTTGTCGAGAGTTGCATCTATGACTAAATATCATGTACACGGACTTTGAAGACTCTGGTGATACAGTTCTGGTTATTTGCCGAGATTTGCATCTATGACTAAATATCATGTACACGGACTTTGAAGACTCTGGTGATACAGTTCTGGTTATTTGCCGAGATTTGCATCTATGACTAAATATCATGTACACGGACTTTGAAGACTCTGGTGATACAGTTCTGGTTATTTGCCGAGAGTTGCATCTATGACTAAATATCATGTACACGGACTTTGAAGACTCTGGTGATACAGTTCTGGTTATTTGTCGAGAGTTGCATCTATGACTAAATATCATGAACACGGACTTTGAAGACTCTGGTGATACAGTTCTGGTTATTTGCCGAGATTTGCATCTATGACTAAATATCATGTACACGGACTTTGAAGACTCTGGTGATACAGTTCTGGTTATTTACCGAGATTTGCATCTATGACTAAATATCATGTACACGGACTTTGAAGACTCTGGTGATACAGTTCTGGTTATTTGTCGAGAGTTGCATCTATGACTAAATATCATGAACACGGACTTTGAAGACTCTGGTGATACAGTTCTGGTTATTTGCCGAGATTTGCATCTATGACTAAATATCATGTACACGGACTTTGAAGACTCTGGTGATACAGTTCTGGTTATTTACCGAGATTTGCATCTATGACTAAATATCATGTACACGGACTTTGAAGACTCTGGTGATACAGTTCTGGTTATTTACCGAGAGTTGCATCTATGACTAAATATCATGTACACGGACTTTGAAGACTCTGGTGATACAGTTTGGATGCGCAGGTGCATCTGAGTCTTCACTGTACGCAAAGGCAACAAGACCCGAAAATCGGAAGTTGCGGCCCAAATATACAAATATTTTGTCAAAATATCTAGGAACCTAGAAGTACAAATGTCTGTGGGTCTATCAGTTATATGGTGGATCGTTCCCGCACTGTTTCTCCAACAATGCTGCTGCTATGTAGCGAATGGAGAGATACCAATGAAAGAACAGGTAATCTTTCGAGATTCTACAATAACAACACGTTTTTCTAAATAATCCGTTTTAAGATCATTCTTATAACTTATTAGTCGCCGGGCAGAAGCCCGCGACTTCTATTTTTAATAGGTTTTCGGAAATCACATGGGAGGGGGGATTATTATTAGAAAGAAACACATTGAGATGTCTTGAACATATTACAATTGTGTTTGTTTAAAAACACTAAGTAATTACACATCTAAAATGAAATAAATATTCCGATGTTTTAGGTATTTTCAGTTTCTTTATTTTGACTCGCATTTATGTTTTGTTGTTTTATTTACGAAGACAAAACGGTCCCTATTAGCTAGACTGGTATACGTTATGTTTACACTATATACTACATGTACTCAAAAGGCGATAACTACAAACCTTTACGTCGCAGTCTAATTTGTTTACATACGCGCACCTGCTTGACGCGTGACTCGCGAATACCAACTGCGTAGATCAATCTCCTTTGCAGAGAGCCGTCTCTTTACACTCACTTACAAATAGTAAATCGTAGATGATTTAAAATGTTTATTTGGTTCGAAACAAATGAAGAAAAGAACAAACCGAGATAAAAACTAGTTTTAATAGAAAAATTACTTTGAACGAACACGCTCTGCCTATAAAGAGAGTTTCAAGAACGACACCTCTGCGAATAAGAAAGAATCGGGTCTTTCGTACAAAATTATTTCGTCCTTGACAATTTTAAATGTGTCATTTAATTCCCTAAAGGCATATTGCTTCCGATCTGCATATTGTTATGGATCATTGACACAAGGGCGCTCATCATAATATAATTTTAAAACATGAGTAGTTTTGTTATTTTCATTATAAAAGAGGAAGGAAAGAATTAAAATAAATTAACATGTTGTAGGGCTCAGTTTATGTTCGAAATTAAGCCTTTTAAATTATACAACAATTTCAATGAGATTTAACTGTTTAGTTGATATTATATTTCGAATGTGGTCTAATTTATAAATATTGGACTACATTTCAACATTTGTTAAAGTATGATATAATTAGGATGCCAAGCTAATATCATTTTGAGAAAAAGAGAAAACTCAGCGATTTAACCCTTAACTCATTGTTTTAAAAGTATATTGCTGCAAAGGTGTCCACTGTTGACTTTAATAGAGGAAAGGTAAAATGATGTGCTATTGCATGCAAATCCTAAATTGTCTGTTTTGTGGTTTTATTGAAAAATAATAAAATTCAAATATTCTGACAAACATCTTGAAAAGTGTATGTGGAATTCACAAATCTTATAATTATTCCTTAATGAAAGCACTGTATACATACTAAGACTAATGATTGGCAAGATTTCTCATTTCCATTACTGTTTATGATCAATAATTAGTTGGTTGAGTGTCTAATCAACATACTTTGGAATGGAGATTGATCATAAACAATGAAAGGCTTCAATTATCATTCAATTCGTTGACAAAACAATGCAAGTTATGATACATTTTCACTTGACCCCACCCCTGATGTTCCAATATGCCCCTCAGTTGATAACTGTTTATTCAACTACTATAATGTTAGTGTTATACATAACTGCACTATGGATATCCGGCGACATTGATGCATTGCATCAACTTTCTCTTGTAGTACACTTAAATAACTTATATATTTGCCGTAATGTTTTTAAAGTCGTCTGTTGTAGAATTGTTGTATGTGTTAATACACCTAATAGGGCATACGGTAGGAACTAGGATTGAGATAAAAGATAAATTAAAACTTAAACGCTTTTACACTTGCAGCAAATCTGCTTGAGTGCAGCAGTCGTCTCTAAAACATATTAGCAAAAAATATGGAAACTCTTTATAAAAAAAAGGATTACTATTCAGTATAGTTGAACACTAAAGAAGTTGCTCCTGTACTGCAATTTCTCATTTTGCTACATTGTTTTTAAAAGTCGTGTCTTACAAATGTGTCAAAAAGAATATGCATTTTGGAAATTATCTTACCATCTCACCCAATACTGATCTTACCATATATTTCATTGTTTGAACAGCGGGTGTCTGCTGAGAAGACATGCAGCACTAACGACTTACGTCTACGGAACATGGAAAGCGTTATAAAATGTTCTCCAATTCCAAATACTGATGGGTTGGATCTTAGATGTTTAGTTAGCATAGCTGTCGAGGATAAGAACGCAGTGGCTCTTAAAGAATGTCGCCATGGAACATGGACCGACGCAGATTTAGGTAAGCAAGTAACGGACACCTAGAACAGGGGGAGTCAACATGATTGTAATGAATATTCATGAGCTACCTTAGCGTCTTTTTCAATGTGTCATTGGCATTCTTTGGGATTGTCTTCGGATATGAATAAAGTGTGTCGGATGTTTGCGTTTTAATGGCGCTGGTAATGTAATAATTATTTTACATGTATATTGAAACCATTCCTTCGTTAAAAATATTAATTATATTCACGTAGAAAGTAAAACTAGGTGTATTATATAACTCTTTCACTTCCTTATTTCACAAAGTCGACTCGTAGCGTGGGAAATTCCACGCTACTTGTACGTAATATTTCTGTTATTATATACCTATAATATATGAAGAGCGAAACAGTAACAAATATACAGATTCAATTTATTTTGTATTGGGATAACATATTTTAATCGTGAAATGAAAAGTCGAATGGCGGATGAATATTTACTACAATACTTAGGCCATGCCCATATAAAGTATTATAATACGTAGGTCCCGTTATTTTCCAAGATGTTTTCAAAGCCCTCTACTGCATATTTTGTTCTGTGTTGGGAAGCACTAAATTTCATGAGAATCATCAATTCGAATTAAATGTTTCTATTTGTTTTGACTTTGAAATGTACATTTTGACTGTTTTGACCTTGAAATGAGCAGGGAATAATGAAATCTTGTTATCAGTTATGTAAAACGAGTATTGTGTACCACATGCTTTCTTGGTTAATTGCCAACTTACTATAGGTTTACATGTTTCAGTGGCGTCAAAATACATTTTCAGGTGGGAAAAGTCTAAGCATTGATTACTCCTTTGTTGCAATGCTCTATTGCAAGGTTTCCCCGCAAACAATGCGATAACCCTTTCCCACATACTGATGCTTTCTGACGCCTTTGCAGCAGGCGACATTTGAAAACATTACGGGAAAATGAGAAAGTGAGCAATTTGTCCTTTTGCTGAAATGTTTTTTTAACTCTTTTCATAATTCTACTTTCATTTACAGAGAATTTCCACATTTATACCTATATATTTTCAAAGTCGTCTGCTGAAGATTTTTTACATATATGGGAAAGGGTTATGAAAATATTTTTTACATTTTCAGAATCAGTGAATGTTACAACTACTACTACCACAACCACAGAGAATACAAACAAAACAAACATCAACAACAATAGTTCAGGTATTGATAAAACAAATTCAAATCCGTTCCACTTACAGACGGAATCCGCTGTGGTCGAGTGGTTAGCGTCGGGGATTTCGAAACCGGGTGTCCTGGGTTCGATCCCCAGTCGCGGCACTACGGTCATGGTGGAGTGCCCTTGGGCAAGGCACATTTTCTAGCCTAGTACTGGTTTGTTTACCCAGGGATCATGAATAATTAAATTTAATTGCGCGCTAAATGACCTTAGCTGTCGATGCGCCATAAAACAATATACATTCATTCATTCATTCCACTTACAGACGTATTGAGACACATCTGCAGCAGAAGATTTATCTATGAAAAAATGATCGCAAAACGAAAGTTGCTCACAGCATATTGTTACATAACAAATAAGATTAACCCCCTTTCCCACATACAACAAATCTGCAGCAGGCGAAAGTTTGAAAAGATATTGGCAATAATGTTGAACATCATTTTTTAACGAAAGTTCAATTATTAAATAGAGTTGAAAATATTGTGAGCAATTTCTCCATTTATTACAAGGTTTTTTAAGATTTGTCTGCTACAGAGGAGTCAGAAAACGTCTGTATGTGGGAATGGGTTAAGTAAGCTAAGATTGGTATTCCTGAAGCACAATTCTTTTGTTCAGTTTTGCGAAGGTATTCATATGAGCCATTCCGCGAGAAAACCAACATTGTGGATTCTGCGTAGAGTATTGACCCAGATTAGCAAACCATGCTGTGCAGGCTTACCCGGACAGACACTTTTCACCTCCTTTGGATTTTCTGTTTCAGGAATCATTATTCTATACATCTACCCCCCTGAGACGAAATGTGTCGGCCTGGGTCGATACATTACGCAGAGTCCAAAATGTTTTTTTTTCTCGTTGACCGGCTCATATAATATTGCCTCGAATTGAACGACCGACATATGAGAAGTGAACCAATACATGCTTCCCATTCTCGTACATAGTCCTTTAACCCTTTTTAGACATACAACAAATCTGCAGCAGAAATGTTTAGCAAAACATATGGAAAGTTGAACTGCATGAAGGTAAAGTTATTGAAAAGAGTTGAAAATAGTGTGGCAGAAAGAGTAAATTGCTCATTTTGAGCTATTTATTCTATTGCCATAATGTTTTCTAAATTTGTTTGTTGCACTCGCGTTAAATAACGTTTGCATAAAGAGAAAGAGATAAACGTTATCAAAAAGAAATTATGACATTTCCTCTTTATGTCGTAAATGACAAAATTATTTGTGTGGAAGTTGGTGGCGCAGTGATAAAGCATCCGCCTCTCAGATCAAAGGTCCCAGGTTTGAATCCTGTGATGAGCAGATTCTGCCTTTGGGAATTTTCCACACAATCAAAACAGTGCAAGTACTGGTTACGTCTCCAGGAGCATTGAGCCCGATTGATATATAGAGAATAACTAACTGCATGTTTTTGATATAGAATTTATGTCACAAGGGAAAAAAGGGGTAATTTGGTTAAAATCACGAAACCGTAGGTTGAGTGACTTTACACCAAATTACCCCTTTTTTCCCGAGTGACATAAATTCTATATCAAAAACATGCTGTTAGTTATTCTATTTATTATATATCTGGAATAAATTTCCCCTTTATTTTAAAGAAACATATAAAAAAAAATGACTTGGCCTTAGGCGTATGAATGTTACGTGACCAATGACTGCATCATTTTAAGACGTTCCATGGCTGTTCCATTAATGTTTACGCCCCACGTTTAAATCAATGTTTTATGTCATTCTTTATATTTTCTTTTGTAAGTTTCTTAAGATGTCTCTTAGGATGACATCTTAAAATATAATTGAAACACATTTTTATCTTATTTTCACTTTAATAATGATCAAAAATCATACTATCAACATTTTAAGTAAACATAAAAAATGTAGTTCCGGCAAAAATGATATCATCACTAGAAATGATATAAAAAAACTAAAAGGGTTATCGTCCCAGTGTTAGTTATCATTTTTTTTTAAAATTGATATTGATTTTATGTCATTTAAATTTCAATGCAAAATTTGGATAGGTATGTAATAAATGCTAAAAACTTGTTTCTCAATTGATGTGATATAAATAATTTAAACTTGGGATGTTAACGGTTAACCTGTTAAAGCGATTAGCCGTATGTTATTCGATTAATCAGTTAGTAATTCAAGTAACCAACATTCTCGGAAAAATGGATGAAATATATACACAATTGTGTTTCACCTTTTGTTCTTTTCAATTTGCCACACGTAACTGACCAGAGATTAATTATACACACCTCAATCGGGAGTGTTTACATTTCTGTGAAAACGGCCGCATTCGATTTTATTCATGTCCGTTTGTTTGTGTAGTGTTAATTGAATAAGTGTGGCTACCCTAACGATTGATTAAAGGACACTTTGTTTCTATATAACACAACCCGGAAGCAAGTGAATATTGAGTGTCTACGAATTTATCCGGTTAACCGATTAACCGGTTAGAATGTTATACGATTAACCGGTGATTAATATCGGTAACCGTTTAAACTTTAAACTAAAACAATTTGATTGCTTTACAGACAACACCGGAATTATTGGGATTGTCATCGGAGCTGTAGTGTTATTTGTTTTCGTAGCAGTTTGTGTTATCGTATTAGCATGCTGCAAGAAGAAAAATGGGTAAGCTTAATATTTATGGTGTCATTAACACATTCCCACATACCGAGGCAAACACATGGTTAAATTTCTATAAATGATGTTGGTATAGTCGAAAACATCAATTTTTCCCTTTGTCACATTGTTATAAAAAGTCATCTGCTGCATAGGCATTAGAAAGCGTCTATTTTTAGGAAGGGTTAAGATAAAATCTGTTTCCAAATGCAGAGACATTTTGATGCATCTGCTTTTAACTCTATTCAAAATGATTTTATAGATAATTATATCGCACGTTTACGGACGTAAATACATGGAGATTGTCACAGGCAAAAAGAACATGCCAGATTAAAATTATGTATTTGAGAACGTGAAAAAAAGTACCAAATTTGGTAATGGTACATCATTGAAACATGACGTCATTTAAGGATTGATTCTTACTTTTCGTGGGTTGCTCGGCCGCAAATCCATGGCGGCCGAGCGTTCATACTGCATACTTTATTTGTTTCAACCTACAAGTGTTTGCAAACAAGTCTTTAATAACAAATAAAGAAATGTAACCGCCAACATACATTTGTTTAAATGAATAGCTGATATTTGTAACGTCATATATCATTGGTTAAATGACGTCGTGCTATTGAAATAAACAATGACGTCATAATCCCTACAGTGGTCATGAAAGGTCGACCGGTTCATGCAAAATGAACGTCAAGTTTCATATATACAAAGGATTACTAAGGAGAATGTAAATATTGAAATATGATTTCACGTCATTCAAAAGGCTGTAATGATGTATGATTCACACGTCATTCATAATTGTATTTTTAGTATAAATTGTTATATTTTGTTATCGACAAATACAGAAATTTGTATATATTTGCTTATTCTGTCATTAAAAGTATATATATATCTGGATTATTATTGTTCTGCTACCCCTTTCCAAAATACAACAAATATGCAGCAGATATATATAGGAATGGACTTGCAAAATCTCTGCATGGAAAGTATTATTATTGAACAGAGTTGAAAACATTGTGGCAAAAGAAGAAATTGCTAATGATAAGCAATTACTCCTTTTGTATTTTTTTCTTGTCAAAAGCCACCTGGTGAAGTTTTGTCTTCATGTGGGAAAGGGATATAAGATTTAACCCTTTTCCTCATATAGACGCTTTCTGATGCTCTGCAGCAGACAGCTGTTTGAAAACTTAGTGACAAAAAAAAATTGCTCAAAACGAGCAATTTCTCCTTTTGCCATTACCGGTATGTTTTCTACTTATAGTCATAGGTTATCAATTCAATCATAGAGATTTTCTATTTGTTGACAAAATATGTTCAAAGTCGTCTGCTGCAGATTCTCTGTATGTGGGAAAGGGTTAAAAGAAGTCCCTCCAAGACGAATGATCCTGCAGATAGTAATGACTAGATCTCCATTGTTGGTCATTGGTAACAAATAGGAAATATTTTCAGTTAAAAAAACATGATTTTTCTATCCCTGTATATTTATATCAATGCCTGTAATGTATATAATATACATTCATCTACAGTTGCTCCCTATGGTCAATGGTTTATCGCACTTACCTTATGGATACGCCGAGTCCCGGTAATGACGTGAGCTGTCAATCCAGGGGCTGTGAGTCCGAACCCCAGCTCGGCTAACTTTCTTTCTGAAGTTTGACAAAAGTCACTGTGACAAGAGTTATCTGTCTTCCACCTGGGCTAACTTGGAAATAATGTGTGTTGAGTACTGGTGTGAGAACTGACCGCCGTGATATGACTGAAACATTAATGAAAACGGCGTTAAACCCGAAACAACCTTATGATCACTCTTTTTTTGTTTTCAGGATAACAAGAAGGGTGGATGCTATAAGTTTTTTGCGAGACTTACCAAAAGAAAACTCAACTATAAGTATGCAGGATATTACATATGATCAGGGTCCAGTAAAGGATGCCTTTAAGAATCCTTACTACAATATAGGAGCAAGTCGTGAAGTTCCCGACAATGTGAGACCAAGTTTGTCCCCACCACCATCCTATCGTGATCTCCCCGCCATCATATGATTTTACCACATAAACGTTAACCCTTTCAATAGTGTTTTTTTTTTAAATCAACTCGTCCAGGTTTGCATCGGGAAGAATCCATATATACAAAAGTTAAGTTTGGCAGCCAACATTATAACCATACATGCTCAAACCTCGGGTTGACACAGGCTCACACAATTGGTTCCAGCAGCCAAATTTACCTCGTTCCCGATTCAGACAATATTTGAATAAAAGGAAACAGATGACGTTTGAAAAATGACCTAAAAGAAGCGATTTCTACATTGACTACAATGCATTCAACCAAGAAAAAAAAACCACGATATTATAGGAGTATGTAATGTGCTACAACAATAACTCAACGACTGAGAATATCGATCAAGGTGTAGTGAGTTGGAATCCTGGCTCAGTCATTCATTCTGTCTGATGATAAATTAAATTGTGCCGTTCCACGAGAAAACCAACAGTATGGACTCAGATGTATCGATCCAGATCAGCCTGCACAGTCCGCGCAGGCTTATCCGGGCAGGCACATTTTTTCTCGGGCGGATAGATGTATAGAGTAATGATTCCTGAAACAGAAAATCCACAGGAGGCAAAAAGTGTTTGCCCGGAAAAGCCTGCGCGGCATGCTTAGGTTGATCCGGGTCGATACTTTACGCAGATCCAATGATGGTTTTCTCGTGGAACGGCTCAGTTATTGTTACTACTGCATTATTCTTCCATCAATAGGCTGACAGTTTACGGGCAAAGTTAGCCAGTCGCCTGGGAGAAAGTTCAAGAGAGTCAAGAAACACATGTACATGTATAGGTGAACTGGTCATCTGGATATAACTTTAATACTGTAGAAATCGACGTTAAAGTCCGTCAATCAAATAACCCTTTCCCACCTGCAGACACATTTAAATGCATATGCAGCATAATACTTTTGGAAACTTTATGGCTATAGGAAAGATGGCTCATAATGAGCATTTTTTTCTTTTTATCACAATGTTCTCAATTCTATCCAATTATCAAAACTATTATTTACAGAGAGTTTCATAGTTTTGCCAAGATATTTTCGAAGTCGTCGGCTGCAGATTTGATGTATGTGGGAAAAGTTTAAAGACAGGTGATATTCAGATAAACTGTTGATTTGCTGTATGTGGGAAAGGTTTAAAGACAGGTGATATTCAGATAAACTGTTGATTTGCTGTATGTGGGAAAGGTTTAAAGACAGGTGATATTCAGATAAACTGTTGATTTGCTGTATGTGGGAAAAGTTTAAAGACGGGTGCTATTCAGATAAACTGTTGATTTGCTGTATGTGGGAAAAGTTTAAAGACGGGTGATATTCAGATAAACTGTTGATTTGCTGTATGTGGGAAAAGTTTAAAGACGGGTGATATTCAGATAAACTGTTGATTTGCTGTATGTGGGAAAAGTTTAAAGACGGGTGATATTCAGATAAACTGTTGATTTGCTGTATGTGGGAAAAGTTTAAAGACGGGTGATATTCAGATAAACTGTTGATTTGCTGTATGTGGGAAAGGTTTAAAGACGGGTGATATTCAGATAAACTGTTGATGTGCTGTATGTGGGAAAGGTTTAAATCCAGGTGATATTCAAATAAACTGTTGATTTGCTGTATGTGGGAAAGGTTTAAAGACAGGTGATATTCAGATAAACTGCAGATTTGCTGTATATGGGAAAAGTTTAGTTATGTTAACCCTTACCCCTTACATACCTTTTTTGGCGCGTCTGCAGCAGACAACTTTTGAAAACATTGTGTCAAAAGGAGAAATTCTTTGCCATAATGGTTTCTACTCTATCCATTGGAGAAAGTTCTCATGTTGTCTACTGCAGATTTGTACAACTTAAACTAAATATTACTTTTCCACATACAACAAACAGATCTGCAGCAGATACCTTTGAAAACATCTAGGCAAAGTTATGCACAATTATTATTTTCATAAAATGACAGTATAATTAGTGGAAATGAAAACATAGGAGTTAAAGGATAAATCTTCTGATGCACGTTTGCAAAAGTCATCTATTGCTGATGCATCTGCTTTCATTGCGCAAATGCTTTCCGACGCTTCTGCAGCAGTCGACTTTTAAAAACATTGTGACAAAAAGAAAAATTGCTCAAAACGGGCAATTCCTCCTTTTGCCACAATGTTTTTAACTCTATTCAGAAAAATAAACTTCCATTAATAGATGTTTTCCATATTTTTGTTTAGATAAATTCGTCTGCTGCAGATGTGTGAAAGGGTTAATGAGCTGTATCTGTGATAATTATGTAAATGTATGCAGTTAATATAAATGTTGTCATTACAAATCAAACATATGCGTGTGTTCCTAGGTTCAGTTTTTGTAACCATACAACACATACAAGAAGGGCGGGCTTGATGTTGAAAAGCATACACCCTCCCCATACAACACATACAAGAAGGGTGGGCTTGATGTTGAAAAGCATACACCCTCCCCATATAACACATACAAGAAGGGCTTGATCTTGAAAAGCATACACCCTCCCCATATAACACATACAAGAAGGGCGGGCTTGATCTTGAAAAGCATACACCCTCCCCATACAACACATACAAGAAGGGCGGGCTTGATGTTGAAAAGCATACACCCTCCCCATATAACACATACAAGAAGGGCTTGATCTGGAAAAGCATACACCCTCCCCATACAACACATACAAGAAGGGCTTGATCTGGAAAAGCATACACCCTCCCCATACAACACATACAAGAAGGGCGGGCTTGATCTTGAAAAGCATACACCCTCCCCATATAACACATACAAGAAGGGCGGGCTTGATGTTGAAAAGCATACACCCTCCCCATATAACACATACAAGAAGGGCGGGCTTGATCTGGAAAAGCATACACCCTCCCCATACAACACATACAAGAAGGGCGGGCTTGATGTTGAAAAGCATACACCCTCCCCATATAACACATACAATAAGGGCGGGCTTGATCTTGAAAAGCATACACCCTCCCCATATAACACATACAATAAGGGCGGGCTTGATGTTGAAAAGCATACACCCTCCCCATATAACACATACAAGAAGGGCTTGATGTTGAAAAGCATACACCCTCCCCATATAACACATACAAGAAGGGCGGGCTTGATGTTGAAAAGCATACACCCTCCCCATACAACACATACAAGAAGGGCGGGCTTGATCTTGAAAAGCATACACCCTCCCCATATAACACATACAAGAAGGGCGGGCTTAATCTTGAAAAGCATACACCCTCCCCATATAACACATACAAGAAGGGCTTGATCTTGAAAAGCATACACCCTCCCCATACAACACATACAAGAAGGGCGAGCTTAATCTTGAAAAGCATACACCCTCCCCATATAACACATACAAGAAGGGCTTGATCTTGAAAAGCATACACCCTCCCCATATAACACATACAATAAGGGCGGGCTTGATGTTGAAAAGCATACACCCTCCCCATACAGCACATACATGAAGGGCGGGCTTGATGTTGAAAAGCATACACCCTCCCCATATAACACATACAAGAAGGGCGGGCTTGATGTTGAAAAGCATACACCCTCCCCATATAACACATACAAGAAGGGCGGGCTTGATCTTGAAAAGCATACACCCTCCCCATACAACACATACAATAAGGGCGGGCTTGATGTTGAAAAGCATACACCCTCCCCATATAACACATACAAGAAGGGTGGGCTTGATGTTGAAAAGCATACACCCTCCCCATATAACACATACAAGAAGGGCGGGCTTGATCTTGAAAAGCATACACCCTCCCCATACAACACATACAAGAAGGGCGGGCTTGATGTTGAAAAGCATACACCCTCCCCATATAACACATACAAGAAGGACGGGCTTGATCTTGAAAAGCATACACCCTCCCCATACAACACATACAAGAAGGGCGGGCTTGATCTTGAAAAGCATACACCCTCCCCATACAACACATACAAGAAGGGCGGGCTTGATCTTGAAAAGCATACACCCTCCCCATATAACACATACAAGAAGGGCGGGCTTGATCTTGAAAAGCATACACCCTCCCCATATAACACATACAAGAAGGGCGGGCTTGATCTTGAAAAGCATACACCCTCCCCATATAACACATACAAGAAGGGCGGGCTTGATGTTGAAAAGCATACACCCTCCCCATATAACACATACAAGAAGGGCGGGCTTGATCTTGAAAAGCATACACCCTCCCCATATAACACATACAAGAAGGGCGGGCTTGATCTGGAAAAGCATACACCCTCCCCATACAACACATACAAGAAGGGAGGGCTTGATCTTGAAAAGCATACACCCTCCCCATATAACACATACAAGAAGGGCGGGCTTGATGTTGAAAAGCATACACCCTCCCCATATAACACATACAAGAAGGGCGGGCTTGATCTTGAAAAGCATACACCCTCCCCATACAACACATACAAGAAGGGCGGGCTTGATCTTGAAAAGCATACACCCTCCCCATACAACACATACAAGAAGGGCTTGATCTTGAAAAGCATACACGCTCCCCATATAACACATACAAGAAGGGCGGGCTTGATCTTGAAAAGCATACACCCTCCCCATACAACACATACAAGAAGGGCTTGATCTTGAAAAGCATACACCCTCCCCATATAACACATACAAGAAGGGCTTGATGTTGAAAAGCATACACCCTCCCCATATAACACATACAAGAAGGGCGGGCTTGATCTTGAAAAGCATACACCCTCCCCATACAACACATACAAGAAGGGCGGGCTTGATGTTGAAAAGCATACACCCTCCCCATATAACACATACAAGAAGGGCTTGATCTTGAAAAGCATACACCCTCCCCATACAACACATACAAGAAGGGCGGGCTTGATCTTGAAAAGCATACACCCTCCCCATATAACACATACAAGAAGGGCGGGCTTGATCTTGAAAAGCATACACCCTCCCCATACAACACATACAAGAAGGGCTTGATCTTGAAAAGCATACACCCTCCCCATACAACACATACAAGAAGGGCTTGATCTTGAAAAGCATACACCCTCCCCATATAACACATACAAGAAGGGCTTGATCTTTAAAAGCATACACCCTCCCCATATAACACATACAAGAAGGGCGGGCTTGATCTTTAAAAGCATACACCCTCCCCATACAACACATACAAGAAGGGCTTGATCTTGAAAAACATACACCCTCCCCATATAACACATACAAGAAGGGCTTGATCTTGAAAAGCATACACCCTCCCCATACAACACATACAAGAAGGGCTTGATCTTGAAAAGCATACACCCTCCCCATATAACACATACAAGAAAGGCTTAATCTTGAAAAGCATACACCCTCCCCATACAACACATACAAGAAGGGCGGGCTTGATGTTGAAAAGCATACACCCTCCCCATACAACACATACAAGAAGGGCGGGCTTGATGTTGAAAAGCATACACCCTCCCCATATAACACATACAAGAAGGGCGGGCTTGATGTTGAAAAGCATACACCCTCCCCATACAACACATACAAGAAGGGCGGGCTTGATGTTGAAAAGCATACACCCTCCCCATATAACACATACAAGAAGGGCGGGCTTGATTTTGAAAAGCATACACCCTCCCCATACAGCACATACATGAAGGGCGGGCTTGATCTGGAAAAGCATACATCCTCCCCATATAACACATACAAGAAGGGCGGGCTTGATGTTGAAAAGCATACACCCTCCCCATATAACACATACAAGAAGGGCGGGCTTGATTTTGAAAAGCATACACCCTCCCAATACAACACATACAAGAAGGGCGGGCTTGATCTTGAAAAGCATACACCCTCCCCATATAACACATACAAGAAGGGCGGGCTTGATGTTGAAAAGCATACACCCTCCCCATATAACACATACAAGAAGGGCGGGCTTGATGTTGAAAAGCATACACCCTCCCCATATAACACATACAAGAAGGGCGGGCTTAATCTTGAAAAGCATACACCCTCCCCATATAACACATACAAGAAGGGCGGGCTTGATCTGGAAAAGCATACACCCTCCCCATATAACACATACAAGAAGGGCGGGCTTAATCTTGAAAAGCATACACCCTCCCCATATAACACATACAAGAAGGGCGGGCTTGATCTGGAAAAGCATACACCCTCCCCATATAACACATACAAGAAGGGCGGGCTTGATCTGGAAAAGCATACACCCTCCCCATACAACACATACAAGAAGGGCTTAATCTTGAAAAACATACACCCTCCCCATATAACACATACAAGAAAGGCTTAATCTTGAAAAGCATACACCCTCCCCATACAACACATACAAGAAGGGCGGGCTTGATCTTGAAAAGCATACACCCTCCCCATATAACACATACAAGAAGGGCTTGATCTTGAAAAGCATACACCCTCCCCATACAACACATACAAGAAGGGCGGGCTTGATCTTGAAAAGCATACACCCTCCCCATACAACACATACAAGAAGGGCGGGCTTGATGTTGAAAAGCATACACCCTCCCCATATAACACATACAAGAAGGGCGGGCTTGATTTTGAAAAGCATACACCCTCCCCATACAACACATACAAGAAGGGCGGGCTTGATCTGGAAAAGCATACACCCTCCCCATATAACACATACAAGATGGGCGGGCTTAATCTTGAAAAGCATACACCCTCCCCATACAACACATACAAGAAGGGCGGGCTTAATCTTGAAAAGCATACACCCTCCCCATATAACACATACAAGAAGGGCGGGCTTGATGTTGAAAAGCATACACCCTCCCCATATAACACATACAAGAAGGGCGGGCTTGATCTTTAAAAGCATACACCCTCCCCATACAAGAAGGGCGGGCTTAATCTTGAAAAACATACACCCTCCCCATATAACACATACAAAAAGGGCGGGCTTGATCTGGAAAAGCATACACCCTCCTCATACAACACATACAAGAAGGGTGGGCTTGATCTTGAAAAGCATACACCCTCCCCATATAACACATACAAGAAGGGCGGGCTTGATGTTGAAAAGCATACACCCTCCCCATATAACACATACAAAAAGGGCGGGCTTGATCTTGAAAAGCATACACCCTCCCCATACAACACATACAAGAAGGATGGGCTTAATCTTGAAAAACATACACCCTCCCCATATAACACATACAAAAAGGGCGGGCTTGATCTGGAAAAGCATACACCCTCCTCATACAACACATACAAGAAGGGTGGGCTTGATCTTGAAAAGCATACACCCTCCCCATATAACACATACAAGAAGGGCGGGCTTGATCTTGAAAAACATACACCCTCCCCATATAACACATACAAAAAGGGCGGGCTTGATCTGGAAAAGCATACACCCTCCTCATACAACACATACAAGAAGGGTGGGCTTGATCTTGAAAAGCATACACCCTCCCCATATAACACATACAATAAGGGCGGGCTTGATGTTGAAAAGCATACACCCTCCCCATATAACACATACAAGAAGGGCGGGCTTGATCTTGAAAAGCATACACCCTCCCCATATAACACATACAAGAAGGGCGGGCTTGATCTGGAAAAGCATACACCCTCCCCATATAACACATACAAGAAGGGCGGGCTTGATCTTGAAAAGCATACACCCTCCCCATACAATACATACAAGAACGGCGGGCTTGATCTGGAAAAGCATACACCCTCCCCATATAACACATACAAGAAGGGCGGGCTTGATCTGGAAAAGCATACACCCTCCCCATACAACACATACAAGAAGGGCGGGCTTGATCTGGAAAAGCATACACCCTCCCCATATAACACATACAAGATGGGCGGGCTTAATCTTGAAAAGCATACACCCTCCCCATATAACACATACAAGAAGGGCGGGCTTAATCTTGAAAAGCATACACCCTCCCCATATAACACATACAAGAAGGGCTTAATCTTGAAAAGCATACACCCTCCCCATATAACACATACAAAAAGGGCGGGCTTGATCTGGAAAAGCATACACCCTCCTCATACAACACATACAAGAAGGGTGGGCTTGATCTTGAAAAGCATACACCCTCCCCATATAACACATACAATAAGGGCGGGCTTGATGTTGAAAAGCATACACCCTCCCCATATAACACATACAAGAAGGGCGGGCTTGATCTTGAAAAGCATACACCCTCCCCATATAACACATACAAGAAGGGCTTGATCTTGAAAAGCATACACCCTCCCCATATAACACATACAAGAAGGGCGGGCTTGATCTTGAAAAGCATACACCCTCCACATATAACACATACAAGAAGGGCGGCCTTGATCTTGAAAAGCATACACCCTCCCCATATAACACATACAAGAAGGGCGGGCTTGATCTTGAAAAGCATACACCCTCCCCATATAACACATACAAGAAGGGCTTGATCTTGAAAAGCATACACCCTCCCCATATAACACATACAAGAAGGGCGGGCTTGATCTTGAAAAGCATACACCCTCCACATATAACACATACAAGAAGGGCGGCCTTGATCTTGAAAAGCATACACCCTCCCCATACAACACATACAAGAAGGGCGGGCTTGATCTTGAAAAGCATACACCCTCCCCATATAACACATACAAGAAGGGCTTGATCTGGAAAAGCATACACCCTCCCCATATAACACATACAAGAAGGGCGGGCTTGATCTTGAAAAGCATACACCCTCCCCATACAATACATACAAGAACGGCGGGCTTGATCTGGAAAAGCATACACCCTCCCCATATAACACATACAAGAAGGGCGGGCTTGATCTGGAAAAGCATACACCCTCCCCATACAACACATACAAGAAGGGCGGGCTTGATCTGGAAAAGCATACACCCTCCCCATATAACACATACAAGAAGGGCGGGCTTGATCTTGAAAAGCATACACCCTCCCCATACAACACATACAAGAAGGGCGGGCTTGATCTGGAAAAGCATACACCCTCCCCATATAACACATACAAGAAGGGCGGGCTTGATCTGGAAAAGCATACATCCTCCCCATACAACACATACAAGAAGGGCGGGCTTGATGTTGAAAAGCATACACCCTCCCCATACAACACATACAAGAAGGGCGGGCTTAATCTTGAAAAGCATACACCCTCCCCATACAACACATACAAGAAGGGCGGGCTTAATCTTGAAAAGCATACACCCTCCCCATATAACACATACAAGAAGGGCTTGATCTTTAAAAGCATACACCCTCCCCATGTAACACATACACGAAGGGCGGGCTTGATCTTGAAAAGCATACACCCTCCCCATACAACACATACAAGAAGGGCGGGCTTGATCTGGAAAAGCATACACCCTCCCCATACAACACATACAAGAAGGGAGGGCTTGATCTGGAAAAGCATACACCCTCCCCATATAACACATACAAGAAGGGCGGGCTTGATCTGGAAAAGCATACACCCTCCCCATTTAACACATACAAGAAGGGCGGGCTTGATCTTTAAAAGCATACACCCTCCCCATACAACACATACAAGAAGGGCGGGCTTAATCTTGAAAAACATACACCCTCCCCATATAACACATACAAGAAGGGCGGGCTTGATCTGGAAAAGCATACACCCTCCTCATACAACACATACAAGAAGGGCGGGCTTGATCTTGAAAAGCATACACCCTCCCCATATAACACATACAAGAAGGGCGGGCTTGATCTTGAAAAGCATACACCCTCCCCATACAACACATACAAGAAGGGCGAGCTTAATCTTGAAAAGCATACACCCTCCCCATATAACACATACAAGAAGGGCTTGATCTTTTAAAGCATACACCCTTCCCATGTAACACATACAAGAAGGGCGGGCTTGATCTTGAAAAGCATACACCCTCCCCATACAACACATACAAGAAGGGCGGGCTTGATCTTGAAAAGCATACACCCTCCCCATACAACACATACAAGAAGGGCGAGCTTAATCTTGAAAAGCATACACCCTCCCCATATAACACATACAAGAAGGGCTTGATCTTTAAAAGCATACACCCTCCCCATATAACACATACAAGAAGGGCTTGATCTTTAAAAGCATACACCCTCCCCATACAACACATACAAGAAGGGCTTGATGTTTAAAAGCATACACCCTCCCCATACAACACATACAAGAAGGGCTTGATCTTTAAAAGCATACACCCTCCCCATACAACACATACAAGAAGGGCTTGATCTTTAAAAGCATACACCCTCCCCATATAACACATACAAGAAGGGCTTGATCTTTAAAAGCATACACCCTCCCCATACAACACATACAAGAAGGGCTTGATGTTTAAAAGCATACACCCGCCCCATACAACACATACAAGATGGGCTTGATCTTTAAAAGCATACACCCTCCCCATATAACACATACAAGAAGGGCTTGATCTTTAAAAGCATACACCCTCCCCATATAACACATACAAGAAGGGCGGGCTTGATCTTGAAAAGCATACACCCTCCCCATCCAACACATACAACTATTCTGCAGCAGACGACTTTGTAAACCTCGATACAAAAACATTGAAATTCTTTATAATTGAAGGTATAATTACTGAAAAAAGTTGTAAACATTGTGGCAAAAAGAGAAATTACTATTTTGGAGCATATTCTCCTTGTGTCACAACGTTTTCAAAAAGCCGTCTGATGCAGAGGTGTTAGAGAGCATCTATATGTGGGAAAGGTATAATTAACATTAAACTTTGAATTCTAATTAACACATGTGTAACAAATGAGTTTGTCTGAACAAGTTTGTTATTGGTGTTTAAAATCACAAGGGAGATTTAAGATTTCTTATGTATTTTATATGGATGTTTAGATCATTTAATATTTCCTGTCTGAAAAACTCGTGGTTAAATAACACATATGCTTTTATCCGAAGAATGAATGAAACTAAACGTGATATACTTATCTCGATTGCCAAATTCGTTTCAATAATACCCAGTGAAACGCGTAAAAAGCCATAAATCTTACTTTAAAGTAAAAATAAACAAATGTAAAGAAATAAACTTACTAGAATTCTACACAGAAATGTCATATCCCATTCACATATTAGTGTGTGTAAATGCCCAATGCAAGCTGTGCTCTGATTGGCTGTATAGTGCAACACAGTTAGCAGTGACGTCACCCGACATGTTTTATCCGTGATAGTCCGGGACGAGTGTTGATCCGTATATGCATGCTTAGTTTTAGCAGAGACATATAAACACATGTGTTTTTATGTCTCTGGTTTTAGACTGGGAAGGCAACATTGCGAATCGAGTAAGAAATCGAACACTGTTATGTACTACAAACAAGTTTTATGTTTTAAATTAGAACTGCTCGGCATTTAAAGGTGTCTGTATACTATATTGTTATTATTCATGTAGCATATGTTTCGACTTGTAATTAATATGTACATATCAATTCCCACCTTCTGTAACTGTAATACCAATTTAAACGAATCTTCCCAATTGAAAACAAATGGGAAAGTATTTGAAACCTAAACACAACCTTTTGATTACTTTTATTCTTCTTCTCTAGATATAATAAAAGGCATTGGAAAAGGAGAGAAATTTCACTACATGTATATGCAGTTTGTCTCCTTTCCGCAATGTTTTTTTCTTTTCTCTCCAAAACTAAAGAATTGCCCTTATTGTATGCTATTTTCCCTCCAATTTCAATTTGTAATTGTGTTCATGGTTAGCAATGAATACACTGCCTCTCATAAGCAGAGTATCCATGGATGACTGAGTACAATCCCCCTTTAAGATAAATGAAATATAAGATCACGTGATAGTATTTAAATATATTTCTTGTAATTATACCATTTCCTCATGCTGTACTATATGTACCAAGAGATGTATTAAAGTTCTGCTCTAATAACAACAAATATTCTCAACACTATCTGACTTATTGAAAACCACAACATCACATATATTCTTTGTGTTTTTGTATTTTGCTATTTGAACTGTGTGTACAAGATTGCCAAAAAAATATTTTGTATTGTATTGTATATACAAAAAATGTAAGATCGATCGAAATTCAAAATTCTAAATTTCTCGTATTTGACGTTATATTTTCAGTAAAATTAGCTGTGGTGCTTTCATTTTGTGACTATGTATTTTGTATAGTTTCATATCAACCGGGCAACTGATAACATTCCAGGGGAATTATTTCTCATAAGAAATCATTCCCGGATATTTCTATACATGTTGCTATATATGTGATAAAAACTGATAATCAGGAGCCATGACTCCTTATACCCCAATGTTATCAATTATGTTGCTTACTATGACTTATTTTGTTTTTTTATTTTGAAATATTTTTGATGTTCAATGACTTTATTGTAATGTCTTGTGTCTATTTATTTTTATATATATATTTGTTTAACCCTTTCCCACTTTTATACACATTTTGATGCATCTGCAGCAGACTTTTGAAAATATTGTGGCGAAAGGAGAAATTGCTCATTGTGAGCAATTTCTCATTTTGCCCCAATATTTTCGAATATGTTCAATAAACATACTTTCATTAACCCTTTCCCTCATACACACGCTTCCTGACGCCTCTGCAGCAGACGGCTTTTTGAAAACATAGTGACAAAAAAGAAATTGCTCAAAACGAGCAATTTCTCCTTTGACACAATGTTCTCCGTTTTTAGTCATAGGTTAATCCATTCAATTATAGAGATTTTCTATTTTTAGCTCACCGGAGCACAAAGTGCTCAAGGTGAGTTTTTGTGATCGCCTTTTGTCCGTCGTCCGTCGTCAACATTTGCTTGTTAACACTCTAGTGGCAACATTTTGCATCCAATCTTCATGAAAGTTTATCAGAACATATATCGCCATCAAATCTAGACCAAGTTCGAAACTGGGTCATGCTGGGTCAAAAACTAGGTCACTAGGCTAAATTTAAGGAAAGTCTCGCATTTTTGGCTTGAGCATGTTGAAACTCTGTCGGAATGTTTATCTTAATGATATCCAGGCCAAGTTCGAATATAGGTTATGTTGGGTCAAAAACTAGGTCACCTAAGGCCAAATTGAAGAAAAATCTTGTTAACACTTTGGAAGCCGCATTTTTGGCTTGAGCATGTTGAAACTTTGTCAGAAAGTTTGTCTTGATGATATCTAGGCCACGTTCGAATATGGGTCATGTCCGGTCAAAAACTAGGTCACTAGGTCAAATTGAAGTAAAATCTTGTTAACACTCTAGAAGCCACATTTTAAACTTGAGCATATTGAAACTTTGTCAGAAAATTTGTCTTAGTGATATCTAGGGTAAGTTCGAATATGTGATATTATTATTTATAAGTTAATAAATTTGTAGCTTTGTTAATTTATTGCATTTGCTTGTTTCTAGAAACCTTTATTACCATTTCTTTGAATATCTAAAATCCACTTTTCCTCCTTTACATTGACCTGGTGCTGTCCCTCAAATGAAAGGTTAGTGAATACCATCCCTTTCCCTCTATACAAAAATTCTACAGCTGACGACTTTTAAAACTTATTGACACAAACGTGAAAAATCTCAATAAATCAGGGTTTTACTATACAATAGAGTTGAATAATTGTGGCAAAAGGAGAAATTGCTCGTTTCAAGCAATTTCTTCTTTTCCACTAATGTTTTCAAAGGTCGTCTGCTGCCGATGCGTTGTTACGACGCCTAGGGGTATATGAGTAACAATTTCGTTACGGCTCAAAGTAACAGAAATAATTACGTAATAATTATTATTACGCAAGTCGATATTGATAAACTCAGCAACTAAATATTAAACCTAAACATATTTATTACTGGATTACAATTCCACAGTTTCACATATCAATTACAAATACCTGTTAAACTCTTAATCTATAAAACGTCTTATCAGTGTCCATATTGTTCACAATAATATCCAAATCACATTTTAAACCATCCTAAGTAAACTGCAATATCTGTATATGAGCACTTTGATTTACTTAATTAACTGTTCCTTCTGTTTTACAACAACATCCAAAAGTACGTATTCAAATACCAAGACTCAATAATTTACATCTTAAAGAATACTGTTTTCTGTCCTGAAACCCAACTAACCTCATGGCTCTCCTTCACCCCGTCTGCCAGAACCTTCTAGAACACCTAGCCCAAAAATCCTCACCCATGACCAACTGTACACAAGCTATTTATAGAATGCTTGGACAAACAGGTAAAACTGGTCTGTAACAATAAACCTACACACAACACTTCCCCTCATCAAGAAAAAGAAAGATTTATGTAATAAAGCTTTCTTTTCGATTGGTCATTTGAATACATACATACATACATAATCAGACATTCTGAGAACATAATCACTATACAGATCAAACACTATACATACTAAACAACTACATAAACTTCCGAAAGTCTTATTTAGACTCGTGATAGTGCATCAGCAATCAAATTGTCTTTTCCCTTAATATGTCTTACTTCAATGTTGTATTCTTGCAACACCAAACTCCATCTAAGCAATCTCTGATTTTTATTTTTCATTTTGTTAATGAAAGTTAAAGGGTTATGGTCACTGAAGACAACAATTGGTGAAAGTGCTGAAGTTAAATAAACTTCAAAATGCTGAATAGCCAAAATCATGGAAAGACATTCCTTTTCAATTGTCGAATAATTCCTTTGACTCTTATTGAATTTCTTTGAAAAATAACATACAGGGTGTTCAGTATCATCACTTTCTTGAAAAAGCATACCACCTGCACCAACGTCACTGGCATCTACAGCTAACATAAATGGTTTGTCAAAATTTGGTGCAGCAAGAACGGGAGTACTTTTGAGTACTGCTTTCAGTTGATCAAAAGCTATTTGACACTTTTCAGACCATAAAAATGTTGACCTTTTACTTAGTAAATTTGTCAAAGGTTCTGCAATTACTGAAAAATTACAACAAAACTTTCTGTAATAACCAGCCATACCAAGAAAACGCATCAGTTGCTTTTTACTAGTTGGTACTGGAAACTCAGAAATGGCCTCGACCTTAGCTTCAATAGTTTTAACCTGACCTTGACCTACAACATGACCCAAAAATGTTACAAAAGCATGACAAAATTCACTTTTAGCAAGATTAACAGTTAATTTTGCAACACTAAGTCTTTCAAAAAATGTCTCGATTGTCTGTAGATGATCTTCCCATCTGTCGCTGTATATGATGGCATCATCGATGTACGCGTCACAATCATCTATACCAGAGATTATCCTATTTACCATGCGCTGGAATGTCGCTGGCGAATTTTTCATACCAAAAGGCATCACTTTATACTGAAATAACCCTTCTGGAGTCACAAATGCAGAGATATCTTTGGCTCTTTCTGTTAGTGGAACTTGCCAAAATCCTTTTAACAAATCAAACTTAGTCACATATTTTGCATTTCCGATTTTGTCAATGCAATCGTCAATCCGCTTTATTGGAAAAGAATCTGTTTTCGTTACACTGTTAACTTTTCGGTAGTCAGTGCACATTCTGTAGGTGTTGTCCGGTTTCGGAACTAGAATGCATGGTGAACTCCATTCACTATTGCTTGGTTCAATAAAGTCATTCTCCAACAAATATTTAATTTCTTCTTTTAAATATTGCTGTTTTGTTGGATTCAGTCTATACGGATGCTGTTTAACTGGTATAGAATCTCCAACATCGACATCATGAAATATTGTGTCCGTTCTTGTTGGTATATCCGTAAATATGTGCTCATACTTTTTAATCAATTGTTTCAGTTCATTTCTCTGTGATGGTTCAAGATGTGAAAGTTTCTGGTCTAGATTTCTCAGAATGTCTGAATTTTGTAGTTTCACAGATCCCGGATCAGGCATTTCACATTGTTCATCGACAAGTTGTGAGTCACTACATGTTTGTTCATCATCAGGTTGCTCATTACTAACACTTCGTTCTCGAGGTATTGCGTTAACAATATTTACTGACTGTGAAACTGTACTAACCCTATCAATGTATTGTTTTAACATATTTATATGACATAGTTGCCTTTGTTTGCGTCTCCCTGGAGTGTTTATTATGTAGTTTAAATCGCTAACCTTCTTTTCTACAGTATACGGACCAAAATATTTTGCTTGTAAAGGGTTTTTCTGAATTGGCAGTAGAGCAAGAACCTTATCACCAGGTTTAAAACTGCGCTGCACAGTATGTTCATCATACCTAACTTTCATTTTACACTGAGCCGATTTAAGATTTGAACGAGCTACCTCGCAAGCATTTGACAGTCTAGTCCTAAAATCAGACACATATTGCAATAAATTAATAGATGTATTGTCTTCTGATAGGAATTTCTCTTTCAGAAGTTTCAATGGTCCGCGGACAGTATGTCCGAACACTAGTTCAAAAGGGCTAAAGCCAAGAGATTCGTGAACAGATTCTCTGGCAGCAAATAAGAGTAAATGAATACCCTCATCCCAGTCTTTTATTTTCTGGGTATCAAAACAATATGACCTAATCATAGTTTTTAATGTCTGGTGGAAACGTTCCAAAGCACCTTGACTTTCGGGATGATAGGCCGATGATTTGTATTGCTTAATACCTAACTCGAGCATGACCTGTTGGAAAATACCAGACATAAAGTTTGATCCTTGTTCAGACTGTATTGATTTAGGAAGACCAACGAATGTGAAAAACTTCACAAGAGCCTTCACGATAGACTTCGCTTTTATATTACGAAGTGGGATAGCTTCAGGAAATCGTGTTGAAGCACACATAATTGTCAAAAGATACTCATTACCTGACTTTGTTTTAGGCAGGGGACCAACACAATCAACAAGTACCCTACTAAATGGTTCATCAAACGCGGGAATAGGTTGAAGTTCTGCTTTGGGTATAGTTTGATTTGGTTTTCCAACCATTTGACAAGTATGACAAGACCTACAATACTGTGACACATCTTTTTTTAGACAAGGCCAGTAAAAATGATTCAAAATCTTATGATAGGTCTTTTTAACACCTAAATGGCCAGACATAGCAGTATCATGGGCCAGACTAAGTATTTCTTGACGATACAACTTTGGTATCACGATTTGATAATTCACAGTCCATTCATCATCAGCAGCGACATCATGTGGACGCCATTTTCTCATAAGAATACCGTGTTTGGTAAAGTAACAAACTGGAACCTGTGAAGTTTCGTTCTCACTTACCGCTCTTTGAAAGAAGTGAGAAATATCAGGGTCATTGTTTTGTTCCTGAATAAGCTGTGACGTTGACAGCGTGTCATAACCTTGCTTATTTGACCTAAGGTTAGAGTTATCGGACATTGGCAAATTGTCAACAAAGTCTGTCTGTTTTTCAGACAGTCTGGGAATACGAGATTGTTTAACCTCTGTATCATATACATGTAACTGACCTATGAAAGTATCAGCTAAATTAATGTCTGAATCACAAATCTGATCACTTTTAATCAAATCATTAGCTATGTTTTTTCTTGCCATAACTCGAGTAACTGCACACGAGGGATAAAGATGAGGATATTCCTGTTCAATTGGGTCAGAAGTTTGATCAACACAAGGAGTGTCAGTTACAAGTAGATTTACCACGACCTTATCTCCTGCTAGGTTATTGCCTAACAGTAAATGGACACCTTTAAATGGTAGAGATGCTCTAATACCAACAGCCACAGGGCCAGTAACCAAATTTGAGGACAAATAAACATTATGGAGCGGGACAGACATATCAGCACACTCTACCCCTTGAATAAGAACGTTTGTTCCAGAAAAAGTTCACATCACATTTTAATGATACACAACCTTCAGACATGAAAGGTTCATACATCTCCATAATAGAATCAGACTTAGGCTGCTCGAAGTCCCATATCGTATTATTATAAATACAAGATTGTGGTTTAAGCCTTAAAGAAGTGAAACCGGTAGGCTTAACTCCCTCTTGTTGCTTCCTTTTTAAAGAGAAGCACTCGGAAATAAGGTGACCCTTTCGTTTGCAATAATTGCACGTAACTGAAGATAAGGGTTTTTGATCAGTCCTTCCCCACTGCGATGGAGTATAGGATGGGGTGTTATGGTATGGCTGGTTATTACAATATGTACTACAGACACTACTACCATTTTGTGAAGGAAGAGATTCGCTAAATGTGGAATTTGATTTGTTAACAAATGAAACTTTATGTGTTAAAGAATAGTCATCGGCCAAACGTGCAGCATCGTACAAACTCTCAACCTGCTTTTCATCTAAATAAGTCCTAATATCAGTGTTAATACACCTTTTGAATTCTTCAATTAACATAAGTTGTCTCAATTTTTCTTGACTTTCACCAATTTTCTTAGATGAACACCATCTATCAAATAATTGTTCTTTTTCTCGAGCAAATTCCATATGCGTTTGCTCATTTTCTCTTTTACATGTTCGAAATTTTTGTCGATAAGCTTCAGGTACTAATTCATAACCTTTCAGAATTAATTCTTTAACATCCTGGTATGATGAACTTTGTTCTACAGTTAATTGTGTATAAATATCACGTGCTTTGCCAATCAAAACACTCTGTAATAACAAAGTCCAGTGCTCCACTGGCCAATTCAAATTTTCAGCTACCTTTTCAAAATGAAGAAAATATTTGTCTACTTCCTTATCTTGAAAAGTCGGTACTAACCGAATATGTCTTGTAACGTCGAATTTACTAGAATATGAGTCATATTGTTTTGCCGCCGCGCCAGCCAATTCTAATTCTCGTAATTTTATTTCTCTGTCAATTTCTATTTTTCTAATTTCAATTTCTATTTGTCCCTTTCGTAAAAGCATTCTTTCTTCGCTTTCTAATTTTTTAAACTCCAATTCTTTTTTATTTTGAATTTCTACTTCCCTCAACTTATAGTCCAACTTATAGTCCAAATTAATATCCACAACGGAAGATAAAGCATCAACTTTAAAAATGTCCTCATCTACAAAATACTGAATTAGAATATTTTTTATTTCCTGTTTTCGCATTTGCGATTTTGCTTGTGATATTTTATAATGATGTGCGAGAGTCAATAAGTCACTCTTTTTCACTGAATTCAAACTTTCCAGGGTAGGTGTTTTAACAAAAACATCTAAGTCAAAAGACGATGACATATTGAATGTTGCTTTTATGAGGTTAGGAGACTAGGTGAGGTTAGGTTTACAAAAAAAAACATGAGGTTAGCTGGTTTAACAATATCTATGAATATCAAGTTGTATATATTCTAAAATAATTTTCTCTGATTCGGATCAAAATCAGATCCCGGACGAGCCCCCAATTTCTGTTACGACGCCTAGGGGTATATGAGTAACAATTTCGTTACGGCTCAAAGTAACAGAAATAATTACGTAATAATTATTATTACGCAAGTCGATATTGATAAACTCAGCAACTAAATATTAAACCTAAACATATTTATTACAGGATTACAATTCCACAGTTTCACATATCAATTACAAATACCTGTTAAACTCTTAATCTATAAAACGTCTTATCAGTGTCCATATTGTTCACAATAATATCCAAATCACATTTTAAACCATCCTAAGTAAACTGCAATATCTGTATATGAGCACTTTGATTTACTTAATTAACTGTTCCTTCTGTTTTACAACAACATCCAAAAGTACGTATTCAAATACCAAGACTCAATAATTTACATCTTAAAGAATACTGTTTTCTGTCCTGAAACCCAACTAACCTCATGGCTCTCCTTCACCCCGTCTGCCAGAACCTTCTAGAACACCTAGCCCAAAAATCCTCACCCATGACCAACTGTACACAAGCTATTTATAGAATGCTTGGACAAACAGGTAAAACTGGTCTGTAACAATAAGCCTACACACAACAGCGTCAACACGTCGGAAATAAAATCCAAAGGGCTATATAAACTCCAGGAAATCCAACCTTAGCTTTAAAATTGTACCTCGCTAATGTTGGTTTGTCGTTGTCCGTCCGTCCGTCCAAAACCATGGTTAGATGTATTGGATAATTACCATAAGGAAATATCACGATTAACAAAATACGTCCGCAAAAACACCATCCTTGAACTTATATTATATAAAAGTATGTACAGTAGTTGATGGTTTATATAACAATAACCTTGTACTGGGTCATATAGGATCAAATACTAGGAAACACTTTTAAAATTTGATTTTTCAAAATGCACACCACTATCGACGGTAGCTTTGTGGTACCATCCAAAAATCTTGTGAGCACACAAGTTCAGTAACCCTTTCCCCCAAACAAAACATTTGGAGAAGACGACTTTGAAAACACAGTGACAAAAACCTGAAAAACCTACATAAAAGATGGCTTTATTGTTAAATAAAGTTGAATACATTGTGGCCAAAGGAGAGATTGCTCATCATGAGAAATTTCACCTTTTGCCAAAATGTTTTCAAAAGTCGCCTGCTGCTATTGCTTCAGAATGTGTCTGCAGGATAGAAAGGGGTAACTGGAATACCAAGGTGGGTTTTTAGCTTGCCTAAGCACGAAGTGCAATGTGAGCTTTTGTGCTCACTCACCGTCCGGCGTTCGTCATCGTCGTCTGTACGTCCGTCTGTTAACAATGTCCTACAAATTACTTCTCCTACTAAACCAATGGACTGATTTCGAAATAACTTCACAAGAATGTTCCTTAGGTGGTCCTCTTTTAAAGTTGTTCAAATAATTTAATTCCAAGTGGGACTTTGGTGGCTGCGGCATAAAAAAAGGGGAAAATTGCCAAAACTTTAAAAATCTTCTTGTCCAAAAGTGATGGCCCGATTTGAAAACCAATTTGCACAAATGTTCCTTGGGGGATCTTCTACCAAGATGGTTCAAATTATTTAGATCCATTTAAAAACATGGCCGCCATTGTGGCAAACTAAGGAATTTATCATATTGAGCAATATTGCCACAGTGTTAACAACTTCTTTTCAGTAATTACACATTCGCTTTCAGAGATTTTCCATGCTTTTGCCCCAGTGTTTTCAATGTCGTCTGCTGCAGATTCGTTTAATGTCGGTATGTTTAACCCTTCTGATAGCTGATATGAACGTTGTAAAGCCAGTGCCAACAGTAAAGAGTCAGACAACAGACGTATCGGCGCCGTCTGACCAGGCTCTATACTGATCTCTTCGACCAATAAATCAATGAAATAATCAATCAATCAACCAATCAATCAATTAACTAATCAATCAATCAATCAATCAACTAATCAATCAATCAATCAACCAACCGATCAATCAATCAACTAATCGTTCAATCATCTAGATTTGATCAAGTCAAGTCAAGTCAAGTCAAGACAAAAGTTTTTATTGACGAAAAACATTACAAATGTTTTATAGTCCTTACAGGCGGACAACAATATATATATTATATAACATGAGAAAAATATAATAAATGGTTAGTTAGGAATGTTAAACAGAATTGTCATTTTCTTTCTGGCGATAAATAAAAGCCTCGTATGTAAATTTAGCCAACTTGCTCATAACTATTGTAGATTGACATTTAAGCAGCTGTACAAACTTTTGCCTAGTTGGCCATTTACAATAGTATTTAGGCAGAATAGTATTTCTTAATTCTCGATAATAGGGACAAACTAGAATAAAGTGATATTCATTTTCCAAAACATTCATTGTGCATTTTTTTACATATTCTACTGGTACGTGGTGTGTTGTTATGTCGACCGGTTTCGATCTCTAAAGAATGGCTTGAACATCTCAGTTTACTTAATGCCTGTTTATGTCTGAAGTTCGATACATGTACCATATATGGTTCCATTGCAATATCATTTTTTATTAGTGAAAATGTATCAAGTTTGCTAGACGTTTCAATGTCATTGTGATAATGCTGTAAGTATTGATCATATATTCGTTGCGTTATAGCGGCGATATGACCATCATTTACAGCAGTACTGTTCCATAAAAATCCTAAGCCACATAATAATTGTTTTACATTAACAGACCATGTATTACAATTGTTTGAGCCAATGTTATTATAATTATACATAAGTTTATACATCAGGGAATCTGGAGTTTTGCCAAGCTTATACCAATATTTGATAATTCTAATTGTTCTAGTAACAAAAAGAGGGAATCGCCAAAGTTCACCATAGATACAAGCATTCGTTACATTGCGATTTAAGCCCATAATATTCTTCATAAATTTCAAGTGAACCTTTTCTACGTCAGGAGATTTGTGAAATCAGTATACATCTGATCCATAGCTCAAGATGGGATTAACCATGCTATCAAATAACTTAATTTTATCCCTGATATCGAAATTAACCTTATCAAAAAGTGAGTATAAGGAAAACATCGCTTTTCGTGCTTGGTCAGACAGGGTTTGAAAAAAACTACCATTACTAGAGAGGTTTACTCCCAAATAGGAAAATCTAGTTACATTCTTTAAAATTTCATTATTATAATAAAGACTAACATTTTTCGGATGGTTTCCCTGTTTAAAAACCATTACAACCGTTTTATCGGTATTAACTGTAATGCCCCATTTAACACAATAGTTATTCAGTTGGTTCAATAAACTCTGTAATCCATCACTGGTATAAGCTAGCAAAACAGTATCGTCTGCAAATAACAGGATAAATACTTTAAGTTCATCTGTGGTAAATGAATCATTTTCTCACAAAAATGGCGACAACGGCTCGCCTTGTTTGACGCCCGAATAACTGTTGAAAAATTCAGAATAACTTCCGTTAGAACGAACACATGACTGTACTCGTTCATACATTGC
Source organism: Serripes groenlandicus (assembly GCA_031761405.1). Classification (NCBI taxonomy): domain Eukaryota; kingdom Metazoa; phylum Mollusca; class Bivalvia; order Cardiida; family Cardiidae; genus Serripes; species Serripes groenlandicus. The sequence goes on from JASEVX010000571.1 coordinate 32,603, forward strand.
ATTTTAACTATCTTGCTCGAGGCACCCTGATTAAGTAGTTTTTGCTAAATACCGTTTCTATACACAAGGTCGAAAGCCTTCTTAAAATCAACAAAAGCGCAATATAACTTTTTCTTCTCGTGCTTTATAACTTTGTTAACAATCGAGCTAAGAATAAAAATGCAGTCTGTAGTACTGCGCTTCTTTTGAAAACCAAATTGACAATCTTAAAGCACATTGTGACTTTCGGCCCATTTGCGCAATCGGTTATATAACATAATAGAACATATCTTAGAGAAAATACTAGTTAAAGTTATCCCTCTATAATTATTTACATCAGATAAATTACCTTTTTTGGGAACTGGAACGATTATCCCTTTAGTCCAGCTTTCCGGATATAAACTGTTATTGTACATGTAATTGAACAATTTGCACAAGTTATGACTTAATATCGATTTACATTCTAAAAACATTTCTGGCAATAAATTGTCGACACCTCCACTTTTCCCGCTTTTAAGAAATAGCAGACTGCACTTCATCAACCGTGAAATCTCTAAGCGGAGGCTCTGTCTTGTCTAAATCTTCCGTGATTGTACAAATCCAAAATTCCGTGTTCGTGTGGTGCGGCTTATTACAAATTAAACCTGTACTGATGAATATTAACGGGCTCGTATTAATTGTTTTACTATTTTGTTTACTTTATTAAATCTTCTTCGTCCGGATCTCTACGATTAATTAAGATTCAATTGTAGAGATTTTCCATTTTTCCGAAGATGTTTTCAAAGTCTTCCTTTGCAGACTTGTTGAATGTGGGAAAAGGTTAATTACCTGCTGATTCAATTTATGAAAGGTTTATTATGCCTTATTGAATAGTTCAGATTCACGGAAAAGTATTTAATTACAGGAATCATTTAATTAACTCAACAAGCGCCAATGATTTATTCATTTTTTGCAAACAATACAGATTGATGTGAGTCAACGTGTAACGAGCCGTCTCACCTGAATCAGCATTGTTTTCATTTTATTTATCTAAATATTCCAGAATTCTTATCACATGAAAAATGGAGTCTCCCGATTTTAAACATGGGAGAGTCTACTTTAGGAAATCCGGCCCTTGAATAGTTAAATATTTGTCATTCTGTACCCACTAATAAATACACAGTACAATTTACTTCCTTATCCTATTATTTTGCTTTTAAATAAATAATTTCAGAGTGTTAACAAGATTTTCCTTCAATTTGGCCTAGTTTTTGGCCCACTATGACTAATTTTCAATCTTGGTCTAGATATACTTAATATAAAGTTTCAACATGCTCAAGTCAAAAATGCGGCTTCATGCATGTTAACAATTCCTTCAATTTAACCTTGTGACCTAGTTTTTACCTCAAATGACCCAGTTTCGAACGTGGCCTAGGTTTGATGTATGTTTTGATAAACTTAAATGAACATTGGATGCAAAATGTTGCCTTTAGGGTGTTAAAAAGTTAATTGTTGACAATGCACAGACAACAAAACGTGATCACAATAGCTCACGTTAAGCATTTTCTGCTCAGGTGACGTAAAATCTGGTTGATACAATTTTTTCCCTTACAATAAACTTTTGAAAAAAAGTTGCAAGAAATAATGAAAATCTCTATAATTATACCCCCTTCGAAGAAGAGGGGGTATATAGGAGTCACTGTGTCGGGCTGTCTGTCTGTCTGTCGGTCGGTCGGAAGCCATATTTTGTCCGGCCTATTTCTTACAAACCACTAGGTGGAATTCAATAAAATTAAATTGTACATGAAAATGTTATACCAAGAGGAGATGTACATATCCTAAAGGGGTTACCATTGCATGTTATTTTACAGAGTTATGGTCCTTTTACCTATTAGGTTATGGTGTAGGTCAAGGTGCTGTTTAGGGGGTATTTATTATCTTCAGTGATAGTTTTAGTTGAAAATGTAATTAATGAATAGTTTTGAAGCATTGAGGCGTTAAGAGGAACTGCTCTTGATGGTCAATGTTTTCAAAAATTGTCTGCTACAAACAAGCCAAAATGTGTATGTAAAAAGGGAGGGTGAAAGGTGAAATTGCCCTAGACAAGCAATTTCTCCATTTCACCCAATGATTTCAATACCATGTTATAATTATCCCCTCGTCTAACGAAGTTTGCGATGGCGATATAACGATGTAACGGGAATGTTCGTTTGTTGGTTCGTCCGTGCGTCCGTCCGTAACAACCTTGTGACCACTCTACAAGTATATGGCAAGGTCTAGAAGCTTATTTATTTTCAAGGTCATAGGTTAAAGGTCAAGGTCAAATTGGATTTTGAATACTGAGGGGATGCATCCGTTTTGCGGTGCCCTTGTTTAACATATATTCTGTCATTTAAATGTTGCAAATTTTATTCTCAGATGTTCACAAATAAATGCATATCAGGAGATTGGTGTATTTATCTCGACACATCTGCAGCAGACAACTTTCAAAACATGTAGTAAAACATATTAAATAATCTCTGCATGAAATTATTAGAATTGAGTATAGAGTTGTGGCAAAAAAGAGATATTGCTCATTTGAGGTTATGTCAACAGTTGAGTAGGGATTAACAATAACAATTTCATGATGCTGCGTTTACACTAGGCCACGATGTCTACGATCTCCGCGATTTGAGAGAATCGTGATGAGCGTGGGGGATCATGGGGTCGAATCATAGTGATCGTGAGGGAACGTGGTGGAATCGTAAGGATCGTGACAACATGTTTGGTTGTCAAAACATTTGCCACGATTATGCCGATTTGACGCCAAATCTTGAGAGAACGTGGGAATCATAGTAGAGCGTAGTAGACCTTAACATACCGTAACCGAGCGTAACAGAACTTGATGCGCCATCGTAGGGGATATTGATGAACTTAGAAACACGATTCCTTCAATACCATGTTATAATTATCCCCTCGTCTAACGAAGTTTGCGATGGCGATATAGTAACGGGAATGTTCGTTTGTTCGTTCGTCCGTGCGTCCGTCCGTAACTACGATTCGTCAAGATACATTGAATAGCAAGTGTAATTACATCACGCTGTGACACGTTCTGCTACGAACATCCCGATAGGCATACACGCTTTGACACACTCTGATAAGTTCCCACGTGGTTCCCACGATGTGTATCCACGCTCTGCAAGCTCCATTACGTTTGCAACACTGAACAAGGAAACACCTATAGTTTTTGGTAGATTAAAAATATGCCAGCCTTTTTATACCCAATCGTGCTGCAAGCGTGGAGATTTTGCTCAAATCGTGGCCATAAATCGCAGGAGATCTTAACAGAACTTTGTGATCGTGAGAGATCTTAACATAACATAACGGAACTTGACAGAACGTGATAGTATATCGTGACGATCGTAACAGAACTTGAAAGAACGTGATTAAAATCGTGGCAGATCTTGACCAGAGTCGTGTTGGCTTCGTAACAAAACGTACTGAGAGCGCAGTAAAGCGTAGCCAAACGTAGAAAAAGAAAAACGGATACAATAAATCGTCGAGTTCGACGATTTTTTTGAATCGTGGACATCGTAGACATCGTGGCCTAGTGTAAACGTAGCATTAATAACATTAAAATAGACAAAACGATGGTTTATTGAAGAAAATTGTCCTTATACTTTAATCTCAAAGATTATTCATTCACTTGACCTCGTTTTCGATATGACATGAATGGTTGTAAGGATAATGTTACGGAATAAGCAGTTTCTTGTGCATCTTCGCGTAAGTAACAATTCAGAAAAATTGAATTGTTAAAGGTTACTAAAAAAAACCTTTTAACTCTTTTACTCATACAGACGCCTCCACAGCAGACGATTTTTGAAAACATTTTGACAAAAGGAGAAATCACTCAAAATGAACTTATTTTTAGAGATTTTCTGAGTTTTTGCATAGATCTTTGCATAGTCGTCTGCTGAAGAATTGTTCTATGTAAGAAAGGGTTGAATAATCATATAGAATTTAAAGCGAAGCTGAAGGGTCTCACTAAATGCATATTGTACTGGAAAATAGTTCAGACCTGGATCAGAAAGTGATAAGACATCCTTATTAAGAATGTACCTTATATGCTTCTTAGGGTAAACTAGATGTTTCTTACATTATGTATTTACTTTTTAAAATATTTGTTGTGATTTTGGTATGCAGCATTACCTCTACTCTACCTGTATTGTTCCAATAAGGTTCTTGGGATGAAAAATGGCTCTATCCAAGGGGGACATTTGTTACATACAAAACATGTACTATAGTTAACCCTTTCCAGCATATAGTAGCTTTCTGACGCCTCTGCAGCAGACGGCTTTTTGAAAACAGTGACAAAAGAAGAGATTGCTCAAAATGAGCAATTTCTCCTTTTTCCACAATGTTTTCTACCTTTAGTCATGTTATCCATTCAATTATAGAGATTTCTGCTGCAAAACTGTTGTACGAGGGAAAAGATTTATATAACAAATCTTGGTGTGTCGATTTTCAAGGTCAAATTGCCGAACAATCCGGCCTTACCGTCTTCAGCGGTTTCTTGTGTAGAAATGTTCCTTGGGTGACTTTATCAGATTCCACCAAGCCATGTTGATTGGTAAAAAAACATGTCCACCAGGGGTGGGGCTGTTTGGAGATTTTATTTGTGCAAAATGGTAGCGGAGGGATACCGACCCTCTTGGACCTCTTGTATTAGCTTACCTGACCACAACTTGAGTTAATGTGGTTGACTATGTGGTTGGCATGACAAATCGCATTGCATAAGTCAGGTGATCGATCCAGGGCCATCATGGCCCTCTTGTTGACAAAATATGATCAAAGTCGTCTGCTGCAGATTTGTCGTATGGGGAAAAGGGTGAAGCATAATTTGCTTTTTTAGGCTATGATACAGGAAAACAAACGTAAAGAGGAAGGCGGGAGGCTATATGATGATGTCTTGGTTGTCAAAAGGTGATAGTCCTGGCAAATCTGAAGCACTGGACAATAAAAAGATGAAGCCATCGTGACATTTCTGTGATATTTTATTACATAATAAATGCTTTAACTGTTTCCATTGTACAGAGGACGTTTTAAGAAACTATTGCTGCAGACAACTTTTAAAAGCATTGATAACAGTGGAAGTTTGCTCATTCTAAAAGCATTTGTTTTACTTTTGCCAGAAGCAACAATTCTGAAGACAAAGTAAAAGAGTTCAAAACATAGTGACAAAAGGTGAAATTGTTCATTATGAGCTACAATATTTTCAAAAGTCGTCTGCAGACGCATCTATATGTTGGAAAGGGAGTTAAATCGGCAATATCTTGGATTAGATGAAACAACAAAATTGCATTTATTTACAACGGATATGAATATATACATGATGGTCATTTTCGTCTTTTGGCACAATGTTTTCAAAAGTTGTCTGCTACCAACAAGCCAAAATGTGTCTGTAGAAAGGGACACATGTAGTTAAACATATTAAATAATCTCTATGCATAAAATTATTAGAATTGAGTAGAGTTGAAATAATTGTGGCAAAAGGAGAAATTGCTCATTTGAGCAATTTCTCATTTTGACGTAATGATTTCAAAAGTTGCCTTCTTCCGATGTTTCGGATATGTCAACAGTTGAGTAGGGGTTATACGAAAAAAAACCATGAATGGGTTTTTTCGCTTATAGTTAACGGGTGTGAGATTTTTTTTCAATAACCCATGAAGCTTTCTGAAATGAAACTGGAAAAATCCATGGGGGCCGCCATTTTGGATATGTATAAAAGGCAGACGTAAAACACAGATTGAAAATTATTGTCGTCTTTTTAATCATTTTTTTTTTAAATCGGTATTTTGGGTATGTATAAAATGAGCAGAAAAACACGGATTGAAAATTATTGTCGTCTTTTTAATCATTTTTTTTAAAATCGGTATTTTGGGTATGTATAAAATGAGCGGAAAAACACGGATTGAAAATTATTGTCGTCTTTTTAATCATTTTTTTTTTAAAATAGATATTTAAGATCATTAAAATGCTGTGTTATGTGGGAATAAACATTTGTACGAAAAGTTAAAACTAAATGGAAATCTGTAAGAAATATGTTTTCCCGTTCGTAAAAAAACCGACAGCATTAGCCTTCTACGCCCAAACCTAAATTTTGACTGTATCGTAGCCAAAGAAGGACGTGACGTCATTTCCGTTACACTTCATCTTGGCGTAACGTCAATGGAGCGACGTCGTTTCCCGCAAAAAAAGTGGTATCAACATGAAAGACCCCAAATTCCTATACATGAGCTATTGCCACACTCATTCAAAGTATAATTATTTATCAAACATTGTGGTAAAAGGATAACTTTCTCATAAGGAGCAATTGTTCTTGTGGTGACAATCTTTTCCTAAATCGTCTGTTGCATAGGCCTCAGAAACTGTCTCTAATAGGGAAAGGGTTTAGCAGAAATGTGACCCCTTACATAATTTGTTCCAGTCATATTGACTGGTTGAAAAAGGTAGTCGCCAGATGGCATCAGAAAAGGGCTGATCTATTTGCTTCTTTACCATAATGCAGGTGATCGATTAAGGATCATCTTGGCCCTCATGTTTTAACCTCGTTCATTATAAATGTATTCCTTGATTTTCTGAAAGTTTTTACTTTATTATTTTCTGTTCGTAATAATAGACGACAGCAATACGAATTCCAAATATGTTTTGATAATGCAAGAAACATGACATTAACATTATTATTGTCTAGTCAATTACTTATAAATCCTTTTTGTATTGCCAAAGTATGTTCTTTAATTTTTGTTTATAATTATCTTGCGTTTTTTCGTAAATAGGTAGCACCTATAGATATATTATATCACAATAACAACAAAATACTGGCCACTGCTTTTTTCGTTGACGGCTAACCAAAACAATTTTGATCTTAACCATTAGTGTTTTAAGACAAATGCTCTTAACATTGAAATAGAAATGTAACTTCAAAAGTTCTTGGATGTTCACAATATAATGGTTAGCCCTTTGATTGTTGGATCTGAGTTTGTTAAGCCTATGCTGCCAGACTAGCCGACACTTCCCTGGCATGTGTCCAGACTCAGACACTCTTTTATGTCATCTGCTCAACTCAAAATAATGATCTTAAAATTCCTATAATTGGCTATGGACTCATCCAAATGCATAGCTGGACAAGTTCATTTTAAAGATTCAGCATAGAAAGGGTTGACAGTGAGTGATATAAACTGTTCCTTATTTTCCCTACACTGAGGGAGCTTAAAACTAACAATTCAATGGTGATTTTGTTAACCCTTTCCCTCATATAGGCGCTTCCTGACGCCTCTGCAACAGGCGACTTTTTGAAAACGGTGACAAAAAGAGCAATTTCTCCTTTTGTCACAATGCTTTCCACTTTTAGTCATAGGTTATCTATTGAATTATAGAGATTTTCTATTTTTTGACAAAATACGTTCAAAGTCGTCTGCTGTAGTATTGTCGTATGAGGGAAAGGGTTAAATGTTTACATGATTTATTCAGAGGACTAGATAAGTGCGAGTAAACTGGTTCATTCCCAACAATATCTCTTATTACTTAACCAAACCCTATGTTGTGGATACTTAAAAGAATCATCTGAGTGAGACTATTTTTTGAGTACCCACAACATAGGGTTTGAGTATCAAATAAGGATTTCAGAACATGGAAAATATCCCTTATCTAGAGCTCTGTATATTACAATCAATGAAAATTAAACCTTTTTCCACATGCAACAAATCTGCAGCAGATGAATGTGAAAACCTCAACGCACAAACATGTAAAATCTCTTTAAATTAAATCAAAGCAATCATTGAAAACGGATGAAATCTTATTGGCAAAATCAAAACTACTCATGATCAATTTTTCCTTTAGTCAAAATGTTTTCAACAGTTATCAAAATGTGTCTCTTAGCAGGCAAAGGTTAATGAAATGTATGGACATTTTGAACAGATGAAAAGGATTAAAATACGGACAAGAAACTACTGAAATGGCATATCATGAGCAATACTGTTTCAAAATGTTGGTTTCTTCTTTTCAATGTTACACTTGCTGAACATTGGCCTTTAAAGCTCTTAAGCTTTTTCCCACATACAACAAATCTTCGGCAGACGACTTAAAACACATCTTTACAAAAATATGTAAGATATCAATACATATTGGGTCGAGTTGAAAACATTGTGGTAAATGGAGAAATTCCTCATTATGAGCAATTTCTCAATTTTGATACTTGTGTTTTTAAAAACCGTCTGCTGTAAACATTTTAAAATTCTTCTACTCGCACACACATTTAATTTTAGTTTTTTTTAACAGAATGCTCCCTGAAAACAGAGACATATAAACACATATATATATGCCTCCTGAAAACAAGTCTTTTTCCACAACTACACTTTAGTATTTATCATATTCATCCATGTTTACCAAGCTTTTCTTGAAGGTGGCCGTTCTTCAGTGTTAATATCATTATCGTCATCAGAAATTGTGTCGACCTTTTCTGGAATTTCATCGATTTGAGTGTCTTCTTCGTACAAATCCATACACGCACCTCCTTGAAGCTGGGCCCTGAAATGACAAAAAAAGAGTTCACAATGTTTTGAACTCTATTTAACTTTTTGAAAACATAGTGACAAAGAAGAAATTGCACAACACGTGCAATTTCTCCTTTTGACACAATGTTTGCAACTTTTAGTCATAGGTTATCCATTCAATTATAGAGATTTTCTGTTTTTTGACAAAATATGTTCATAGTCGTCGGCTGCAGAATTGTCGTATGAGGGAAATCTTTGTTGCTGCAGATATATTGTTTATTGTTTAAAAGTCCAACTTCCTACATGTATCTCCTGCAGAGTTAAGCCTTTTACACTTACAACAAGTCTGCAGCAGCCGAACAAAATCATGGAAAACCGCTGAATAGGAAATATAATGAAAAGAGTTGAAAACACTGGCAAAAGAAGAAATTGCTAATGATGAGCAATTCTTCTTTTGCCACAATGTTTTCAAAAGTTGTCTGCTATAGAGGAGTAAGAAAGCAGATACATGTGGGAAAGGGTTAAAGAAACCTGCCAGATTGAGATCATTGTTATTTCCTAGTATGAAATATCTGGGAAGGGCGATACCATTTCTTCAGATGATATTTCAAAATGATGTCATATGAGCCTGTTCATGGGAAAGTAATTCGAGGGCTTGGCGTAAAACGATTCTACCTAAAATTGGTATTTGTTTACCAATGTTAATCACCTCGCCATAATGTCTTTAACCCTTTCCCTCATACGACAATTATGCAGCAGATGACTTTGATTGTATTTGGTCAAAACCTAGAAAATCCCCATAATTGAATGGATAACCTATGACAAAAAGTGGAAAACATTAAGGCAAAAGGAGAAATTGCACGTTTTGTGCAATTTCTTCTTTTGTCACTATGTTTTCAAAAAGCTGTCTGCTGCAGAGGCGTCAGAAAGCGTCTATATGAGGGAGAGGGTTATTAGCGTTAAATCATTTTTCTTGGTAAACAATGGAAATTTAGAACGAGCAATGGCACCTAAATTTGCATTGTTTACAAAGGGGTCAAAATAGGTTTCTAGTTACAACCGTTTCACGCCAAGCCTTCGAAATTCTAGTCGGCATTTCTGTACAGTGTAAGTTCAGATCAGCACAGAATGTATACAAGTTGACATAAGCTTCTTACAAGCTTATGTAAGTAATATTTGAACAGTGAAGATCTTTATCAGATTGGATGCACAGGCTGATCTGGTTTCCCACTTTTCACAAAAGTCAACGTGGAGAAGTTCTCATAACCTAAGCTAGTGAATGATATGATGTTTAGGATCATTTTGAGCCTTCGGCTCACGGTGATCTATTTGGATCACTCTCTCTCTCCGGCGGCGGCGTTAACTTTTGGCTTTAACCCTTTTCCTCATACAGACGCTTCTGTTACAGATGACTTTTGAAACAATTTTGGCAAAATGTGAAATTGCTCATAATAAGCAATTTCTGCTTATGCCACAAGGTTTTCAACTCTTTTCACTTTTTGTCTTTTTTTTTTTCATACATTTGCCTTGATATTATCAAAGTTGTCTGCTGTAGATTTGATGTATGTGGGAAAGGGTTGAATAAAATCGTCTATACATTCCATGACAGATTTAAAATGCTGTTCATTATCATTTTACAACTTTTGTAGAAAACGCTGTGTTGTATTTTCTTACCAAACATTGCTCGATTGTGGCCTTGGAACCTCGTCTTCATCGGGTTCCATTTGCTTCAATGTAAAAACGTCAACGTTCTTTCCTTGTGGGAACAAGGCATCGTTTCCATCTCTTCTTAACTGGGCACTGAAATGAATATTATGATAATATAAAAACATAAATATAACAAGAGGGCCATGATGGCCCTGGAATTGCTCACCTGATTTTTTTTCTTCACATGGCCCTCTTGTTTCATTTCGTTGCCATGGATCCCAAAAATTTGAAGTAAAACTGCTGAGGTCATTGCGAGGATGCTTTCTGTGAAGTTTCATCTCAATTGACCTACTGGTTACTGAGGAGAAGAAGTTGACGGACGCCGGACAAAAGGCGGTCACAATAACTCGCTGTGAGCTAAAATGGTTTCAAAATACCCGAGTCCCTGAAAATAATGACCGGCGATGTATCAGTTCAATCTCTCTATGATAGAGAGAAATTTAATTGACTAATATGTATTTACGGCCTACTGTACTGGCCTCGGGTAATAATACAAAATACAAAAAGAAAAGAAAAGAATAGACAACTGTAAAACACTGACGTCGCGCAACCTAACCAGGCACCACGTGAAATACACCTAACATAAGGACACTGTTAGTACTTTATAATTCAGCTTTGGAAATGAATGTTAAGTTTTACATTTATTTATTTATTGGGGTTTTACGCCGCTTTCAACATTATTTCAGTTATATCACGGCGACAGTTCACTTATTCATGATCCCTGGGTAAACGAACCAGTACTAGGCTAGAAAATGTGCTTTGCCCAAGGGCACTCTACCATGACCGAGGTGCCGCGACTGGGGATCGAACCCGGGACACCCGGTTTCGAAATCGCCGACGCTAACCACTCGACCACAGCGGATGCCTGTTTTACATATAAAATTGTGCTTTACAAATCGTAGATACATTATTTTGATCAATTATTTAACAGTATTAACAATACAGCGTTATAAAACAATACAAATCCTGATAAAAATGTTGTGTAAGAGTTAACAGTCGGAAGCACATTTTTATCTCACCTATGCACGAAGTGCAAGGTGAGCTATTGTGATCACATTTTGTCCGGCGTCCGTCCGTCGTGCGTCGTCAACATTTGAGCTTGTTAACACTCTACGGGCTACATTTTGCATCCAATCTTCATGAAAGTTTATCAGAACGTTCATCTCCATAAAATCTTGGACAAGTTCCAACTAGGTCTTATGAGGTCAAAAACTAGGTCACTAGGTCGAATTGAAGGGAAATCTTGTTAACACTCTGGAGGCCACATTTTCAACTTTATCATGTTGAAACTTTATCAGAATGTTTGCCTTGATGATATGTAGGTCAAGTTCGAACATGGGTTATGCTGGGTCAAAAACTAGGTCACTAGGTCAAATTGAAGGAAAATCTTGATAAAAGGCATTTTTGCTTCAGAAGCTTAAAATTTGGTCAGAATGTTTGTCTTAAAGATATCTAGGTCAAGTTCAAATATGGGTCATATTGGGTCAGAAACTAGGTCACTAGGCTAAATTGAGGGAAAATTGCTTCATCGGCTTGAAATTTGGTCAGAATGTTGAGCTGAATGATATTTAGGCCAAGTTCGAATATGGGTCATGCCGGGTCAAAAACTAGGTCACTAGGTCAAATTGAAGGAAATTATTGTTAACACTTTGGATGTTCGAATATGGGTCAAATTGGATCAGAAACTAGGTCAATAAAGGAAAATATTGTTCAAACTCCGGAGGCCACATTTTAACTTTGAGCAAGTTGAAACTTTGTTAGAATGTTGTCTTGATGATATTTAGTCCATGTTGGAATATGGATCATATCAGGTAAAAAAATATAGATCACTAGGCCAAATGAAGGAAAATATTGTTAACACTGTGGAGGTTGCATTCAGAATAATTGTCTTGATGTGTTTTGCATTGCAGTACATTGTATAATTAAGGTGAGCTATCCAGGGTCATCATGGCCCTCTTGTTTATATTCACACCTACGATATATAAACTTCGCGTGCTTTTTCCATGAGAAAAAAACATTGCACGAGTTTCCGAAAATACGGTGATTCAACATCCATACCGGAAATAGAAACAAACCAAGTGCTGCCCCCTCATGGCCATGTTTTTCAACAATTCAAAAGTATTTGATCAATCTAAGTGGAGGCTCACCCAAGGAACCTTTGTGCAAAATTATTTTAAATCAGGCCAGTACTTTTCATCAAGAAGATTTTTAAAGTTTTCTCGATATAAACTTATAAGGAAAACAAGCCCTACCCCCTAGCAGCCATGTTTTTCAACGGATCTGAATAATTTCAACAAGCGTGGTAAGTTGTGGCCACAACTTAGTTTAGCCAATCAAAACAGCCGTTTTTTCATCTTTGCTGCTTTATGGTAATAAACTGATGTAAGTCTATGTGTATATGTACACGTATACTAACTGGTGTGTGTACCTGTACGAGTATACTAACAGCCCTGTGTTCCATAGTCACAAAACTCAAAACCTGTTTTGCGAAACCTATATAGGTTTTGTCGATATACCGTTCCTTAGTCGGTTAACAAACATGTCCTACCTGTTTTCCATTCATAAAACAGGTAGGTTTCGTTCTGTTTGATAGGCATAGCTTAAACTGTTTATGTTGTGTTTACTATGGAACACACGGCTGGTATCTGTATGTTATAGATATACACACACCAGTGTGTTCACCATTTCAGATATGATACGGATATGTGCCAAAACCTGTTATGATATACTACAACGTGGTTTTTTTTTTATCTAAATAAGTTAGACTATTCTATTACTTAACTTTTATTTTTATTCTGTGTAAATATGTTCAGGACAAATACATTTTAATGTTAATACGTAAAGTAAGTAAGTAAGTACTTATTTACTTACTTACTTACTTACTTATATAAACAAAATAATTTAATTTGGTACTAATTAATTACAGGCATTAGCGTTACATGTTATTAAAACAGCCTTAATTAACCAGAGGCCATTTGTGAAAAACAATGCTTTAAGGCGTAACTGGTTTTACAGATAATTTAATTATATTTTTGGCTATTTTAACCATCCTACGCTATATCTCAAAAATTAAAATCGTGGAATATTATGTTGATCAACATCTTTCTATTCAGGGATCTATATATTTATTATTTTGTTTGAAAACAATGTTACAAAGAGGGTTGTTCTATATTCTGTCATGTATATATGTCATTTTGTTTCGCCGTTTGTAATGCTCAATTGTATTTTCCTCATGTTTTTGTCCATGTACAAATTGGGAGTATTAAAAAAATTGAATTGAATTGAGGTAGAATGCAGTCTACCGGTTACAAATCAGTCAAGACCGTTAATGTATAACAACAATAAACTTTTAAAATGTCTAAAAATTCCAGACATGAATTGGAATATAAGCAAAAATTAATCCAACGCGAATACAACCTATTTTTACATATATAAGGCCTCGGGTAATACAACTAAATGAAGAAACTAGTTGAGATCATAGGAAGTATGAAGCTCCAAAAATGTAAACCTTTTCCACATGCAACAGATGACTGAAAAATGACTTGGAAAAAATATGAAGAGTCTCTTCAAATGAAACTTTAATCATTAGAAAGAGTTGAAAACACAGAGGCAAAAAAAGAAGTTGCTCTTTTTGAGCAATTTCTTCTTTTCCTATAAAGTTTTCAAAACTCATCTGATGAAGATGGATGCATAAAAATATGTCCGCAAGTAAGAAAACTTATAGACGCTTTCTGACGCCTCTGCAGCAGACGGCGTTTTGAAAACATAGTGACAAAAGAAGAAATTGCTCAAAACAAGCAATTCTCCTTTTGAAACAATGATTTTCACTTTTAGTCATAGGTTATCCATTCAATTATAGAGATTTTTCTATTTGTTGACAACATGTGTTCAAAGTCGTCTGCTGCAGAATTGTTGTTTAAAGGAAAGGGTTATATATGCGTTTGAACGTGGGAAAAGGTTATACATGAACAAAGAAATCCATTTACGATTCCTTTTGCTGAAAGTGATAAATTGACGATTTCATACATACGTGTTAAAACGGGGGTTTGTGTTTCTGTGTGAGTTGCTAGTTGCACAGAGAGTAATGTCATCAGTTAATGGGGTGACGGGCCTTTTTGAAGTTCTGTAAATAAAAACTTGACGATAAAAAATGTTTTTCTATTATTCTGTTATTCAAACTGTCTACCAAATGTAAAACAGGAAGCTTTACCCTTTTTCACATAAATATGCTTTCTGACGCCTCTGCTTCAGACGACTTTTTAAAACATTGTGAGAAAATGAGAAATTGCTCAAAACAATCAATTTCTCCTTTAAGCAACCATGTTTTCAACTTTTTTCAGTAATACTACATATATTTATACATTTTATTTATCTAGATGTGTTTGTCGCTGCAGATTTGTGTTATATTGGAAAGGGTTGAAATTGTTATTCAATACTCGCTACCAGAGATGCTTTGTAATGTATCTGCAGCAGAGGAATTTTTGAAAATATTGTGGCAAAAGAAGATATTGCTCATAATGAACACTTTTCCATTTTTGCCACAATGTTTTCAAATGTTTTCAATACTTTATGAGCAATTTCTTCTTTTACCACACTGTTTTCAATAGTCATCTGCTGAAGAGAAGTCAGAAAGTGATTGTATGTGGGAAAGGGTTAAATTTACAAGATCTATTGTAGTAGTCCGCTTAGAGTGCTGATGATCATCCAGTTAACCCTTTCCCTCATACGACAATTATGCAGCAGACGACTTTGAACATATTTTGTCAAATAATGGAAAATCTCTATAATTGAATGGATAACCTATGACTAAAAGTGGAGAACCTATGACTAAAAGTGGAGAACATTGTGACAAAAGGAGAAAGTGCACGTTTTGTGCAATTTCTTCTTTTGTTACTATGTTTTCAAAAAGCCGTCTGCTGCAGTGGCGTCAGAAAGCGTCTATATGAAGGAAAGGGTTAAGAACTTCTGACAAATATCTTGGCATTCCGTAACACCTATCACTTTCTTTATGCAGGGGTTGTGAGTTCGAATCCCAAGCTCAGCCAACATCCTTTCCGACGTTTGACCAAAGTCACTGTGATATGCGTTATTCGTCTTTTACAAATGGGCTGTTTAACAGTCTATGTGGAAAAGCAGTCAGTTGCTTGGAAAGTATGTTGTGTGGGAAAACCAGAAAACGCATGAGTAGGTAAACTGGCGTCATCGGTACCCAGGCAATTCATAAAATATATAATACCCTGGGCAAATTGGCTGTACAAATCTCGTACTCATGAATAATTTATCAGGTGAAATGCAGCCTTTTGATTGGCCGCATGACACAAACCTTTTGCGATAATAATATATCTATAGGTGCTACCTATTTACGAAAAAAACGCAAAATAATTATAAACAAAAATTTAAGAGCATATTTTGGCCATAAATAAGGATTTATAAGTTATTGACTAGACAATAATAATGTTAATGGCATGTGTCTTGCATTATCAAAACATATTTGCAATTCTTATTGCTGTCGTCTATTATTACGAACAGAAAATAATAAAGTAAAGACTTTCAGAAAATCAAGGAATACATTTATAATGAACGAGGTTAAAACATGAGGGCCAAGATGATCCTTAATCGATCACCTACATTAAAGAAGCAAATAGATCAGCCCTTTTCTGATGCCACCTGGCGACTGCCTTTTTCAAATTATGTAAGGGGTCACATTTCTGCTAAACCCTTTCCCTATTAGAGACGGTTTCTGAGGCCTATGATTTAGGAAAAGATTGTCGCAACAAGAACAATTGCTCCTTATGAGAAAGTTATCCTTTTGCCACAATGTTTGATAAATAATTATACTTTGAATGATTGAGTCAATAGCTCATGTATAGGAATTTTGGGTCTTCATGTACCACTTTTTTGCGGGAAACGACGTCGCTCCATTGACGTTACGCCAAGATGAAGTGTAACGGAAATGACGTCACGTCCTTCTTTGGCTACGATACAGTCAAAATTTAGTTTCGGGCGTAGAAGGCTAATGCTGTCGTTTTTTGACATATTTCTTATAGATTTCCATTTATTTTTAACTTTTCGTACAAATGTTAATTCCAGCACTTTTATGATCTTAAATATCGATTTTAAAAAAATTGATTAAAAAGACGACAATAATGTTCAATCCGTGTTTTTCTGCTCATTTTATACATACCCAAAATACCGATTTTAAAAAAAATGATTAAAAAGCCGACAATAATTTTCAATCTGTGTTTTACGTCTGCTTTTTATACATATCCAAAATGGCGGCCCCCATGGATTTTTTTTTCAGTTTCATTTCAGAAAGCTTCATGGGTTATTGAAAAAAAAAAAAAAAAAAATAATAATCTCACGCCCGTTAACTATAAGCGAAAAAACCCATTCATGGGCTTTTTTCGTATTACAGTGTTGTTACGGAGGAAGTCGTGGCGCATGCTTTACGGAAATTTCGCTATCCAATTTGCCCAGGGTATCATATATTTTATGAATAGCCTGGGTACCGAGGATGGTAAACTGGTCACCGTGATATGACTTAACAATTGTTGAAAACGGCGTTAAACCCTAATCAATAATCAATCAACATGTGCATAGATTGAAAACCCCTTCCCTACATGCAGCTGATTTTATAAAATGTTGTGCCTCTTGGTTGCTTTGTCTTTCAACCAATCAATACGGCTTGAACACATTATGAAGAGGGTCACTGATGGATCTTTTCTGCTTGAATGGGGCAACATTTGACAGGATGGCTTCGGCTTCAAATGACAAGCTTCAAGGGTACGAAATTACTGCGGTACGAAGCTATTGTACTTCATACAATATGAGTATAGGCGGTACATATTTCGGGTACACATTTATTAACTTTTGTAATCGGTAGATCATTCTCCGTGATCTGCAGTTAGCCCCTTGCTTGCAGCACTATCAGTGATTTGATAAGTTATTTACAATTTCTACCGTCTTACAGAAATTTGGATTTGTAACTTCCGGTTAGTCAGTAAAACCTTATCAGTATTTATTTAAACTCATTTTAAAAATAGACGACGAATGATATTACACGCAAATTATCACATATAAATTACTTGTGCTCGTTCCTTTACCGAGTACGTATTATGGTATTTTTAAAACATGTCAACTAATTTACTCTGAACTAGCAAATTCTTAAAAACCTCAAATCTCTTCTACTTGTTTCTATAATTGCACTTAACTTGTCTGAATGTTAACATATACGTTATATGACGGGGGTATCCTACGGGCGACTTCGCAACGGTACATAAATATCCCGAGCTTTTCCTGCATCCGTAACGAACACACTTTGTTTTCACATGTTTAGCATGCGTATAACCCGTTGTTTCTAGAGTGTATCGTGCTTATTGACTAGTAATAACCATCATCCTTTGTATTAACATGTCTATCATGCGTATAACTCTTTCTTTCTTCAGTCTATTGCGCTTATTGACTATTAATAGCCATCATCCTTTGTGTTAACATGTTTATCATGCGTATAACTCTTAGTTTCTAGAGAGTATCGCGCTTATTGACTAGTAATAACCATCACCATTTGTTTTAACATATTTATCATACGTATAACCCTTTGTTTCTAGAGTTTATCGTGCGTATTGACTAGTAATAACCACCACCCTTTATTTTTACATGTTTATAATGCGTATAACCCTTTGTTTCTATAGTCTATCGCACTTACTGATTAGTAATAACCATCACCATTTGTTTTAACATATTTATCATACGTATAACCCTTTGTTTCTAGAAATGTTCGTGCTTATTGACTAGTAATAACCATCACCATTTGTCTTTACATGTTTATCATGCGTATAACCCTTTGTTTCTAGAGTGTATCGTGCTTATTGACTAGTTATCATCGGATTTTGTTTTAACAGGTGTATCATGCTTATATGACGGATGCATCCTACGGGCGACTTCGCAACGGTACATAAATAATCCAAGCTTTTCCTGCATCCGTAACGAACACACTTTGTTTTATTATCTTTAACATGCGCATAACTCGTTGTTTCTAGAGTGAATCGTGCTAATTGACTAGTAATAACCATCATCCTTTGTGTTAATATGTTTATCATGCGTTTAACCTTTTGTTTCTTCAGTCTATTGCGCTTATTGACTAGTAATATCAATCAACCTTTGTTTTAACATGTTTATCATGCGTAAAGCTCGTTGTTTCTATCGTTTATTGCGCTCATTAACTAGTAATAACCATCACCATTTGTTGTAACATTTTCATCATGCGGATAACCCTTATTTTATAGAGTTTATCGAGTGTATTGACTAGTAATAACCACCACCCTTTGTTTTGACATGTTTATCATGCATATAACCCTTTGTTTCTATAGTCTATCGCGCTTATTGACTAGTAATAACCATCACCATTTGTTTTAACACGTTTATCATATGTATAACCCTTTGTTTCTAGAAATGTTCGTGCTTATTGACTAGTAATAACCATCACCATTTGTTTTAACACGTTTATCATATGTATAACCCTTTGTTTCTAGAAATGTTCGTGCTTATTGACTAGTAATAACCATCACCATTTGTTTTTACATGTTTATCATGCGTATAACCCTTTGTTTCTAGAGTGTTTCGTGCTTATTGACTAGTAGTAACCATCGGATTTTGTTTTAACAGGTGTATCATGCTTATTGACTAGTCTTAACTAATATTTTTTTTATAAATGTTAATAATCGAGAACCGACTAATGCATGGCATGATTAACAAGACAAACTTGCAGTCTGAACTCAGCCAATATGTTCTCAAATGTAGTCAGAAGCTAAATTCGTGCACGGGGAGATCGATTTTAACTCAATAATTATATAACTACCATGTGTATCTGACTTGGTTCGGAGTAACCTGCTCCTACAACTACAGAATCGGGTCAAACATACGAAAGTTTTATGTGAACAATCATTTGCAAGACTTTAAAATGACGGCGTGATCTTGACTTCTAACACCCATATAAATAGGCAAGATCCCTATTTTACTACATCAATTCTTCTTCAAACAATCATTTAAAGATTTACAAGATCTGAAATCCAGTGAACTTTAAACATTAAGCTGAATGCTTGAAATAACTAAGGAGTGTGACGTCAACTTTACATTAACATTTATTTATATTTCTTGAAACTAAAGATCAATATCTAAAACGAATGTAACATGTACAATGTACCGGTTCCTTGAAACATTATTTAATGCAGATTTGCGAGATACCATCACTCATTTATTTAAAGATTTTTGGTATCTAAATATGACGACATCAATTGTACTTCACTAATTTATTTAAAGATTTTTGGTATCTATATATGACGTCACTGGTACTTCAAACATTGATTTGAAGACTTGCGAGATCCAATACGGATGACGTCAACGTTTCCCAAGTAGGCGTCACCTCATATTCACCTTTTTCGTTTATAAAGCATTTAAATCTTGCATAACGGTTAAACATTTGTTTTAAGACAGGTGACATTTCTAACGTATCAATTGTTTCAGTGAGGATTAAAATAACTGGCCTTTGTTGCGTTGCCGCTTCCATAGCCCTCATATCACACCAGGTACTTTTGATATATTTATTTGAAATGAATAAAACTACCACGGCCGACTATTATATGTGTCACAAGATGGTCAAGGGTCGACAACTCACTAAAGTGGAATTGAACGCCGATGGTTGAATAAAAATATGTTTAATGTACAGTTATGAAATATATACAATTTTGAATAACAATTTCTTTCCTAACAATTCGAGAGGCTATAAACAAAAGAACTACTCACGCACTCTCATACACACTCTCACCCCAGTCACTTAACTGTCCCATCACTTCCGTTACTGTACCCTGTATTTGGAATGTTCATACACGTTGTACTTCACATCCAACTGTATCCGTTTCCCGACTTCACCGAGTCGTTGTACTTATATTCATTGCGTCGCGTATATCCTTGGATTCCGGGATCGACAAGCCACACAACTGTGGATATATGGTTCTACACGTCCTATGACGGCACTCCTAATGTCCCCCGTTACGACGTCTTATTAAGTTGTGGACTGCGTCACACACACTGGTTCTTCAAACTTCTACGTTTGGACCTTCGATTGTCTGCCAGACATAAAACGGTTAAAATTGTAATAAATAACCATGTCTTACAATAATATCAATAATGTTCCGTAAACCTAACAGCCTACCATTTTATACTCCTATGGTAGCTCATCTCTGTACTAATATCCTTTTACATTTCCCACTTCCAATAACATAACACATTGTCTCGCTCCTAACGGACTCAATTTCTGTAAAAAACCATTCACTTCGTGAACCAGAAATTCTCTAAACAATTCAATCATGTAATAATTATCTCAATCCCTAACATTGTAAATTTGCACAGATTCCATTCCTTCATTATGCCGAAAACCCCTTTGCACAATAACTAAGAATTTACATACCCATATGCCGTGTGAATTGGTCACATCAACTACCTCTCACTATAACGAGTGAAAACCATCTGGCAACTCCTGTGATACTGACGGTCAAAACAAATGTTTGAGTAAGCTATATAGCACCAATCAACCTCTGGGTCTCCTGATGACAGGCAAAATTCCCGTGCAAATCGTAATTCACAATCAACAACTAGTTTCAATACATTTATAGGCCAAATGAAAATAGCAACATAGTTTAACGTAATTAACGTTTTTAAACCCGTCAATTCCTTAATTCTCAACGGATTTACATGAAATGAACTCTTAATATGCTTAATATCACTTATCACATATGTATATGATAATAACTTCATAAACAATGATCTCCCTGACAATCCTGCGATAAGTTAAAACCATACGTGACCAACCTGCACTAACTGACCGTCTTTTATTTAGGCCACGCCAAATCTATTTTGTTACAACACGTTCCCCCCAAGGATAAAGTGGTTACACTTTGTCTATTTAACAAAATACACCAGGTTCGTTCCCTGTACTATTTACAACCCGTATCTTAATTTCCCTTAGTATTGCATTCCTTATATATATATACACGATTACACAGCTGTCATGACTCCAATGTGTGCCTGAAATAATCATTTCACTAACTGTTTTTCTGATCCTCTACTTTTTCTCTACCTGGAATCGCTCGAATGCTCATCCTATACAAAACCGAACTGTGCCGTCCTTCTTCCTAATAAATACTATAGGACTCGAAAACGGTGCATTAGAATGCTCTATAACTCCTAACTCTAACATCTTACTGACCTCTTCGTTTACTGTCGCCACCGACTGGTATGGAATAGGATAACCCTTGAACCTGATGGGTTCTGATGTATTTAATTTAATATCATGTTCAACAAGTGAAGTAGTTCCCGGTATGTCTGTCAAAACATCGGCGAACTCTTCCAAAACCATGTCAACCTGCTCCCTCTGTTCAGGAGACAATTCTTTACAAACGTCTACATCTTTTTTAGACTCGTTACCTACTCTAGAAAGACACTCTAAAGGTATCTTCTCATCTACCCAATCTACGTCTGCATTATCTAATTTCCGATCTTCACTATCTTCAATAACTGCAGAACAAACCACTGCTAATATACCTTTATCATTACTACCGTCATCAGCACTTCGCTCATTGTACTGTTTCAACATATTGGCATGAAAAGTCTTTTCCTTACCCTTCATATTAATTCTATAATCTACCTTATTCATCACCTTGATCACTTCAAATGGACCCTTCCACTGCAATAATAATTTATTGTGACTTACCGGAAGTAATACCAGAACCTTGGCACCTATCGGGAAACTTCTGTCCTTTGCCCGTTTGTTATAGTATATCTTCTGTCTAGACTTTGCCTTACTTAACTCATCCTGTGCCATCTTACAGGTCTCTTCGAGTCGCTCACGTAAATCTATTACGTACTGGTATGTCAATTTCACTTCAACATCATTGACCTCGCCAGACCATAACTCTTTCAAAATGCTCAACGGTCCTCTGACCGTCCGGCCATAGAGTAATTCAAATGGGGAAAACCCCAGACTTTCCTGTGGCACTTCCCTATACGCAAATAACGCAGCATTAATGTACTTATCCCAATCCTTGGGCCTCTCGCTACACATACGCTTAATCATCCGTTTCAATGTTCCATTAAACTTTTCCACCAATCCGTTACACATTGGGTGGTATGGCGTTGTAGTCAACTGACGTAAGGATAAAAGTCTACTGACCTCAGCCATCATCTTAGATGTGAACTGTGATCCCATGTCCGTCAACATCTCCTCCGGTATTCCTAGTCTACTGAACATATCGACCAATGCTTCCGCTACTCGTTCAGTCTCAATCCCTGGTAAAGCAACGGCTTCCGGATACCTTGTAGCATAATCTACCATGACTAAAATGTACCTGTTTTTCCTGTCTGTCATTGGTTCGATTGGTCCTACTAAATCAACTGCTACACGCTTAAAAGGCGTTTCGATTAATGGCATCTCTCCTAATGGTACTTTTTGAACCTTACCATTTGGCATCGTTCGTTGACATATATCGCATGATCTACAATACCGACTGACTTCCGAACAAACCCCTGGCCAATAGAACTCTGCTAATGCTCTGTCCCTAGTTTTCCGTATACCTAAATGCCCTGCCATCAATGACTCATGTGCTATCTTTAACACCGCTTCCCGACACGTCTTAGGCACAACTAACTGATAAGACTGCTTCCGATTAGGAAATTCAAATTCCCTATACAATAATTTGTTCTTAAACAGAAGTTTTTTCATTCGCCTTTTCTCTCGTCTTCGACAGAGTTTCATCTGCCATCTGCAGGTCGCGGTATTCTGCTTGCGATATATCTAAAATTTTACCTGGAACATGTAATTTCCTGTATGGTTTAGGATTTTGTTCTGTTTGCGACCGAGTCTGCATTGTATTTGATACATCTCCGGGTTCCGGATATTTCGCGCCTGTAATGTTACCTACAACTAAATCATAGAGTGGAGTGTCTATACATAACGCCTCCGTTATACCCTCATAATACGGAGTCTTCACCTCTATCATTGCTACCGGAAAATAATGCTCAGATCCATCGATATATTTGCAACATCTTTCCTTACCTAAGAACTGGTGTTCCTGTACTAACCGTTTCCTTACAACTACGCACGTGGCCCCCGTGTCTCTCATCATGTTTACTCTTACTCCGTTAACTGTGCCTTTCTTGGTAGGACAATTCCTTTCCATACATGCACCTAGCTGTTCTAAACTATCGTTACACAAATATATGCAACTAGAACTGGCTGTTCGCTTTAATCCCCCACGATACAGACCTCGAGGCTTTCCTCTCCCCTTGAAATATTGGTTACCCTGATTGTGGCTATACCTTTCAAATGGACCAGTACTTGCATTCCTAGTATCTCCAGATGTAAATCGTCCACCAGTATCGTCGACAGCAGCCATACTATGCCTACTACCCCTTTTCCTACAATCGTCCGATCTGTGATTTCCACCACAATAGCTACATTTCCAATTAGTGAAAGAATTACCTGCCTTCTGCGTACTGGAACCCTGTCGTTGTCCTGTATCGGACCTAAACCCTCTAGCAACCGGATCCTTTTCTTTATTATTTCCACTTAAAACAACATTCATACACCCACCTCTTGCTTCAGCAAATATATCCGCCTGTACCGCCATCTCATTACCATCTGTAAACATCTTTTCTTTCAAAAATAAATACAAGTCCTTATTGCAAATTGACAACTGATCTCGTAACAAAAAATCAATGACGCCTTCGTACGATTTTACTATCTTTCCTAATTCCAACCAACGTTCGAGATAATTCATTGATCTCCGTAAGTACTGAACAAACGTCTCTCCCGTTTCTGGTCTAGCTACTTTGAACCGTTTTCTAAACCCTTCAGTTAACTCAAAACGTTGCAATAATGCTGACTTTAACTTAATAGTCTAAAGCGTCCTCTGCAGGTAATCTAGAATAAACATCTAACGCCTTACCTTTCAATAATGCACTAAGATGTAATGACCACTGATCATTCTTCCAACCTTGTGCTTCTGCATATCGCTCAAACCTGGATAGATAACTGTCCATATTATCCTTATCCTCGTCAAACCATGGTAATTTCAGTCCTTTGATTTTATGATCTTTAATAAAAGACTTACCTACTCCCTGTTTGGCTAACTCCATCGCCTGCTGATGTTCTAATTGAACTAACTCCAATGCTCTCCTATGCTCCCGATCCCTCAGCTCTTCTTTCTCTCTCTCTAATACTCTCTCGGCTTCTTTCTGTCGTTCTAATAACCTAAGTTCTTTCTCTTCCTTCTCTCTCTCGAATTCTCTCTGTTGTTCCATTAACTCTCTCTTAGCTTCAACTTCTTTCTCCTTTTTCTCTTTCTCGAATTCACGATCTCTCAGTCTATGTTCTCGTTCCTTTTCTTGTTCATCTTGAACGAACTTTTGAAGATTCTCACCTTCATGACCCAACTCCTTGCCCAACTCTATCAACTCCTTCATACTAGTCACGATTATCAATAGTACTATACGCTAACCCTATATCAAAACTTAATAACTACAATGTAAGTTAATAATAACTACACTTCATGGGACTTCAAATCTATATTTGAATTCTCTGCATATCCTGTACGGTATAATCCACTTTCGAGACTCACTATGCACGACCCTTAATCTATTTATAATGCTCAGATATCAGTCTTAACACTTTTAAAGCACACCCCTTCTATCCCTCAGACTCCACGCTTTACTGCAGAAACGCTTATGGCAGCGCCGCTGTGTCTCATCACAGGGAATAAACAAAAACATTAACTTAAAACCCCATGTATAAATCATAAGCTATTTGTATCAAGTGTAAAATGCACTGTACAATTGCCAGTAAAAAATGAATCTAATGAAGGAATATCTGCAGAGTTACAATTAACCTATCCAATTCTACCCTAGTTCGTTGCCGCCTCGATACATCGAGCGAATCATCCCACTTCTGACACCATTTGTCACAAGATGGTCAAGGGTCGACAACTCACTAAAGTGGAATTGAACGCCGATGGTTGAATAAAAATATATGTTTAATTTACAGTTATGAAATATATACAATTTTGAATAACAATTTCTTTCCTAACAATTCGAGAGGCTATAAACAAAAGAACTACTCACGCACTCTCATACACACTCTCACCCCAGTCACTTAACTGTCCCATCACTTCCGTTACTGTACCCTGTATTTGGAATGTTCATACACGTTGTACTTCACATCCAACTGTATCCGTTTCCCGACTTCACCGAGTCGTTGTACTTATATTCATTGCGTCGCGTATATCCTTGGATTCCGGGATCGACAAGCCACACAACTGTGGATATATGGTTCTACACGTCCTATGACGGCACTCCTCCTAATGTCCCCCGTTACGACGTCTTATTAAGTTGTGGACTGCGTCACACACACTGGTTCTTCAAACTTCTACGTTTGGACCTTCGATTGTCTGCCAGACATAAAACGGCTAAAATTGTAATAAATAACCATGTCTTACAATAATATCAATAATGTTCCGTAAACCTAACAGCCTACCATTTTATACTCCTATGGTAGCTCATCTCTGTACTAATATCCTTTTACATTTCCCACTTCCATTCTTATCCTTTTCATACAACATATCTTTCCCAATAACATAACACATTGTCTCGCTCCTAACGGACTCAATTTCTGTAAAAAAACATTCACTTCGTGAACCAGAAATTCTCTAAACAATTCAATCATGTAATAATTATCTCAATCCCTAACATTGTAAATTTGCACAGATTCCATTCCTTCATTATGCCGAAAACCCCTTTGCACAATAACTAAGAATTTACATACCCATATGCCGTGTGAATTGGTCACATCAACTACCTCTCACTATAACGAGTGAAAACCATCTGGCAACTCCTGTGATACTGACGGTCAAAACAAATGTTTGAGTAAGCTATATAGCACCAATCAACCTCTGGGTCTCCTGATGACAAGCAAAATTCCCGTGCAAATCGTAATTCACAATCAACAACTAGTTTCAATACATTTATAGGCCAAATGAAAATAGCAACATAGTTTAACGTAATTAACGTTTTTAAACCCGTCAATTCCTTAATTCTCAACGGATTTACATAAAATGAACTCTTAATATGCTTAATATCACTTATCACATATGTATATGATAATAACTTCATAAACAATGATCTCCCTGACAATCCTGCGATAAGTTAAAACCATACGTGACCAACCTGCACTAACTGACCGTCTTTTATTTAGGCCACGCCAAATCTATTTTGTTACAATATGCATCTCATGACTTCTTCGACGATAGTGTGGCCATGAAATGTTTATCAGCATGACATATATATTCCAACTTTGATTTTGTTATAGATTCAATTGTTTTTGATAAACTTGGAAAAAACATACTTTAGAACAAGCTCATCATCAGCGCTACAATGAGATAAGAAAATCAGATAGTGTAAAGGAAAGTCATCGATTTGTTGATTTCATAGAAGTTTTCGTAGTTGTTGATGATGTCTTAGATGTCTTCTTACCAAAAACGTCACTAGACACATGACTAATATGGCCACGAGTCCCACCCCAGTGAATACAAAGGCAATCCAAATCCTGCGTTGATAATGGCAGTCAGTTGACACATTCGTGATCTGATTGGTCAATATATTACAGTAATGTGCATTAAATCTACATAGATAACTTTGTTTCGATTGGTCATCAAAAGCGTCGTTGCTTTCTTTCATCCATATTTGGAAATCAAGATTCTCACAGGCGCATGCAAAAGAGTTTCCCGTTAGATTGAATTTTACACCAAAGCTACTAGATTTATAACTCGTAACATTTCTTTTACCGTTTTCATTGTAAGAAATACTTCTTTGAGAAGCTAACGACAAAACACTTCTGAGCGGATTAAGATCCGCAAAACCTGTTATATGAATTATGTTGTCATTCAGACCAACGTACTCCAAATCAACACATTTAGACAGATTGAACTCAATGGAGGTAGTTCTATACACGTTCCGCAAAATCACCCGGATATATAGATAGATATTTCTTTATTTCGTCCATAAATGATAAGTGAATACATGCATACATAGTACGACAAATAAAACATTAACAGTAAATATTCCACATATAAGTTATTTACAGGTTGCTAGAAGAGACATACAAATAATATCGAACATATACAATTTATGCATGTGTATATATGTGTGTTGGAGGGATTTGTTGGATGTAAGTGTATGGTTGTGGATGCAATAATGGAAAAGTATCATGATGAGGGTGCTGGTTAATTATTTATTTCACGCATCATATGCGATTATACCTGCATGTAAGAACATTAATGTGTATCCTTAACAAACATACTCAAGAAACAGCAGCATTTCAAATGTTTTGTAAATTGGATATCCATCAGCAATTCTTTTCACCAAAGAATTACCAGAGGATATGGTAGCCTAAGTTATATGGGATGCTAGGATATGTCACATAAATATCATGTTATTGACTGTTTATAGTGGTAGTTCGACATTACAATATAAAATTCATATAAACAAACACGCTTACTCGCACGTACGCACACACGGCCATATGCACTCACGCACGAACAAATGCATGCACAGAGCCCACAATGTATGTGCAAATAATCGTAAATACAGAAATCATAGAATAATATTTATACACATGTTTGCATACACACACACGCACACACACATATACATACCAATATATCCATATATACCTATATGTACATATACACAAATACCCATATCAGTATTGACTCACCAATCGGTAAGGGTATTGTCATAACTACACACGAAATGCAACCAGCGTTTCATTGATCGTAACTTTTAATATAAATAAATGTTTAAAGATAAACTTTAGAGACAAGTTCTACTATTCCGTCAGCCGCCTCACTATGAGAAATGACCCATAGTCAACCTTAGCCTAGATATCATCAAGACAAACTTTCTGACAAAGTTTCAAGATGCTCATGTAAAACATGCGATCTCTTTAGTGTTAACAAGATTTTTCTCAAATTGGGCCTAGTCACCTAGTTTTTGACCTTACCAGACTCATATTCGAAGTTAGCCTAGATTTCATCAAGACAAATATCCTGACAAAGTTTCAGCATACTCAAGCCGAAAATGTGGCTCCAGAGTGTTAACAAAATTGTCCTTGAATTTGGCCTAGTGACCTAACTTTTGACAAAACATGACCTATATTCGAACTTGTCCTATATAATATCAAGACAAACTTTCTGACAAAGTTTCAAGCTGCTCAAGTCAAAAAAGCGGTTTCTATAGTTTTAACAAGATTGTTTTCAAATTTATCCTAGTGACCAAGTCATGGGCCGGACATGACCAATATTTGAACTGAGCCTAGATATTATAAAGACAAACATTATAGTAAAGTGTCAACATGTTTACGTTAACATCACGGCATCCAGAGTGTTAACAAGATGGTCATTCAATTTGACCTAGTGACCTAGTTTGTGACTCCGACATGACCCAGTTTCAAACGTAGCCTAGATTTGATGGAGATGTATGTTCTGATAAACTTTCATGATTATTAGATGCAATATGTTACCACTAGAGTGTTAACAAGCAAATGTTGACGACGAACGACGGACGATGGACAAAGGGGATCACAAAAACTCGACTTGAGTGGCTAACAATGTTGAAGACTGAAAACTGCAAACACATCCAAATTAACAGACAGCGTTGGTCTTCGTTGTTAGCTGTTAGCATATTTATTATTCCAATGATACATATAAAATAATACTTTCATTCAAATATTCAATTCAGTTTTGCGATTTTTAGCATTTCCGATGTCAAATCTACTTCAGAGACGTCAGTTTTATGTGAACATTCGTTTCCAAGACTTAAAACTGACGACGTCATCTCGACTTCTAACATTCATATAAATACGCAAGATCCCACTTTTACTACGTCAATTCTTCTTCAAACAATCATTTGAAGATTTGCAAGATCTGAAACTCAGTCAACTTTAAACATTCAGCTGAATGCTTGAAATAACTAAGGAGTGTGACGTCTACTTTAAATGAAACATTTATTTATGATTTGGAGTTGTTCTTGAAACTAAAGATAAGCAATATCTAAAACTAATGTAACATGTACCGGGTCCTTGAAATATTATTTAATGCAGATTTGCTTGAGACAATCTGTCGAGGTTAACTTCACTTCACTCCTTTATTTAAAGATTTTTAGATCTAATATGACGACATCACTTGTACTTCAAACATTGATTTTAAGACTTGCGAGATCCAACACGGATGACGTCAACGTTTCCCAAGAAGGCGTCACCTCATGTTCACCTTTTTCGTTTATAAAGCATTTAAATCTTGCAAAACGGTTAAACATTTGTTTTAAGACAGGTGACATTTTTAACGTATCAATTGTTTCAGTGAGAATTAAAATAACTGGCTTTTGTTGCGTTGCCGCTTCCTTAGCCTCCATATCACACCAGGGACTGTTGATATATTTATTAGAAATGACTAAAACTACCACGGCCGACTGTTCTACGGATCTCATGACTTCTTCCACGATGGTGTGGCCAGGTCTGAAATGTTTATCAGCATGACATATATATTCCCGCTTTGATTTTGTTATAGATTCAATTGTTTGTGATAAACTTGGAAAAACATACTTTAGAACAAGATCATCATCAGCGCTACAATGAGATAAGAATATCAGAAAATGTAAAGGAAAATCCTCGTTTTGTAGATGTCTGAGAAGTTTTCGTAGTTGTTGGCGATGTCTTAGATGTCTTCTAACCAAAAACGTCACTAGACACATGACTAATATCGCTACTAGTACCACTCCTGTGAATACCAAGGCAATCCGAATAATTTTTTGATGGTGACAGTCAGCTGACACATCCGTTATCTGATTGGTCAATATATTATAGTCCCGCCCATTAAATCTACATAGATAACTTTGTTTTGATTGGTCATCAAAAACGCCGTTGTTTTCTTTCATCCATATTTGGAAATTAAGATTCTCACACGTGCATGCAAAAGAGTTTCCAGTTAGATTGAATTTTACACTAGAGCTACTAGATTTATAACTCGTAACAATTCTTGTATCGGTTTCATTGTAAGTGTAAGCATTACGTCTTTGAGAAGCTAACGACAAAGCACTTCTGAGCGGTTGCAGATCATCTAAACCTGTTATATGAATTTTGTTGTCATTCAGACCAACGTACCTCAAATCAACACATTTAGACAGACTGAACTCAATGGTAGTAAGCTTGTTATGTCCAAGATAAATATAAACCAAGCGAGTGTTTTGCGTAAACATGTCTCTTGGTATGGCAGTTAATCCGTTATTCGACATATCGAGATATTCGAGATTCAAGTAGTTCTGTACAAGTTCCTCAAAGTCACCAGGGTGTTCCGTTTGCATTACGTGTAAATAGTTCGAATCGAGACAGAACTTCTTCAGAAATATCGCCGGTTGTAAGAAACGCGGACTAATGTATTCGAGTATATTTTTCGAAAGGTCGTATTCTTCAATACCGCTGTCATTGTTAGAAATGGTTGTTGCATTTATGATTTGTATCTGATTGTTTGACAAATGTATCCGCTTAAATTTAGTTCTATATGAAGAATAGTCAAATGTCACACCACGTATTTTAAGTTGATAATCGTTGAAATTGTTAATTAAAATGTTCTCGACATTAAACATGTATTTAAACAAATGCAGTTTTATATCGTCTCCTGTTATGTGCTTGTTACTATACAGCGCCAATCCGAGAATAAACCTGTCTCGCATTGGCCTAAAGACCGTTTCACTGATGTCCAATGTCCTTAGAGATTGACACACGTGAGTTTTTTCGTTACCGTAATACGTATTCACTGTATTTATGAACTTCAATGACACGTACTTAAGTTTTGGAGGACACTTTGAGGACAAGATGTCAATGTTTTTCAGGTTCAAGTGTGTAAGTTCTAACCGTCGTAGATCTTGTTTCTGTGACAACACGGCGAAGAATGTGGAATCTATCGTAAGTATAGGGGAATCGTTGCTTAATGATATACGATCAACAACAAGAACCTCGAGACCCAAAAATCTTGTACCAGTTAGTATGCGTGTGATGTCTACAAACGATAGATTATCGATGCCGATTAAATGCAATTCGTTTACTCCTAGCTTGGCTTGTTCATCTAGTATTTCAAAGTGTTGATAAAAGTCAACCGTGTATATCTTTAACGATATCAAATTATTAAGTTGAAGAATCGGCTGTGAACAAACAAATCTAGTATCCAATAATTCTAAATGTGTCACTTGCCTCCATTTCAAATTCATACAACCCCAGTTATTTAGTTTTACGTGTTCTGTGTCATTCGGTAATTCTTTATTTAATCTACCATTCGATTCCAAGAGATCACATTCCATGAAATTATCTTTGCAGTCACATCCACTTGGACAAATGAAACAGTCGTGTCCATACACAACTAGGCACAAACCTAACACAAGTCGAGACAAAGATACCGTAAACATCATCTTGCGGGAGCTAAAATCCACTAATACACTGTCGTAATATCCTGACCGTGTTATGCAACGAACGTCGTATCTATAGTTATATATACTATTTATAGAATTATCATTCTATCCTGATAACGCTTACTAGATTTAGTCGAATTGTATACATGTATGTGAGTGTGGTTCTTATCGGGGTTTTAAATATTACTTGTTAAAGTGCAATGGATTACCCTCTTATGTATTCTTTTTATTAAAGGGTATTTACGCCGTTTTCAACATTATTTCAGTTATATCATGGCGACAGTTGACTCATTCGTGATCCTTTGGTAAACAAACCAGTAGTTAGCTAGTAAATGTGCCTAGACCAAGGGCACTCCTCCATAAAACTCCTCATTCCGGAACTTATAAATGTGTTGACATTTAGATTTATATTACAGTCGTCTGGCCGTCAACACAAGAAGCAGATATCGTGTAAATCTTTAAAAGTAGTTTACATACTTATAAGACTTTACTAGAACAGTGTCCATTATGTTAAGTCGTGCACCTTCCCCGGCTATGAATGGTATTACTTCGGGTATGACACGTCCATAGATCGGGTGCACGACAAGATTACGAGTTTGTTTTTACATTTGAGTCTATGAGCGGGCGCTTTTGTATTCTATGGATATACCCCTTATAGTAAAACCCGAGCTATCCTTACAATATTAAACTATGTGAGCATAAGGAGGCATGCAATAATATGCGTGACAAAGGTACATTGACCATACATGGGGGCATTAATAGCCTATGGTTGATTGTTTGGTTTTCAACGCCGCTTTCAACAGTTTTTCACGGCTATATCACGGCGTTTTCTGAGTAAGTTACCAGTACTACTGGTCCATTTATCCTGAACCCAGCCATTCAGTACTAATGCTAACCCCGCAACTCTGAGCGCTAAGGAGGGCAGCAACTATTACCATTTATAAAGTCTTTGGTATGACCCGACGGGGGATCAAACCCGCGACCTCCCTCACCCGAGGCGGACGCACTACCCCACCCAGGCGGATTAATAGCCTATGGATCACATCAGTAATTACAGAGCTTTACTACTACCAATACATCGAGGTACATAATCGGCGGCGTTCATATCTAATCGATCTTCCCAGTTATATCAGAGTTGTATTCCTTGCAATGAAAGCATGGGACATAAGTATTGACATTCCTAGATTAATGTTCCTAAATATGAAGACATGGTATATAAATGGCGGCATATCCTATGGAACCTTGAAATTAAAAAACTTACAATAACACGGTGCATAAGAGGTTGCATTCCTACCTTATGGATTCGCCCAGTAATACCAGTACAATACCCTTATAATTAAAATATGTACATATGTGTGAACGTTCCTACCCTATGGATTCGCCTAGTATTTCTAGATATACCAATATAATTAAAAAATGTTTCTACCCCATGGATTCGTACAGTGAACTCCTAGAGCGGAGATCCTTGCAGTAATAACAAGTGTAATCTGTACATATGAATGAATGAATGAATGAATGAATGAATGAAATGAATGAAAGTCTTTATTTTAAGAGGGTGACCCAATTAACATTAGCTAATCTTCCTTGGGGCCCTCTGGATAAAACACATATTTATACATACACACAAACACATTAACAATATAATCAGTGATTTAACAAAATAATATCATATAATAATAGAAATCAAAATATATCAGTTCAATGATGGTAAAAGTTAAAGCATTTTCCCTGTAATTAAGATATAAAATAGCAATACATGACACATTCAAATATAGAACATTTAGCATTAGAGATCAAACAGAGGCAGTGGTTTTGAAATTATTTAAACACCAATTTTTTCATTTTTTTATAGTTAAAATGATTAATCTTTTAAACCTTATTTAAAATTAGAAGTACGAGTATGAAAATTATCCCGACTTTATCCACTTGATAAAATTAGAAGTAAAACTGTTTATTGTAGGACAGAGTCTAATATAATCTGGGATACTATTCCATACTTTAGCCCCAGAGTAAGACATGCTTCCTTTAAATAATTCTTTATTTGGTTTCGGTATTAAAACATTTAAATGGTTTGATGACCTTAAGTTTCTGTGATTATTATTATTGTACTGAAACATGTTTTGAATGTAAGACGGAGTGGCATTTTGAAATACCCTATACATAAATTTTGCCTTTTGAAGTAACATTCTATGTTCAATACTAAGTACATTAATACTCAATAAAGCTTCATTTAGGTTAGTGTATTGCTCACCTAGGATAATATGACATGCCCGACGCTGTAATCGAATAAGAATTTGAATGTTTGATTTGTTTGTACTTCCCCAAATAATATTACAGAAATCTAAATGTGGTTGTATATATGCCTTATAAAACAGAATCCTATAATGTAATGGCAGAAACAATTTTATTCTTGATAAGAGCCATAAATTTGTGGAAATCTTTTTCCGAACGAAGGTAATGTGATTATCCCATTTAAGATTTTCATTAATATGAACTCCAAGAATTTTATCCCCTGCTGTTAGCTCTAAATTAACATCTTTATAGTGTAATGATAATTTTTTATTTACCAATTGAGAACGTTTTTGTGGCGTAGTAATTAATAGGACTTTTGTTTTAGCCGCATTTAAAACCATACCATTATCTAAGCACCAGTTACTAACATTATTTAAAGCTGTTTGCAAATTTCTTTCAACTACTGTTTTCGATAAATTTATATCATATATAGTGGTATCGTCTGCATACATATCTACATTAGAATCATTTTCTTGTACATACAACGGCAAGTCATTAATAAATAATAGAAATAATAGTGGTCCTAGAATGGATCCTTGTGGAACTCCACAGGTAGTAATTTGTTTATCTGAAATAACACCATTAACGTTTACCGACTGTGTTCTATTAGTGAGATAAGATTCAAACCATTTAATAGTAATGTTACTGCATTTGTATATTTTTAACTGTTTTAATAGTATATCGTGCGAACATAAGTCAAAAGCTTTTGAAAAATCAAGCATTACAACACCGACAATTTCACCATTATGTAATGACTTCAACCAGTTATCTATCATATGCACAAGAGCAGTTTCACAGCTATGTTTTTTTCTAAATCCGCTTTGTGATTTACATAATAACTTATAATGGTAAAGATAAGTAATAAACGAATCATGTACATGTTTCTCAATTAATTTTGAAAGTGTTGGTAGTATGGATATTGGTCTGTAATTATTTACATCGTTTGCTAGTCCTTTTTGAATAAAGGGTTTACTTTAGCTGATTTCCATTGATCTGGGAAAACACCCTGTGATATACTACAATTAATTATATGTGTGATACTGCTTGATATAACATCTGCAGATAATTTTAGTAATTTCGGCCCTATCTGATCGAGGCCTGTAGCTTTTGACACATCTAAGTTAGTAAGCATTTTCCGAGTTTCAGATTCTGTTATTAATTGAATGTTAAAGTTCATGAGATTCGGGACATTTGCATTTACAAAGTTTTTAACATTTATGAAATCAGAATCTGGGATTGGTTCTTTTAAATTTGAAGCTATGTTTACAAAAAAATTATTAAACTCATTAGCAATTTCTGTCTTGTCATTTATGTCTTGATTATTTATTTTAATATTATTTATTACGTTTAATTTATTTTTATTTTTTGAAGACGCACCATGCTCTCTAAAAATCTTCCAAATTGATTTAGGGTCCGATTTACCTTCTTCGATTTTTCTTTCATAAGATGAATTTTTAGAAACATTTATCAACCTGTTAACTTTGTTTCGTGCATTTTTATAATTGTTTATATCGCCTTTGGTTTTAAATTTATCTCTTTCTTTCATTGAATCTAAAATTTCTGGAGTTAACCAGTCTGGTTGCTGCAAATTCTTTACTCTATGAATCTTAACTGGAATGTGATTATCTATTACACTTGAAAAATTAGACACCCAGGTGTGAAGTACTTTATTTGTATCAGTGTTATTATTCCTAACACCCCAGGGTATGCTGATAAGATCTGCTATGAAAGCTTCTTCAGAAAATGTTTTAAAAGATCTGTATTTAATAAAATTGTGAGAATATTTTGTTTCTTTAAAATTTAACTTACGAGTGCAAAACACCGGGAAGTGATCGGATAGACCTATTCTGGGGACATTTACATGATATATATTAAGATCACAATTACAGTAAATATGATCAATCAATGTTTTTGAATTAAGACATTCTCTTGTTGGTTCTTTGACTAATTGTTTTAAGCCAATTGATGAAATAAAATTTGACCACTCGACGTTTATATTTCTATTTAATAAATCGCGATTGATATCTCCTAAAATTATAATTTGTTTTTCCTCTAATTGAACCTTTTCTATATGAGAATCAAAATTTGTTTTCCAAATAACTCTTGATTCGGGATGTCGATACATAGACCCGACAAGAAATGGTTTACATTTTACTGGCATTATTTCAAGCCAAATTATTTCAATATTTTCATCCTTCATTCATAGGAGGACGCATTCATATCCCAATGAACAATGTTTTCAGTGGTCGTCTGATGCAGAAGCCTCAGAAAGCTTCTGTATGTAGGTAAAGGTTCATATGTATACACAACTACTTTGAAGTACAGTTTTAATATGAGCCGTCCTGTGAGAAATCCAACTTTATGGACTCTACGTAATGTTACGACCCAAATCAGACGGCTAATATGGGCCCACACATTCTGTCTCAGGGGGATAAATTTATTGAGTAATGATTCCTGAAACGGATACTTTACGAAGAGTCCACAATGTTGGATTTATCGCGGAACGGCCCATATCAAGAATATGGCCAATCTTAACTTCATTCTGTTATCTATGGTTTATGTAAACAGATTATGTGCCGAAAGAAATAAAGAATGTTAAAATAAAGAATGTTACACGCGATAGCATATCTTTTGAAAAAATATTTTTTTTGTAAAGGAGTGAGTTACGACTATCCCACAAAAGAACGGTGTTGCATTACAATTGCGTCAATCAGTATTTACTTTAAACCCTTTCCAACATACAACAAATCTGAAAGGCGTCTGAAAGTGTCTGTATGTGTGAACGCGTTAAAGAGGTTAACATTTCAATGTTTTGGTGTGATGTTTTTTTTTAACGCAGATACTTATCTTCCTTGACTTATACACCAAACATCAAAAACATCTAGCCGAGCCCCGGTAGCTCAGTCGGAAGCGACGCGGGCGTTCAATCCAGGGGTTGTGAGTTCGAATCCCGGCTCGGCCAACTTTCTTTCCGAGGATTGACAAAAGTCAATGCGACATGCGTCATTCCTCTTCCACCAATGGGCTAAGTCTATGTGGAAAAGCAGCCAGTTGCTTGGGAAGATTGTTGTGTGGAGTACTGGTGTGAGAAAACCAGGAAACACATGAGTAGGTGAACTGGCCGCCGTGATATAACTGAGAAATTGTTAAAAACGGCGTTAAACCCCAATCAATCAATCAATCAAAAACATCTAAGCTTAAACAAAGAAACTTTCTACACATTAACATTTCACTATCCAATGGGGTATGGAACACTTGTGACGAAAAGAGAAATTGCGAGTAACTCCACCTTTTGTCACGCCGAGCCCCGGTAGCTCAGTCGGTAGCGACGCGGGCTGTCAATCCAGGGGTTGTGAGTTCGAACCTCAGCTCGGCCAACATTCTTTCAGTCGTTTAACAAAAGTAATTGTGACAAGCGTCACTCATTTTCCACAATTGGCTAACAGTCTGTGTGGAAAAGCAACAAGTTTCTTGGAATGATTGTTGTGTGAATAACTGGTGTAAGAAAGCCAGGAAACAGATGAGTAGGTAAACTGGCCGCCGTGATATGACTAAAAAATTGTTGCAAACGGCGTTAAACAATCAATCAATCAATCCTTTTGTCACCATGTTTTCAAAAGTCGTATTCTGCAAATACACTAAACTGCGTCTGCATATTTACATGTGATGTATTCTTTTGTTTTTTTGAAATGCTCTACAGACGTACGTTTTGCAGGCATACAGTTGATCATTTTATACAACTACATGCCAAAACTTTCAGATTCTAGTCGTAAATGACAATTGAGCCGTACAACGAGAAAACCAACATTATGGATATTGCGTAATGTATCGACCCAGACTTATCCAGGCCTACTCATTTCGTCCCAGGGGGAAATAGGTATACAATAATGATTCCTGCAAAAAAAATCCACATGAGGCGAAAAGTGTATGTCCCGGTTGGCCTGCACGAAATGCTTAGGATGATCAGGTTCGATACTTTACGCAGAGTCCACAATGTTGGTTTTCTCGGGTTCACATATAACAAATGTATTCTGTTTATAAAAAATAAGAAGAGATTTAGCTGCTCTAAATCAAAGATTGACTGTTTGGTATTTTACGCGGCTTTCAACAGGTTTTTACTTTTCAGTTATATCACGGCATTTCCTGGGTAAGTTACTAGTACTACTGGTCAATGTAATCTGACGCCAGTCAGTCATTTGTAATGCTAAGCCCGCAACCCTGAGCGCCAAGGAGGGCAGCCATTACCACCTTTTTTAAAAAGTCTTTGGTCCTAATTGAAACAACGTAACCATGAGCAAAATGGGCTAAACTCACTACTTCTTAAGTAATTGGTATGATTGATCCATGGTGTCCCGCTGGTGTCACGCCTTCATCTTACATCACCGATGTGATGTTATGGTTTGGGTATAGTGGAGATTGTAACACCCTCAATCGATTATGGCCATATTAATTATCAATGTCCGGTTTGTACTTGAATCAGATTATGAAAATTACGTGTAGAGTTCGATGAATTGTCGCCATTTGATATTAAGGTAGAAGATCCCAACACGGGACCGGTGATTTCCATAAGAAGTCGTTAGAGATCGGTTGGATAACGCCGAGCACACGAATTATACCGATATCCTACATGACTTCAGACGGAAATCGCCGACGATATATAGTGTTTTTAAATTATTACCGACCTTATTCTGAAAACGACGAGCTCGTTTGGAGTGGTCTATCTTAAATGTTACTGTTCTATTCAAATTCGAGTTACTTATAAACTAACCAAACTGTAAATCATCTGAACTGATAATGGAAGGGGAAATGTATTGAGGTCAAGTATATGGGATTCTTATTCCATCTTGCCATATAATAATGGCACTACCCAAAGGGATGTGGGAGTAAATACAAGGGCCTACAGTGCTAGATTGACTGAGGTCGATGACGACTCTAGTAAGACTGTGTATTTGTTTCCGGGTACGAAATAAAAACTCGACCTTTCGTACCAAAGAAGCCGGGTTTGAAGATATACATTGTGGGAAACAATGAATTATTCACAACTAGCACGCTAAGATCGTTCTTCGTCTCAGTATTATAGTATGCCTTAAATTGTACCAGGTTAACATGCAAATAGTCTAACAATGTCATTTGTTGATAAACGGCGATCATGTAAATACGCCCAGGTATAAATAGACTCTGTACCCGGTACTGTATCCGGGTATGACACGTCCATATACCGGGTGCACGAAAATATTATGAATTTGAAAGTACAATTGAGTCCATGAGAGGTCGCTTTCGTATTCTATGGATCTACCCCTTATAGTAAAACCCGAGCTATCCTTACACTATTAAACTATGTGAGCATAAGGAGGCATGCAGTAATATGCGTGACAAAGGTACATTGACCATACATGGGGGCATTACTAGCCTATGGTTGATTGTTTGGTTTTCAACGCCGCTTTCAACAGTTGTTTACGGCTATATCATGGCGTTTTCTGAGTAAGTTACCAGTACTACTGGTCCATTTATCCTAACACCAGTCATTCAGTCGTTATGCTAA
This sequence comes from Serripes groenlandicus, assembly GCA_031761405.1. Taxonomy (NCBI): domain Eukaryota; kingdom Metazoa; phylum Mollusca; class Bivalvia; order Cardiida; family Cardiidae; genus Serripes; species Serripes groenlandicus. The sequence goes on from JASEVX010000571.1 coordinate 72,197, forward strand.
CCCGGCAACCCTGAACGCTAAGGAGGGCAGCAACTACTACCATTTTTAAAGTATTTGGTATGACCCGATCGTGGATTAAACCCGCGACCTCCCTCACCCGAGGCGAACGCTCTACCAGTACACCACCGAGGCGGCTTTATAGCCTACTATGGATAATTGCAGTAATCATAGAGCTTTACTCCTACAAATACATCGAGGTACATCATTGGCGGCGGTCATATCTGATCGATCTTCCCAGTTGTATCAGAGTTGCGTTCCTTGCAATGAAAGTATTGACATTCCTAGATTAATGTTCCTAAATATGTAGACATGGTATATGAGTGGAGGCATATTCTATGGAACCTTAAAGGTTAACAAAGTTAAGCTTACAATGAAAACACGGTGCATAAATATAAGTGGTTGCATTCCTACCCTATGGATTCGCCCAGTAATACCAGAGCAATACCCTTATATTTAAAAAATGTACATAAGTGGGGACGTTCCTACACTATGGATTCGCCTAGTAATAACAGAGCTATACCCTTACAATTAAAAAATGTACATAAGTGGGGACGTTCCTACCCTAAGGATTCGCTCAGTAATACAATACGAACATCCGTACAGTGAACGCCTACAGTCGAAATCTTTGCAGTAATAACAAGAGGAGGACGCATTCATATCCCAATAAACAATGTTTTCAATGGTCGTCTGATGCAGAAGCCTCAGAAAGCTTCTGTATGTAGGTAAAGGTTCAGTTGTGATATGTATACATAACATACTTTGAGGTACAGTTTTCATATGAGCCGTCTCGTGAGAAAAGCAACATTATGGACTCTGCGTACGGCTCACACATAAATAACAATAAACAGAATAAAAACTCTTCTGGTATGACATGTCACAAGTGTGTGACTCAAGGTACTTCAAGTGCATGCAATATTCTAACATTGTCATTTGTTGATAAACGGCGGAATACGTCCGGGTATAGATAATCTCTGTATCCTGTACTTGAGACTAAAAGGCGGATCTCAATTTGAAAAAAAAACAACCTTATTATTATGTTTATTCAGAGAGGCTCAAACTCAGTTACTACCTTATTAATCTGAAATATTACCCCATTCAACATGTTCTGGACAAGATTCGCCAAATCTCTCATCTCACGAGTGGTGTTCTAAGAAATGAACACACCTAGAATTGTACCTAGAATTACGGTGGCACAGAGGTGACATGTGTATGTTTTTATTTATCTCGTGCGCACGACATAGTAAGTCGTGCGCACGACATACTAAGTCGAGCGCACGACTTAGTAACTCGTGCGCACGAGATAATTAAGTCGTGCGCACGACTTACTAAGTCGTGCGCACGAGATACTAAGTCGTGCGCACGAGATACTATGTCGTGCGCACGAGATAATTAAGTTGTGCGCACGAGTTACTAAGTCGTGCGCACAAGATACTATCTCGTGCGCACGACTTAGTAACTCGTGCGCACGACATAGTAACTCGTGCACACGACTTAAGTATCTCGTGCGCACGAGATAAATAAAAACATACACATGTCACCTCTATGCCACCGTACTGTGGCACAGAGGTGACATGTGTATGGTTTTATTTTTATTTTACTAAGTCGAGCGCACGACATAGTAAGTCTTGCGCACGACATAGTAAGTCTTGCGCACGACATAGTAAGTCGTGCGCACGAGTTACTATGTCGTGCGCACGAGTTACTAAGTCGTGCGCACGAGATACTAAGTCGTGCGCACGAGATACTTAAGTCGTGCGCACGAGATACTATGTCGTGCGCACGAGTTACTAAGTCGTGCGCACGAGTTACTAAGTCGTGCGCACGAGTTACTAAGTCGTGCGCACGAGTTACTATGTCGTGCGCACGACTTAGTAAAATAAAAATAAAAACACACACATGTCACCTCTATGCCACCGTATAGAATAGATGTACAGATGGTAGTATTTATAAAAACATAATGTTATAAAATTAAGGATGTGTGAAAAAAATGTTGTTTACAGTATTGCATGGATGTTACCGGTGTAGTGATTAGTGACATCATCTCATTCTTCTTCAATGTAACATGCAGTGCATACATATACTCTGAAGTATTATATCATATGAAATATGTGCAACACAAAAGTATAAAGCAAATCAAACCAGTTGAAAACCACTGTACGAAGCTAGTGACAGCAGGCCAGCCAGTTCTTGAAGACTTCCAAGGCTGGGGCTCCAGCGATGACCCCTTGCAGCTGGCTCCTAAAAAGACAGGTGAACAGTCTACTGTATAGATTACGCTTGGAAATGGAAATACATGTTACAGTTACCACCGAATGCATGAATTGGCAGTTCTTTAGTCGCTCACTTAGGGTATAACCTGACAAACAGTGACATATAAGAGCATAACAACACACATACTGACGCTCTGTTAAAGTCCCCCCCCCCCCCCCCCCCCACACACACACACACACACTATAGAGAATACAGAATAATTTGAACAATCTTGGTAGAGGGTCACCCCAGAAATATTTGTGATTTTCAAATCGGGACAGTACTTTTGGATAAGCAGATTGTTAAAGTTTTTACAATGTATATATACAACCAGGGACACTGTATGCCATGTTTTTTTTACGAATGGGAATTATTTAAACAAACTTGGTAGAAAATTATTGTCAAATTGGGCCAATACTATTGGACAGGAAGATATTTAAAGTTTCCAGATATAAACTTTAATTTTAGCTCTAGTGACCTAGTTATAAAACGAACCGTAATTGCGTACATAATTTGGAAAGAGGACCACTCAATGTGTGGTCAAATTCCAAACAATGGTTTAGGAGGAGTTGTCATTTAAACAAGATGGCCGAGTTGGCCCTAAATCAATCACCTGAGTGATAGTAAATTAGTAGCAAATATTTAACTGCAAATATCTGGGGAGATTTGATCAGGAGTGTAAATGACACTGCAAGGAGTGGACACCGTTAAAGAAATAGCTTATCAGTAAAGGCCATTTGTATCTTGAAATCTAACAAGAACTTGCTGCCCTGTTTTTCAACAAAATCAATATGGCTTGAACGGCTTTTGTAAAGGGTCACGCAAAGAACATTTCTACATAATTATCTTGGAATCAGACAAGCAGATTACGGAGGAAAAGATTTTAAAGTTTGGGTAAGTTTTTGAACAAATTTGAAAGAGGAACAAGAAAGAAACATTCCTGTGAAGTTAAGTTGAAATTGGTCATTTGGAATGGTAAGGGTTGTCATTTGTAGCTAAAAGTTAAATTTACCCATTTTGTGATGACGCCTGGTTGCTATGATTTTGTAACCAATCAATACGGCTTGGAAAAAATTAAGAAGAGGATCACTGAAGTAAGATTCCTATTATATTTTCTTAAAATCAGACAAGCATTTTCCTAAAAATAGAATTTTCAAATTTTGTAATCTTGCCCCTTTTCTGATGCCGTCTGACTACCATGTTTTGCAACCAATCAGTATGACTTGAACTTTTTTTGTAGAGGGTCACCCAAGGAATATTCATACCATATTATATTGGAATCTAACAAGCAGATTCAGAGAAGAAGATTTTTTAAGTTTGGACATTTTGCCCCCTTTCTGATGCCGCAGAGCCTTCGGCTCAGGTGATCTAAAAAAAACGTTGACGACGGCCGTCATGACGACCGGATATCACTTAAGACAGACGACCAATATAATTGTAGAGACCAGATACGTTTGGGTTACGTATAAATCTTTAGCTTCTGTTGGCCCTTTTCCTCTTGTTTTCAGTATTTAATGGTGTTTAGTCCGTTTCCGGTTTCTCGGTTATTTTGTTATAACGTTTATCCTTGAACTTTTCACTGGCTTTTCTTTCCATCTCTGTATGTCGTCATTATCGTTTCATTATTGATATTGGGTTTCTTCTTTCCTGGGTTAACACTATAGCCACATTTTATCCTGCATTGCCTTATCGTCCTATTGTCCCTTAACTAAATATTCCCCTTTTTAAATACCTTTATTTTAGCTTTTCCTACTTTTTTTTTTTAAATTGATTTTAAAATTCATAAGATTGTATATTATTTGATTATTTAAAGACCCGTTTTACTCTAGATATCTTGATAAAAAAAGCAAAATGTTCTGTATCATATATACCTTTATTTTAGTAAGAGGTATAGTAGTTAGCTGTAAACTTGCTGCAGCTTAATCCGCTTTTGTAAAGCCTGGATTTAAAGCTACTCAGTGTTTATGCATGGATCTGATATCCTGTTAATACAAAAGAAATCTTATTGTTTTACTGACTGATGTCTTGAATGGTTTATACGTATTGCCCCCGGTCACAGTGGTTTCCCTTTCCATTTGTTGGAGTAGGGCTATGCTAAGGGTGTCCAATTCTTTAATTATGTTATATACCTGTATACTATCATTGCTGTTTCTTCTATATTCCATTGTTGGGTGACCTATTTTAATTAGCCTATCCTGGTATTTCAGACATTGTCATATTCGTGTCGCTCTCTTCTGCACATTCTCTATAGTTATAATGTCTTTGTTTTAGTCTGGATGACCATATGACCGTTGCATACTCTAAATGTGGTCTTACTAGAGATATGTACACATCAAGGAACTTTGCTGTGTCCATGTATGTGAAGCTTGTGCATTTAAGGCTGATTTTCGAAACTCATTTTGTTATCAAAAATGATTCCAAGTTTTTTTTCCTTTTCGACCTTTTCCAGCATATGTCTTTTTCTATCTGAATCTTCAATATTGTAATCATTTGCTGGGTTTTTCCCAACGTTTGTTTGCATTAAATGTCATTTGCCACTTGTTCGCCCAGTTACAGGCGTTAAATATACTAGTTTGCACTTATGTTACATCTTCAGTATTTTTGATAATGGAATATAGTTTGGTGTCGTCTGCAAAGAGATTCGCATAACATTTAATGATCTTTGGCAGGTTGTTTATGAAAATTAAGACCAGAATTAGTCCTAGCACACTACCATGGAGTACTCCACGTTTTACTTTTCGCAATGTTGATGGGGATCCATTCACTAGCACTCTCTGGCACCTCTCATGCAGAGAGTCCTAGCTTAATCCATAAATAGATATTTTCTCTTATTCCCAGACTGTATTCCTTTTTCAGTAGCCGTTTATGTGGAACTTTATCAAAGGCCGCCTTAAAATCTAGATAGACAATGTCAATTTCTTGATCATTTGTATTATTTTAGTCCAGTCATCCATACACTCGAGCAGTTGTGTTCTTTTCTAGTATGCAACACTTTCATTTCTTACTATTGTCTTCATTATTCTACAACAGATTATTGTGATGCTTATGGGGCGATAATTTTTTACACTAGTTTTTTTTTTACCGCTTTTGAAAATAGCTGTAATATAAGCGCACTTCCAATGTTGTGCTATCTTCATTTAATGATTTTTGGAAAATAACTGATAGCGTTTCAGTAATTGCTGATTTGCATTATGTTATAATTGTTGGATGGATGTTATCTGGACCCTGTGATTTAGATGGGTTTACTTCATTTATGACTTTTGTTTGATTTTCTTTGTTTATTTCTATCTATTGTATATACGAGTCTGTCTGACTGTCACATAAAGGTATTGGTTCTTTCTCTTTAGTAAATACCGATACAAAGTGATTATTTAGTTTCTCCGCTATATCATAAGCATCTGTAGTTACCTTACCGTCAAGCACAACACTTGTTATTCCTGTTTCTGTTTTTGATTTGTCTCTGACATATTACCAAAACAAGAGGGCCATGAGGCCCTGGACCGCTCATCTGAGAATTGGCTATTTGAGACTAGTTTGTTCTACAATTTGGCCTAGTTTTTGACCTGACCTGATTCATATTCGAACTTGGCCTAGATATCACCAAGACAAATATTCTGACAAAGTTTCAACATGCTCAAGCCAAAAATGCTTCCTGGGTGTTAACAAGAGTGTTCTTCAATTTGACCTAGTGACCTTGTTTTTGACCATATATCACCCTTACATAAGCATAAGCTCCAACTGTTATTTCCTTTCACATTTTCCCTACTTCTCCAACCTTCCTGCAGCCCCCATCCAGGCCGGCAGTACTTTAAGCGCTTTGATTAATCCGCGTACCAAAAATAATATACATCCATTTACCCTTTCATACGTTGTTGTCCGGACATTGTTAAAAACCAAACAGAGCGAAGGACAGACATACACACTTACTCCTCTATTAACCCCTTACCTGATACGCCGGTATAAGATTGTAAAAAAGTCATTGAAAACCTTAACAAACGTAGTAGGATAGAACAGAAATCATTGCATGAAAACAAAAATGTTCTTTATGATGTTTTCAAAAGTTGTCTCGATATAGAGGTGTCTTAGAACACAATGATTTATGCAAACCGTAGTTGTGTACCATTGCAACTTTGATTTTTCCAACGAGTGGCTCATAAGCAATATGCCCTTTCCCGTGAAACAAACGGCTTTTGACGTCAATGTAGTATTTAGGAATGAATGTGTTCCAATGTCAATTCTTACAGATGCGTCAGAAGTCGTTTGTATCAGAAAACCGAGCGACGCGAGCTGTCAATCATGTCGTTGTGAGTTCGAACATTCTTTCTGTGACAAGCCTCATTCGTCTTCAACCAATGGGCGAACAGTCTGTGGAAAAGCAGCTAGTTACTCGGCAAGAATGTTCTGTGGAGTACTGGTATCAGAAAAACATGAACAACATGAGTAGATGAACTGGCCACCGTGATATGACTGAAATACTGTTGAAAAAGGCGTTAAACCCCAATTAATCAATCATCAATCAATCAAACAATCAATCAGTCAATCAATCAAACAATCAATCAGTCAATCAATCAATCAATCAATCAGTTGTAGCAGGAAAAGGATTAAAGGACAAAAAACACTGTATCCAAATTCCAATAGCTGACATTCTATACCATATGAGCCGTCCCGCGAGAAAACCAACAGTGTGGACTCTGCGTAAAGTATCGACCCGGATCAGCATAAGCATGACGCGCAGGCTAACCTTGACATACACTTTTCGCCTCCTGTTGATTTTTGTTCAGGAATCGTTACTATATACCTCTATCCCCCTGAGGCGGAATGTGTCGACCCGGATCAGTCTGCGCGGACTGCGTTGGCTGATCTTGGTGGATACATTACGCAGAGGTCATGTTGGTTTTCTCGCGGGACCGCTCATATAAACAGTGTATAAACACGAAAAGAAGACCCTCTTCGATATGAATTGATGAATGATTGCAGTAAATTTACCCTGCAAACAATTACGCTCTAAATTCATAGAAGGGCTGATTATTTATGCCGTTGCTTTTCGTGAAGAGACATTTAATCTCTCTTGGTCCAAACAGATAAGAGCTATCGTCGACACTATGGGGTCATCAAAACCTTTCCCACATACATGTACAGCAATTATGCAGCAGACGACTTTGAAAACGTCTTGACAAAAATATGATGAGAAAATATCTGAGAAATGGAAGTATACTGATTGAATAGAGTTGTCACAATGTTTTCAAAAGTCGTCTGCTGTAGAGGTGTCAGAAAGCGTCGTCTGTATGTGAGAAAGGGTTTATCCCTTCCTTAGGCGAAGTTACAAGTTGAATTTTGTGAACAGTGTAGATCCAGATCTGCGCTGTTCACATTTCTGAGAAGACGTAAAAGAAAGAGGGTGGTTTGAGCTTACGCTGTTTAGAAATAGTAATGTCAAATTGTACATTATCCCATGGATCGGCTCATTTAGCAGCTTTAGCATTCCCATTTTTGCGTCACATGATTGGTATGGGAGTAAAACTAATATGGCTACTTGTCCATGTTATTACCTTAAGCGGTCTTGAACATGTAGGTTTAATTCAACCTTTTCCCACATACAACGAAATTGCAACAGATAGCTTTGAAAACGTCTAGGCTGCAATTTCGAAATCTTTATAAATGAAAGTATATAATTATAATTATTAAAAAAAGACAGCCTTTGAAAATATTGTGGCAAAAAGGTGAAATTTCATATCATTAGCAATTTCTCCTTTTGATACAATGTTTCTGCAAATTCGACTACAATGCGATTTAATTTGGTTAAACCTTTCCCACTCGCAAACGCATTTTGACGGACCTGCAGCAGCTGAATTTTGAAAACTCTGACAAAAGGAGATATCGCTCAAAATGTACAATTTCTCTTTTTGCCACAATGATATCAAAGTTAAACAATAATTATACTTTCATTTAAGACATTTTCTATGTGTTTGCCTTGATGTCGTCTGCTGTAGATTTGTTATATGTGGGTACGGATTAACCGTTTCCTACATACAACACATCTGCAGCAGAATACTTCGAAAGCAATCTCTAGAAAGGACAACATAACTGTTTAATTAAGTCGAATATATGGTGGCAAATGGGGTATTGCGCATTGTGAGCAACGAACGTTTCCTTTTGAATGTTTTCTCAACCGTCTCCTACAGACACGTCAAAAACATCTGTATGTGGGAAAGGTTTAAGTAAATTGATTCCATACATAACTGATAGAGACATTCAAATTTAAGACGTAATTTATGAAATGTCAAACGTTTCGGGGGCAGGAAACATAGCGGGGTTAATCCAAATACCGAGGTTAGATTTATTACTTATTGTGTAGAGGTTTTGTAATCTGGGTTGAATTTATTTAACGAAAAGATATGCTGAGGTAGCGATATCATCTCCTATTATTTGACATCATGGCAACCAGTTAACATACGCATGTGTTTCCTTGCTATCTCATACCAGTACTTTACACAACAAACTTTCCAAGCAAATGGCTGCTTTTTCACTGTTATCCCATTGGTGGAATAAGAATGACGCTTGTCACAGTGACTTTAGTCAAACTTCGGACAAATAATGGCCGATCAAGGGATCGAAACCACAATCCCTGGATTGACAGTCCGCGTCGCTACCGACTGAGCTACAGAGGCTCGGCTTCTCGTATTTATAACATATATTGCTAGTATGTCAGGTTCAATCCTTTCATTTTTTCTGTCCGATTTCATATTTCTAAGTATCTTGAACCATCCGATGTCAAATCCCTTGCTTCTTCCTGGAGTAGCAATATCGTTCTCCTACCTATGACAGATCAGGTTCCATCCCTTTAATTATTCTGTCCGATTTAATATTTCAGGATATACATACGCCATCTCACTCTCTGCATATTGGCTTATTACAGTCTCCTTTGCAGAGTTGTCGTGCCTTACACTCATTTTCATGAATGCAATGAGCCGATAGGTAGAGAATGAGAACACTGCAAAAGAGAAGGACTCCATCTATGTACTGCTTCCTGAAAGACTTAACCAGTACTCGCGCCGTGTGTGTGGGAAAATATCACAGGCAGAACCCTCTCATCAAGTGTTATAAAATATGTTTTGTTCTATTCTATAACACGATACTGTTTGTTTCAACATCTATTTAAAATAATTCTGCTAGCGGTTTTGCTATTACTTATAGTTTGGTTAATATTACGATTAGGCAAATATCGCAGAATGTCGCGTGCTCTCTGTGTCCGTGCAGTCTTATGCTTAATTATTCGTGCAAGATATCATATTCTTTAATGGCACAATTTGTTTTTAAACCGTTGATCCTTACGGCATGACAGACTTGAAAATCACTAATTCCACATGGCTATGTTAGCTTTTACGGTTTTCTTTGATATTTTAAAACACTTCGCCAAATGACAAACATAATTTCTTTGTGCATTTCCTTTTTGGTGTATGCTATAACAGCATTGGTCTTTATTTAGCGGCGCCGAAAAAAAAGAATTCTTAACACTTTCTCTGATACAGACGACTTCGGTGAATACGTTACAAGTGGAAAAGGAAGACATTTCTCAAAATACTATGTCTGTCTGTTTGTCTTTCTGTCTGTGTCTCTCTGTCTGTGTCTCTCTGTCTGTGTCTCTCTGTCTCTCTGTTTCTCTCTGTCTCTCTGTCTCTCTGTCTGTCTTTCTCTCTATGTCTCTCTCTCTCGCTCTGTCTCTCTCTCTCTCTCTGTCTCTCTGTCTCTGTCTCTTTGTCTGTCTCCATGTCTCTCTCTCTGTCTGTCTCTATATGTCTCTCTCTGTCTCTCTCTCACCTTATCTCTCTCTCTCTCTCTCTCTCTCTCTCTGTCCTGTCTCTCTCTCTCTCGATGTCCTGTCTCTCTCTCTGTGTCTGTCTGTCTGTCTGTCTGTCTGTCTGTCTCTCTCTGTATCTCTCTCTCTGTCTCTCTCTCTATCTGTCTCTCTCTCTCTCTCTCTCTCTCTCTCTCTCTGTCTCTCTGTCTATGTCTGTCTCTCTCTTTCTCTCTCTCTTTCTCTCTCTCTCTCTCTCTCTCTCTCTCTCTCTCTCTCTCTCTCTCTCTCTCTCTCTCTCTCTCTCTCTCTCTCTCTCTCTGTCGCATCTTAAATAAAGCCGGCAACCTCAATCTTCTCTGTTTGCAAAGTTCAAAGGCGCATGACCTTTTAATTTTTATCTGATTATATTGGAATGTCACAATTACTTTAAGGGATTCGTGGCATTCATTTGATATTTCATGCTAAATACATGATAATATATGTAATGCATAATATACAAAACAGACTGTATCCTCCCATTTGAACCTTAGTAAATGACTACTTTTAATAGTCAGTATTTCTTGTGCTACAAATGTTGCTCAATTAAACTGATCTGGAGCTAATCTGTTTATATTTTAGACAACATTTTTTAGACAAAAATGCTTTAAGGATGGTCAATGTAAGATGCAATGGCAATCTCCGCTATGTATATTCGTTTTATGAACAGTAGACGAAATGGGAATAAGGGTGTAGACGAAATGGGACAAAAAACTGTAGACGAAATGGGATTAGACGTCATTGGAAGTTACCATTGAAAACATGTTATGAAATTTGGAAGTATTTGAGTGTTCATACCCAATTGAAAACAATGTAGTAAAAGTAGCTTATATCTTTTTTAAATGATGTATATAGATGTATAAACGTACAAGAATACTACATACAATAACGAGTGATGTTTTCGGAAATTATAGACTTGAGTTTTATTAGGGTTTTACGCCGCTTTCAACGTTATTTCAGTAATATCACGGTAACAGCTTACTCATTCATGATCCATAGGTAAACAAACCAGTACTAGGTTAGAAATTGTGCCTTGTCAAATGGCACACCACCGTGACCGACATGTCGCGACTAGGGATCGAACCCGGGACACCCGGTCAAATCCTCGACGCTAACCACTCAACCACGGCGGATTCCTATGGACTTTAGTAGTTACATTTAATCTGATATCAATGGTTTACTGCCATATTGCTAATTCAGATGTGTGTTCACATTAACTTCAAATACAATGAATACAACAGGTAAAACAATTTAAATGCTTCTATATGAGAACCTGCAACGGGAAATTATACACTCTTTACATGTTTAGGGGCAGGAGTTTCTATCCTATAGGCAATAGTATTAACCATTTCCCTCATATAGACGCTTTCTGACGCCTCTGCAGTAGACAGCTTTTTGAAAACATTGCTACAAAAGAAGAAATTGTTCAAAACGAGCAATTTCTTCTTTCGTCACCATGTTTTCAACCCTATTCAATTATCATCCTTTCATTTAAAGGGATTTTTCTGTGCTTTTGCCTTTACTTTTTCAAAGTCGCCTGCTGTAAATTTGTTATATGTGGGAAAAGGTTAAAACAAGATTAGAACCTGAATGGATTGGGGGCATTGCCAATTTGTTATACCTACTTCGTCAGTCTTATGATATAAAATAGCATTATACAGTTCAAATAATTTTAAAAGGAAAGTTCAATTTCAGATTGATGACATAACTGCTAACAATGTCAAGATTGATTGGATGTTTAACTCCACTTTCAACCATTTTAGGAAATTGCTTATTATGAGCCATATTCTTATAAGATGTTTTCAAAAGGTGTTCAGGTAGTTTACATTTTACCCTTTCCCACATACAGCAATTCTGCAGCAGACGACTTTGAAAACATCTGAACAAAAATGTGAAAAATCTTTGTAGGTGGTAGTATAATTACTGAAAAAGGTTGAAAACACTGCGGAAAACGGAGAAATTGCTGATAATGAACAATTTCTCATTTTGCAACAATATTTGTCAGTGGCATCAGAAAACGTCTATATGTGGGAAATGGTTAAAGAACATGATGAACTATTGCAGACAATTAGCATTTACCACTATTCTATTCTCTAGAGTATGTTAACGATTAAAAGTGACTGACATATTAAGTTTTTATTTCATTGATGTGTAATCAATTATTTCATTGTTGTGTAATCAAATCAGATTCCTTATCAGTAATGTCTGCTGTATTTGAAACCAGTGTACTCCTCTGAAGGCCAACTGTCTCTTATTTTCTTTACTGCACATGAAGGAATAACCTTTCGGACACCTCTCCCAAAGACATGCCAAACCCATCTTGTGAACCTTCTATAGGCTATGTATCTGTACAGTTTGCAAAAAAACACACAGTAGATTACTGTAAATCTAATTGTCTGTTTAACTTGCCACATAAAAAAATATTGAAAATTATTATTCAGAATAATTACAAAATAGAGTTGAAAACAGAGTCAAAGGTGGAAATTGGTCACATCAGAATTGATTCGGTTATTCGATTCAAATAAGTCTGGTTATGCATTTAAAATCATGTTTTGTAAGGGTTATATTATTAAGAAAGGGGAAGATGTTGTGTTATATAGATAATATGTAAAGGGAAATAACCTGTACACAATGACTAGATAGTGGAACAGAGTTACCTCCCTTAATGGTTAAGTTTTATACGGGTAAACACATCGATTTTTCCCGTCAACATGTAATGTGTATGAACTTTGCAAATTGCTATACCGTCCATCCGAAAATTGTTTACAGAGTAGATTTTTCGATGCAGTTACGATAATCCAACGTTTTGATTGGATGGAAAAATGAATATCGAAACAAAATAAACTTCTAGAGGAAATAATTTAAAAATGAT
>JASEVX010000572.1:0-85077 GCA_031761405.1 Serripes groenlandicus
GACATTAGTTGGTTGAAAAATTCATCAGTTTTCGTGCTTTTGTGTGTACTGTAAATTTAGCCCTATCACTGTTCTGTTTTTCGTGGCAAAAGGTAATTGCAAGTGATATATTTTAGTACTTTTTTTTCCATATTATTTTAATAAACATGTTAAATGAATATCTTGTTATTAAACAAGAGGGCCATGATGGCCCTGGATCGCTCACCTGTTTTTTTTTTTTCACTTTAGCTATATAAGCCCTGCTCCCTGGCGGCCATGTTTTTCGACCAATCAACTTGGCTTTAAGGAATATGATAGAGGGTCATCCAAGGAACATTTCTACACAATTATTTGAAAATCAGCCTGACACTTTCGTAGGAGAAGATTTTTTAAGTTTTCACTATAGCCATATAAGGCAAAATAGCCCTGCCCACTGGCGGCCATGTTTTTCGACCAATCAACATGGCTTGAAGGAATCTGATAGTGGGTCACTTAAGGAACATTTCTACAAAATTATTTGAAAATCGGCCTGACACTTTTGGAGGAGAAATTTTTTAAGTTTTCACTATAGCCATATAAGGCAAAAAAGCCCCGCCCCCCTGGCGGCCATGTTTTTTGACCAATCAACATGGCTTGAAGGAATCTCATAGAGGGTCATCCAAGGAACATTTCTACAAAATTATTTGAAAATCTGCAAACCAGTTTGGGAGAAGAAGAATTTTGAAGTTTTTTTTCATTTAGTTGCCATGGAAACCAGAGTTCTGCATGGATCCCAACAATTTGAAGGAAATCTGGTGAGGTCATTGAGAGGATGCTTTCTGTGAAGTTTCATCCCAATTGACCTACTAGTTACTGAGGAGAAGAAGTTGACGCACGATGCACGATGGACGCCGGACAAAAGGCGATCACAATAACTCACCTTGAGCAAAGCTCAGGTGAGCTAAAAAACAAGAGCTGTCGGAGGACAGCATGCTCGACTATTCCACCTCTTATTTGATTACTGATATAATGGACTCTAATGTAGTTGCATGCTAAACATTAACCACAATGTCTTAAAGGGTGATAATTTGCATTATATGCAGGATATAGTTATTTAACTTGATTATTTTCATAGGTGTGATGGTTGGGAAGGGTTGTATAACGTTTCAATGGAATGCATCAAGTAGTTACTAAGATATGGACTCTTAATGTAGTTGCATGCAAACCTTTAACCATAGGGCAACAATTTGCACCATATGCAAAAAGTGATTGCAAAAAATAGTGTTTTTTTCGTTAAAGGTCAAAGTGACCTTGACCTTTGACCTTATGATCCCATGACCTGTTTCAGTCAAGTGCTGATCATGACCATTACCCAAACTAAGTTTCAGGGTCATAGACCTAAGCAATCAGTAGTTTTAAAGCAAGGAATGTTTCTGTATTGAAGGTCACAGTGAACTTGACCTTTGACCTATTGACTCCAAACTCTCTAGGCATCACCAACTTGCTATGATGTACATGTATATCCATACCAAGTTTGAAGAGCATAGGCCTAGGAGTATGTAAGTTATAAGGGTAAATGCTAGCTTTCACAAAACTTTAACAGTTAACTGTTTCTTTGACCTAGTAACTCTAAACTCTCTAGGCAAAACAAACTTGAAGATCACAGGCCTAAGTGTATGTTAGTTATAAGGGTAAATATGCTAGCTTGCAAGAAAACTTTAACCATGAACTGTTTCCATATAGAAGGTCACAGTGACCTTGATCTTTGACCTACTGAGTCCCAAGTTTATAAGCATCACCTACTTGCTATGAAGAATGTCAATACAAAGTTTAAAGACCATAGGCCTAGGCGTATGTTAGTTATACGGGTAAATACTAGCTTGCTATGAAGTTGTAAGTATATAAGTTATAAGGGTAAATGCTAGCTTGCACAAAAACTTTAACCAACGCCGACGGCGAGGTGACTACAATAGCTCCCCTTATTCTTCGAATAGTCGAGCTAAAAATGAAAATGCCAACTTGCCCTAAAACTTTAACCATCCAAAATCATGTTTTTTACCACCAACAGAAGATTATCCTCAGCATCTCTCAGCATTCAATGTGAAGAAAGGTATTAGATGTAACTATATTCCAAATATGAAAGCCCTATCACAAGTACTTATGAAAGAAAAATCCCAACTTGTTCTAAAACTTTAACCAACTGCCGATGGAGACGCCGAGGCCGGGGCGAGTAGTAAAGCTCTCATTATTCATCTAATAGTCAAGCTAACAAGAGTACCGCAAACGGTACATAATACGCCCGTCAGGAACTTCTTTGTAAGTTTCCTCTTTGTTTTGATATATTGTTTGTTTGTAAAAAGTTAATAAAGTCGTTCAGGAATAAGTTGTTAAAGAATAATGGGAAACTATGAAAATACAGCTCAATACCTCAAAGCATGTAGGAAAAAAATGTGAAAAAACATTATTCCAAGCCCAAAAAGGGGCATAACTCATGCAGAAATTGACAAATATTCTAAAGTATTCAAAGTATGTAGGAAAAAAGTGCGAAAAACCAATATTCTAAGTCCAAAAAGGGGCATAACTCATTCAAATATTGATGAAATTCGAGGAAATGTGAACTTGATCTGTGACACTTGATTACAAAGCCATATACATAATTTCAGCTCAATACATCAAAGCATGAAGAAAACAAGATGTGTTTGTGAAACACTGATGCCCCCGAATGGCAACATCTAGGTCAAAGGTCAAGGTCGCAAGGTCAAAAATGTTGGTACTGACAGAAAGGTCATGTCACAAGGAATACACATGTGAAATATGGTAGCCGTACCTGTTATGGTTCAAAAGAAGTGGTCAAGGTTAAAGTTTTATTCGGAGAATGGCAACATCTAGGTCAAAGGTCAAGGTCGCAATGTCAAAAATTTTGGTACTGACAGAAAGGTCATGTCACAAGGAATACACATGTGAAATATGGTAGCCGTACCTGTTATGGTTCAAAAGTAGTGGTCGTGGTTAAAGTTTTTTTCGGAGAATGGCAACATCTAGGTCAAAGGTCAAGGTCGCAAGGTCAACAATTTTGGTACTGACAGAAAGGTCATGTCACAAGGAATACACATGTGAAATATGGTAGCCGTACCTGTTATGGTTCAAAAGTAGTGGTCAAGATTAAAGTTTTTTTCGGAGAATGGCAACATCTAGGTCAAAGGTCAAGGTCGCAAGGTCAAACATTTTGGTACTGACAGAAAGGTCATGTCACAAGGAATACACATGTGAAATATGGTAGCCGTACCTGTTATGGTTCAAAAGTAGTGGTCAAGGTTTAAGTTTTTTTCGGAGAATGGCAACATCTATGTCAACGGTCAAGGTCGCAAGGTCAAACATTTGGGTACTGACAGAAAGGTCATGTCACAAGGAATACACATGTGAAATATGGTAGCCGTACCTGTTATGGTTCAAAAGTAGTGGTCAAGGTTAAAGTTTTTTTCGGACAGACAAAGAGACAGACAGGTCAAAAACTAGATGCCCACCGAATCGGTGATTCCGGGGGCATAAAAAGTGCGGAAAACAAATATTCTAAGTCAAACAAGAGGGCCATGATGGCCCTGGAATCGCTCACCTGATTTTTCTTTTCACTTTAGCTATATAAGCCACGCCATCTGGCGGACATAGTTTCCGACCAATCGACTTGGCTTGAATCTGATAGAGGGTCACCCTAGGAACATTTCTACAAAATTATTTGAAAATCGGCCTGACACTTTTGGAGAAGAAGATTTTTTAAGTTTGCACTATAGCTATATAAGGCAAAATAGCCCCGCCCCCCCCCCCTGGTGGCCATAATTTTTGACCAATCAACATGGCTTAAAGGAATCTGATAGAGGGTCATCCAAGGAACATTTCTACAAAATTATTTGAAAATCAGCCTGACACTTTTGGAGGAGAAGATTTTTTAAGTTTTCACTATAGCCATATACGGCAAAAAAGCCCCTCCCCCCCTGGCGGCCATGTTTTTCGACCAATCAACATGGCTTCAAGGAATCTGATAGAGTCACCCAAGGAACATTTCTACAAAATAAGTTCAAAATCTGCCAACCAATTTGGGAGGAGAAGAATTTTGAAGTTTTTTTCGCTTCGTTGCCATGGAAACCAGAATTCTGCATGGATCCCAATAATTTGAAGGAATTCTGGTGAGGTCATTGAGAGGATGCTTTCTGTGAAGTTTCATCCCAATTGACCCACTGGTTACTGAGGAGAAGATGTTGAAGATTTTTTAAGTTTTCACTATAACCATAAAAGGCAAAATAGCCCCGCCCTCTGGCGACCATGTTTTTCAACCAATCAACATGGCTTGAAGGAATCTAATAAAGGGTCACCCAAGGAACATTTCTACAAAATTATTTGAAAATCGGCCTGACACTTTCAGAGAAGAAGATTTTTTAAGTTTTCACTATTTTTTTCTTTTGGTTGCCATGGAAACCAGAATTATGGATGGATAAAAAGAAATTGAAGGAATTTAAGAATGGACATTGAGAGGATGCTTCCTATGAAGTTTCAACCAAATTGGCCAAGTGGTTAGTGAGAAGAAGTCGTTTAAAGGAAAAAGTTAACGCACGCACGCACAACGGACAATTCGCCATGACATAAGCGCCAGTGGAGCTAAAAATTTACGAAATCCCAGAAAATATGAACTTGATCTGTGACACATCACTACAAAGCTCAATAGCTCAAAGTATGTAAGAAAAAAGTGCGGAAAACCTGAACGGACGGAGGGATATGACCATACCATAATACGTTACGTTTTTAAGAAACGGTCGTATAAAAATAAATGAATATGCAAACTTGCCATAACTCTTTAAACACCCAAAATCATGTTTTTTAGCCCAAAAAGAAGGCCACATTCAGCATCTCCAGCATACGATATGAAGAAAGGTATAAGATGTAATAATATTCCAAATATGAAAGCCCTAACTAACACAAACACTTATTGAGAAAAAGTAAAAAGAAAAAAATGAAAATGCCAACGTGGCCTAGAAATTTAACCACCCAAAACCACATTTTTTTACCCCAAAAATAGATCACACTCACCATCTTCAGCAATCAATGTGAAAAAAGGTATAAGATTTATCTATATGAAAGCCCTATCACAAGTACTTATGAATGAAAATGCCAACTTGCTCTAAAACTTTAACCGGACGCGGACGGAGATGTGAGTAGAGTAGTAAAGCTCTCATTTTCTTTGAATAGTCAAGCTAAAAAGTTGAAAACATTGTGGAAAAAGGAGAAATTGCTTGTTTTGAGCAATTTCTCCTTTTGTCACTATGTTTTCAAAAGCGTTATTAGGTGGAAAAGGGTTAAACAAAAATTGTCTTGAGCTGGTTATTAGCAATTTCTGCATTTCTAACATTGTTTTCACCTGTATTCAATAATTAAAACCATCCATTATATACTTTAGAAAATATCTTTATTTCAAAAGTCGTCTGCTACAGAGGCATCAGAGCGCGTCTGTATGTTGGAAAGGGTTAAACGAACATTAATTTTCCTTCCTTCCGGAAGCTTCTGGTTCATCTACAGAAACCACATGGAGACCTACCTGGGAGATCAATGGCCACAGCCCTGTATTGTAAATTATAGAGTATCTGTAAAGTTTTAACCGGCTCCAACACCCAGGTCTCAGACTTGAAGCTCATACCATGCAGAAATAAAACATCTAATTTGGGACTGTCTGGCTTTACTTCTCTGTAAGCTATCGTCACATCCTGTAATGTAATCATTTAGCTCATGTGTTACATTTTCAGGTTGTTATATCTAGAAAATTGAAAATAGGTTTTTGATATAGGAGTTGAAACAGGTAACACATTCAACAATTCTATTAAAGATGAATTTAACAAGAGGGCCAAGATGCCCCTAAATCGATAACCTAAGTGATAGCAAATTAGCAGCAAATATTTAACTGCAAGGAGTGTTAAAGAAATAGCTTATCAGCAAAGGCCATTAAAATTGTGTATCTTGAAATCTAACAACAACTTTAATAAGAAAGGAATTATAAAGTTTTGTCATTTTGCCGCTTTCCTGATGCGGCCTTGCTGCCTTTTTTTGTAAAGAAATCAATATGGCTTGAACAGTTTTTGTAGAGGGTCACTCAAGGAATATTTCTATTAAATTATCTTGCAATCGGACAAGCAGATTATGGAGGAAAAGGATTTTAAAATTTGGGTATTTTTCTCACTTTCTGATGCCGCAGCAACCAAAGTTCTACACAGAATGTAAGTATTTGAACAATTTTGAAAGTGGACCAACAAAGGAACATTCCTGTGAAGTCAAGATAAATTGGTCCAGTGGAATGGTAGGAGTTGTCATTTGTAGCTAAAAGTTAAATTTACCCTTTTTGTGATGATGCCTGGTTGCTTTGATTTTGTAAGTAACCAATCAATACGTCTTTTACAAATTAAGAAGAGGATCACTGATTTTCTTAAAATCAGACAAGCACTTTCATAACAAGAGCTATCAGAGGACAGCGTGATCGACTTTTTAGTGCTTGCCAATAAAAACAAAACGCTTATGTGAGGTACAGAAAACATAACATAGTACTATACTATTTATAAGCAAAGTACTTTATAAGTCGTTAAAGGGTCATAATTAGAACTTACAAAAACATTCATTGAATTATGCACTCTTGGCTGTTGGTGGAGGTAATGATGGTAAAAAAGATATTGTAAGTGTTTAAGATATATATCTCTAATTGTTTTGAAAAAAAAAATGATTAGGTATGAATAACTTAACCAAAATTCTAAAACGCAAAAAGGGCCATAATTCTTAAACAAGAAGGCCATGATGGCCCTGGAATCGCTCACCTGATTTTTTTTCCACTTTAGCTATATAAGCCCCGCCATCTGGTGGGCATAGTTTCCAACCAATCAACTTGGCTTTAAGGAATCTGATAGAGGGTCACCCTAGGAACATTTCTACAAAATTATTTGAAAATCGGCCTGACACTTTTGAAGGAGAAGATTTTTTAAGTTTTCACTATAGCTATATAAGGCAAAAAAGCCCCGCCCCCTCTGGTGGCCATGATTTTCGACCAATCAACATGGCTTAAAGGAATCTGATAGCGGGTCATCCAAGGAATATTTCTACAAAATTATTTGAAAATCGGCCTGACACTTTTGGAGGAGAAGATTTTTTAAGTTTTCACTATAGCCATATAAGGCAAAAAAGCCCCGCCCCCCTGGCGGCCATGTTTTTTCGACCAATCAACATGGCTTCAAGGAATCTGATAGAGAGTCACCCAAGGAATATTTCTACAAAATAAGTTCAAAATCTGCCAACCAGTTAGGGAGAAGTAGAATTTTAAAGTTTTTTTCGTTTCGTTGCCATGGAAACCAGAATTCTGCATGGATCCCAAAAATTTGAAGGAATTCTGGTGAGGTCATTGAGAGGATGCTTTCTGTGAAGTTTCATCCCAATTGACCCACCGGTTACTGAGGAGAAGATGTTGAAGATTTTTTAAGTTTGCACTATAACCATAAAAGGCAAAATAGCCCCGCCCCCTGGCGGCCATGTTTTTGACCAATCAACATGGCTTGAAGGAATCTGATAGAGGGTCACCCAAGGAACATTTCTACAAATTTATTTGAAAATCGGCCTGACACTTTTGGAGAAGAAGATTTTTTAAGTTTGCACTATAGCCATATAAGGAATAATAGCCCCGCCACCCCTGGCGGCCATGTTTTTCGACCAATCAACATGGCTTGAAGGAATCTGATAAAGGGTCACCCGAGGAACATTTCTACAAAATTATTTGAAAATCGGCCTGACACTTTTGGAGGAGAAGATTTTTTAAGTTTGCACTATAGCCATAAAATGCAAAATAGCCCCCCCCCCCCCCTGGCGGCCATGTTTTTCGACCAATCAACATGGCTTGAAGGAATCTGATATAGGGTCACCCAAGGATCATTTCTACAAAATAATTTGAAAATCGGCCTGACACTTTCGGAGGAGAAGATTTTTTAAGAATTTTGAAGTTGTTTTCATTTCGTTGCCATGGAAACCAGAATTCTGCATGGATCCCAAAAATTTTAAGGAATTCTGGTGAGGACATTGAGAGGATGCTTTCTGTGAAGTTTCATCCCAGTTGACCCACCGGTTACAGAGGAGAAAATGTTGACGGACGACGACCGCCGGACGCCGGACATAGGGCGATCACAATAACTCACCCTGAGCACTTCGTGCACAGGTGAGCTAAAAAGTGGGGTGGTATGAAAAAGTAAACCAAAATTTAAACCAAAATTCTAAGTCGAAAAAGGGAAATAATTCTTACAAAAACCTTGACAGAGCTAAGGACTCTTGTCTGTTGATTGAGGTAATGATGGTGAACAAGACAGTGTTGTAAGTTTCAAAGCAATATCTCTAATGGTTTTGAAAACAAGAGGGCCATAAGGCCCTGGATCGCTCACCTGAGAATGGGCTTTTTAAGGCAATATTATCAAGACAAACTTTCTGACAAAATTTTAAGCTGCTCAAGTCAACAAGAGCTGTCGGAGGACAACATGCTCGACTATTCCACCGCTTATTTGATTACTGAGATAATGGACTCTATTGTAGTTGCATGCTAAACATTAACAACAATGTCTTAAAGGGTGATAATTTGCATTATATGCAGGATAGAGTTATTTAACTTGATTATTTTCATAGGTGGGATGGATGGGAAGGGTTGTATAACGTTTCAATAGAATGCATCAAGTAGTAACTAAGATATGGACTCTTAATGTAGTGGCACGCAAATCTTTAACCATAGGGCAACAATTTGCACCATATGCAACTAGTTCAAAGTTATTGCAAACAAGAGGGCCATGATGGCCCTGGAATCGCTCACCTGATTTTCTTTTTCACTTTAGCTATATAAGCCCCGCCCACTGGCAGCAATAGTTTCCAACCAATCAACTTGGCTTGAAGGAATCTGATAGCGGGTCACCCTAGGAACATTTCTACAAAATTATTTGAAAATCGGCCAGACACTTTTGGAGGAGAAGATTTTTAAAGTTTTCACTATAGCCATATAATGCAAAAAAGGCCTGCCCACTGGCGGTCATGTTTTTTGACCAATCAACATGGCTTGAAGGAATCTGAAAGTGGGTCATCCAAGAAACATTTCTACAAAATTATTTGAAAATTGGCCTGACACTTTCGGAGAAGAAGATTGTTTAAGTTTTTACTATAGCTGTATAAGGAAAAATAGCCCCGCCCCCCTGGCGGCCATGTTTTTCGACCAATCAACTTGGCTTGAAGGAATCTGATAGAAGGTCATCCAAGGAACATTTCTACAAAATTATTTGAAAATCGGCCTGACACTTTCAGGAGAAGATTTTATAAGTTTTCACTATAGCCATATAAGGCAAAATAGCCCCGCCCCCCTGGCGGCCATGTTTTTTGACCAATCAACATGGCTTGAAGGAATCTAATAGATGGTCATCCATGGAGCATTTCTACAAAATTATTTTAAAAATCTACCCACCAGTTTGGGAGAAGGAGATTTTTTAAGTTTTCACTATAGCCATATAAGGCAAAATAGCCCCGCCCCCCTGGCGGCCATGTTTTTCGACCAATCAACATGGCTTGAAGGAATCTCATAGTGGGTCACTTAAGGAACATTTCTATAAAATTATTTGAAAATCGGCCTGACACTTTCGGAGGAGAAGATTTTTTAAGTTTTCACTATAGCCATATAAGGCAAAATAGCCCCGCCCCCCCTGGCGGCCATGTTTTTCGACCAATCAACATGGCTTGAAGGAATATGATAGAGGGTCATCCAAGGAACATTTCTACAAAATTATTTGAAAATTGGCCTGACACTTTCGGAGGAGAAGATTTTTTAAGTTTTCACTATAGCGATATAAGGCAAAATAGCCCCGCTCCCCCTGGCGGCCATGTTTTTTGACAAATCAACATGGCTTGAAGGAATATGATAGAGGGTCATCCAAGGAACATTTCTACAAAATTATTTGAAAATAGGCCGGACACTTTCGAAGGAGAAGATTTTTTAAGTTTTCACTAAGTGTATTGTTAGTTATTAGGGTAAATGCTAGCTTGCATGAAAACTTTGACCATGAACTGTTTCCATATAGAAGGTCACAGTGACCTTGACCTTTGACCTACTGACTCCAAAGTTTATAGGCATCACTAACTTGCTATGAAGAATGCCCATACAAAGTTTAAAGACCATAGGCCTAGGCGTATGTTAGTTATAAGGGTAAATGCTAGCTTGCACAAAAAATTTAACCATGAACTGCTTCTATATAGAAAGTTACAGTGACCTTGACCTTTGACCTACTGACTCCAAACTGTGTAGGCATCACCAACTTGCTATGAAGTATGTCCATACCAAGTGTGAAGAGCATTGGCCAAGGCGTATGTAAGTTATAAGGGTAAATGCTAGCTTGCACAAAAACTTTAACCAACAGCGACGGCGACTACAATAGCTCCCCTTATTCTTCGAATAGTCAAGCTAAAAATGCAATCTCTATAGTGTTAACAAGATTTTTATACAATATGGCCTTGTGACCTAGTTTTTGACCTGACCAAACCCATATTTGATTTGGCCTAGATATCTTCAAGGCAAATTTCTGACAAAGATTCAAAATGACCCATAATTGAAGTTGGCTTAGATATCATCAAGACAAACTTTCTAACAAAGTTTCAACATGCTCAAGTTTAAAATGCGGCTTTTAGAGTGCTAACAAGATTTTCCTTAAATTAAGCCTAGTAACCTAGTTTTTGACCAAACATGACCTATATTCGATCTTGGCCTAGAAATCACTAAGACAAATATTCTGACAAAGTTTCAACAGGCTCAAGCCAAAAATGTGGCTTCCAGTGTTAACAAGATTTTTCATAAATTTGACCTAGTAACCTAGTTTTTGACCTAACATGATCCAGTTTCGAACTTGGCCTAGAAATCACTAAGACAAACATTCTGACCAAGTTTCAACATGCTCAAGCCAAAAATGCTTCCAGAGTGTTAACAAGATTTTCCTTAAATTTGACCTAGTGACCTATTTTTTTACCCCACCTGACCCAGTTTCGAACTTGGCCTAGAGTTGATGGAGATATATGTTCTGATAAACTTTCATAAAGATTGGATGCAAAATTTTAATACGTAACATGAATACATCTCAAAGTTTGAAGTGACTCTCTCGAAGGGTGTCAGAAGACCTTGTATACTAACTAGGATTTGATTGTGTTCTCATTAGTGACATATAGCATAGGTATAAGTGAGACTTACAGAAATATGTTTTAAGATTGAAATTGGTCTGGCGAGTTAAAAATCGGTTCAGACGGGCAAATTTTCGGTTTTTCGGATACATGTTGTTATTATGGAAAGAGGAAACCTTGCAATTTTGTTACAATCTTTTCATGATAGGTCGTCTGCTGCAAATGGGAAAGGATTAAACTATGGCATGGGTCTAAGAGGATATCTTTGAGTAGACACAACATCAGTTAAATTTATTAAGGAACATGAAATACACCCATTATCCCTCTCCTTTTAGATGTTAACAAAGTCGTCCGCTGCAGACTTGTTGTATGTGGGAAAGAGTTAACGAGAGCTCTGAACTGACCTTGCCCCCAACCTTGAAGGTCAATTTTATGTTGTGGTTAACTGTAACTTTGTCAACCGACGCTTTAGCTACTCCAATAGCCTCTCCAATAACATCCATTCTTATATCTGCTGGCACACTCGGGGAAGAATATCTATACCAAAGGTACACAATCACCACTAAACCTGAAATAAATTAATATTTGAACTATGTCAGCAGAGGACTATATAACAGGGGCGTAGCTCCCTTAACCCTTTCCCTCATATAGACGCTTTCGGACGCCTCTACAGCAGACGGCTTTTTGAAAACATAGTGACAAAATATGCAATTTCTCCTTTTGCCACAATGTTTTCCACTTCAATTATGGAGATTTTCTATGTTTTGACAAAATACGTTCAAAGTCGTCTGCTGCAGAATTGTCATATGAGGGAAAGGGTTAAGGCACTGTAGGCATGAGCCTACACATTTTTTCTTAAAATGCCCCAAAATGCAGCTGCGACGATAGACATCTGCGTAATGTATCGACCAGATCAGCCTGCGCTGTCCGCGCAGACTTATCCGGCCGACACATTCCATCTTAGGGGGATAGATGTATAGAGTAGTTATTCCTTAAACAGAAAATCCACAGGAGGCGAAAAGTGTCTATCCGGGTAGGCCTGTGTGGCATGCTTAGGCTGATCCGGGTCGATACTTTACGCAGAGTCCACAATGTTGATTTTCTCGGCCTACACATTGATTATTGCAAAGCTACGCACCTGTATAAGGAGAGTATTTTTCCCACAACATCTCTCTCATAACTCAACCAAACTCTATGTTGTGGGTACTCAAAAGAATCGTCTCTACAAGTTCAAACAGCTACAAACCCGTTTAACCCATTCCCTCATATAGACGCTTTCTGACGCCTTTTTGAAAACATAGTGACAAAAGAAGAAATTGCACAAAACGTGCAATTTCTCCTTTTGACACAATGTTTTCCACTTTTAGTCATATGTTATCCATTCAATTATGGAGATATTCTATGTTTTGACGAAATACGTTCAAAGTCGTCTGCTGCAGAATTGTCGTATGAGGGAAAGGGTTAACTGGAAATTCATTTTCCAAGCTCATACCTGGACACTAAACCTAACAGACAGCATTCTTTTGAGTACAACAAGATAGGTTGTATAGGGTCAAATAAAGCTTTATAACCCTATCCCATGTATTACAGGTCTGTAGCAGACGACTTTGATAATCTCTATATAAATGAAAGAATGATTATTATTATTGAATAGAGTTGAAAACATTCTGGCAAAAAAAGAAATTGCTAATTAAGAGTCATTTCTTCTTTGCCAAAATGTTTTTATTAGTCGCCTGCTACTAATGGGTTAAATTTGACATTTGACAAAAAATGTAAATTTTAATAACACATTTTTAACATTGATTTATCCCCATAAGCTTTAAATTATTCTTAAAAAGTTACGAAAATAGTTTTAGTAATAAATTGATAATTTTGAGAAATTCCTTTTGGCTGACCCGAAAGTGTCGTATGTGAACTAGGTCAAATTTATCCGCTAGTTTGGCATAAACAACTTCGACAAGTCAATAAAAAATATATATCTTGTTCAGTAGTAAATAAGCTACACATTTATGTGCAATACATACATGTATTACTAAAATCATGGCTACAATCAGCAATTTACGTTGTGACAGGTAAATAAAAATATTGAGATTTTTCTTTCGCGGGAATCGCGATGCAGTCGAGCCTTTCGAGATTACGTAATCCGTTCTTGAAATGACAACGTCCTAAATCGAAGTGAAACTAATCAAGCTAATGGGAAACATGACTTTATAATCAAATTGTCAAAATATTTTATCACATAAATACCCTTATTTTCAAGTTGAGAACAAATCACGGAACAACGATATCCAACATGTGTGATAACAAAAACACGTCATACACGCGACTACTGATGACGTCATTTTGACCTTTATCTTTATTATGTTTATTGTTAAGTTGTTAAATTTTACACATAGAAAATTGCAATAATACGTTATTTTGAATAAATAACAAGTCTTAATTGTTTAAAACATTGTTGTTTTTTTTCTTCTTATTCAAAAACGATGAGGACTACTTTTTTATGCGGTGAATCACAAGTTCTCATGAAGAATAGGTTATTCGGTCTTTATTTTGATGTTGTCAATATTTTTCATTAAAACACACTGTTTAGGTGATAAAAAGAATCCATCACTCGTTTTTCATTGGAGAAGATTTCTTAAATTCGTCTCGAAAAAGAGAGTTATTAACCTCGCCAAGAGGCTCGGTTAATAACCGTCTTTTTCTAGACTCATTTAAGAAATCTTGATCTCCAAAGAAAACTCATGATGGATCCTATATGTATCATTCTCGAATACTAAACATTTTTTTCCAAATGTGACCCGGAATTGTCGATGACCCGGAACTGTCGAGTTCACTGTAATTACTGAATACAGTTGAAAATGTTGTGGCAAAAGGAGAAATTGCATGTTTTGAGCAATTTCTCCTTTTGCTACAATGTTTTCAAGATTCGACCAATGCAGATGTGTCAAATTCCATTTATAGGTGGAAATTAAAAGGTTTAAACATACTGACTGTATATGCAAATTCACAGCTTTAATACAACTCCTCCTGAGAACGTCCTAAACAACTAAAGATTTAAGCAGGCAACTGAAAAGTAAAGTCCCAAATGTTGACCTTTTTTTAGTTTTCACTTACCTTTCCTTACACTCACACTCATGAATGTAATAGCCGGTAGTGTAAGAGAGTGCATGCTCCTCCATGTCAAAAGTGAAAAAAACAGAGGCTAAGACTAAGAGAAGATAAAAAGTAAACTGATCATAATTGTTCTACCATACTATTTCTCTCTTTCAACAAATTTAAACTCTTAATTATGATGGAATCATCTCATCGAGTAACCAAACAAGGGTTTAAACCTTTCCCACAAACAACAAATCTGCAGCAGTTGGCTTTGAAAACAAAGTGACAAAAACCTGAAAAATCTTCGTAAAAGATAGCTTAATTGTTAAATAAAATTGAAAACATTGTGGCCAAAGGAGAAATTACTCATCATGAGCAATTTCCCCTTTGGCCACAATGTTTTCAAAAGTTGTTTTTGTGTCAAAATGCGCCAATATGCAGAAAAGGGTTAGAGGTCATAGAAGGAGTGTAGAACATGAAATATGCCTGTTATCTATATAGGGCTAAATTTTATACTACAAACCTGCACCAGATATCTTTGAAAACTTTGAAGCAAAACTATGGAAAATCTCTACAAATGAAGGTATATATAATTATTGGATAGAATTGAAATCATTGTGGCAAAAGGAGAAATTGCTCATTCTGTTTTGAAAAGTCATCGGCTGCAGATGCTTTTAATTTTCAATAATATTATCAAGTCTACATGTATATTCAATAGTTGTACTTTAATTTATAGAACTTTTGCCAAGATGTTTGCCGATTTGTTGCTTGTGGGAAAGGGTTATTTTTGTTCATGGTTAAAGTTGATGTTCATGCAGCCATATTGATGCAATTGACATGACTTGTGTTACAACTGCACACATGGACATGTATTTAACCCTTTCCCTCATACGACAATTATGCAGCAGACGACTTTGAACATATTTTGTCAAAAAATAGAAAATCTCTATAATTGAATGGATAACCAGCTATGACTAAAAATGGAAAACATTGTGGCAAAAGGAGAAATTGCTCGTTTTGTCACTATGTTTTCAAAAAGCTGTCTGCTGCAGAGGCGTCAGAAAGCGTCTATATGAGGGAAAGGGTTAAAAGCAGAAAGCTCTCCCCCATACAGATGGTGCATAATTGGATATGTAACAGCTGACTTTATAAAACAAGCCAAATTGAGAAATTGATCGTGTAAAACACACATTTTGACGCAGCTGTGTCAGATGTAGTAGAATGATTATGTAGATGGTTACTGATGGAACTTTTCTACATAATTATATTGAAATCAGAATCAGAATCAGAATTTTTAAGTGTTGTCATTTTTGCCCTTTTTATGAATCTGCCTGGAAGACATATATTTCAACTGATCGATATGGCGTGAGGGCCAACAAATAACATTTCCACCAAATAATATTGGAGTCCGACAAGCAGATTCAGAGGAGAAGTTGGGCATTCTTAACAACACCCCCACCTTTCTGATGCTGGAGCAACAAAATAATTTAAATCTTTGAACAATTTTGAAAGAGGACCACCAAAGGAACATTCCTGTGACGTTTGACCTTTGGATTAAACTTACGTCCAATGGATGTCACTTAATTAAGTCTAAAAGTTAGCGATGGTTGGACAAATTGAGGGACCAACAACAGACACCGAGAGAGATCACCTTGAACTTTTGGCTCAGCTGATCCAAAAATAGGATCACATTTCCCATAACATGGCATTTATAATTGTATAATATTGCCATAACGTATCCAAGCTGATCACTTTTTTTCTTTGTTTTGTATCCTCAGTCAAAGTCAGCTATCAGGGTCTTTGTGCTTGTCAGTCAGATCTTAACTACTTTATAAATATTATATTTTGATATTTCTTTTCTAAAATTTATGTAGATAAGGCGAATATTTCCAGAGACATATAAATACAGAGATAGGATACTCGGGCATCACAAACATCAAATCTCGGTAAAATCTTGCGGTCTGTGTTTGTCATGTAACTAATTTATTAACCCATACGATAATTCTGCAGCAGACGACTTTGAACAGAAAATAGAAAATCTCCATAGTTGAATGGATAACTTATGACAAAAAGTGGAAAACATTGTGGCAAAAGGAGAAATTGCACATCACTATGTTTTCAAAAAGCCGTCTGCTGCAGAGGTTGATTAGGGTTGTGTAGGGTAACTTCGATATCCCTTTATTCAGACTTCTCATTTCATGCTGTGATTTCAGTTTTGCTCCTTTCGTGATTCTAGTCATATATTTGCATTAGTTAATCTTTCTTATGCATTGAATAACAATCTTTTTTCTCGCATTTCATTTATTTTACTGTCAAAGAAATATAAATATAAATGGGACAAATTGAACTTGGCTTTATAGTTTTATATAACACCGTGGTCGGTAGGCATACGTTGGCATACATCACAGGTCACTTTTTATACTTTGTCAAACATCACAGGTCATTTTAATTTATGCAATGAAGTGGGAGGAGTTAAAACAATAATTGACAGGTGTCCCGTCTGTTTACACATATTATATCAGTTAAAGTTTATCGATGAAGTGTTTATAAATAGAAATGTAAACTACAAATGGAGGACTAACAAGGGAAATAACTTTTTTAAATTCTTATTTCTTTTATTCGAAGTTTGACGTCAAATTAAATAAAGATTTTTTAAAACGAATTTCAGAGAGGCCAATATTCTTTGCATCTTCTGAACCTTTATTAAGTACAGCACACTCTTTATTTCGTATTATTGTACGTATGTTTTTTACAGATTTAACTTTTTAAATTAACCCCTGATGTTTGTCAACCAAAATAGTACGTTGACAAACACCACAGGACATTCTCCTTCAGTTCAATCTCTCAACACACATGTTCTAGTTGATGGCTTTGTGCATTGGGAAAATGCATTGCACGGCACGCATGTGAACAGACCCTAAATACATTACATATGCGTAAAAATTACCCCTGGTGTTTGTCAACGTATAACTGAAACCAAAACTATACGTAAACATATGCGTGAAAATGACGCCTGGTGTTTGTCAACGTATAAAGTTAACACAAATTATACGTAACATCACAGGACATTCTCCTTCAGTTCAATATCTCCATACACTTATTCTAGATGATGGCTGTCTGTATGGGGGAAATACATTGTAGGAAACGAACTCGCATGCACAAATCACATATGAATGTATATTGTTTTATGGCGCATCGACAGCTAAGGTCATTTAGCGCGCAATTAAATATAATTATTCATGATCCCTGGGTAAACAAACCAGAACTAGGATAGAAGATGTGCCTTGCCCAAGGGCACTCCACCATGACCGAATTGACGCGACTGGGGATCGAACCCTGTTTCGAAATCCCCGACGCTAACCACTCGACCACAGCGGATTCCACAAACAAATCACATGTACACACGGACATATGAACATACCCTAAATACAAAACATGCATGAAAACAACCCTTGATGTTTGTCAACGTATACATTTCCCCAAAAACATACGTTGACAAACATCACATGACATTCTCCTTCAGTTCAATCTCTCCATACACTGATTCTAGTTGATGACTTTCTGCATGGGGGAAATGGATTGTAGGGCACGGTCTCGATTGAAATTATCACATGTACACACGTACATATAAACTGACATTAAACGCATAATATATGCGTGAAAAAGACCCCTGATGTTTGTCAACGTATAAATTTCACCAAAAATATACGTTGACAAACATCACATGACATTCTCCTTCAGTTCAATCTCTCTATACACTGATTCTAGTTGATGGCTTTCTGCATGGGGGAAATGCATTGTAGGGCACAGTCTGGATTGAAATAATCACATATATACACGTAAATATGAACTGACCTTAAACGCATAATATATGCGTGAAAAAGACCCCTGATGTTTGCCAACGTATACATTTAACCAAAAATATACGTTGACAAACATCACAGGACATTCTCCTTCAGTTCAATCTCTCAATACACTGATTCAAACGTCGGAAAGAAAGTTTGCCCATATGCGTGAAAACGACCCCTAATGTTTGCGAACGTATAAATTTCACCAAAAATATACGTTGACAAACATCACAGGACATTCTCCTTCGGTTCACTATCTCTATACAGTGATTTTCGTTGATGGGTTTATGTATGAAGAAATACATTGTAGGGCACGAACACTTATAAAATGATCATATTTACACATATATGTACATATAACCAGACCCTAAATACCTACCATGTGTTTAAACGACTACTGATTTTTGTCAACGTATAACATGACAAACATCACATGTCATTCTCCTCCAGTTGAATCTCTCTATACCCCGATTCTAGTTAACGGCTTTCTGTGTGTGGGAACGCATTGCAGGGCACGAACAAGTAGGAATTAATTACAAAGAAACATGTACTTATGTGTGCAAATGATCCCTGACGTTTGTCAGAGTATAAACACCAAAACATACTGTAACGGGAACGGGGTATAGGTTTAAATATCACTTTTACGGCTTTGTCGTAGAAGCCGGCTTTTATAGCAACGTTGGTAGAGTGGTATACCTTTCGTTTAGGTTAAGCAACGTTCATCGCAGTTAGTACCTGGATGGATGACCCGCGATGGCGTTAGGGCGGTGCACGTTACAATACAAAGACAAACATCACAGGACATTATACTTCAGTTCAATATATCCATACATTCTTAGGTTCTAGGTAATGACTTTGTTCGCGTATTCATAGGAGAAAGGTATTGTATGGCGTACACTTATCAAATGTTCACATATAAACACATTCTGGTGAACATATCCCAAATACACAACATGCGTGAAAATGACCCCATATGTTTGTCAACGTATACAGCACTCAACAATATACGTTGAAAAACATCACAGGAGATTGTACTTCAGTGTAAGCTTTTCGTAGATGGCTTTCTTCGTGGAGGAAATGTATTTAAGGGCGCGTACACGTGTGACATGATCACATAAACACATATACCAAATTCATGTCATTCATAAAAAATGACCCCTTATCTTTGTCAGCGTATAACCCCAATGATATACACTGGCAAACATCCCAGGATTTTTTTACTTCAGTTCAATCTCTTCAAACACTGATCCTCGTAGATGGCTTTCTGCATTCGTATTGTAGTCCGCGTACACAAAGGAAATGATCACATTTATAAACATACCTATGAACATACCTATGAACATATCTTAAATACATCACAGGCGTGAAAGTTACCCGTGATGTTTGTCAATATATAACCCTCACCCAAAATATACGTTGACAAACTACTTCAGTTCAATCTCTCTATACACATGTTCTAGTTGATTGCTTTTTTATTGATTTGGGGGGGGGGGGGGGGGGGGGGGGGGGGGTTACTGTAGGGCGCATACACGTATGGAATTATCATATCTACATACGTACTTAAAAAATACCCCTGATGATTGTTATGTCACCAAAATTGTACGTTGACAAACATCACAGGACATTCTACTTCGAGTCGATTTCTCCAAACACATATTCTAGTTGATGGCCTTCTTCCCGGTGGAAATGTAATTAAGGGCGCGTACACACATATGAAAGGATCATATATATATACAAAGATTCTGGTGAACAGACCCTAAATATATATCATGCAAAAAAATGACAACTTGTGTTTGTCAAAGTATAAAACTCACCAAAGATATACGTTGAAAAACATCACAGGACATTTTTCTTCAGTTCAATCTCTCCATACATAGATTCTTGTTGATGGCTTTCTGCATGGGGGAATTGTATTGAAGGACACGAACACATATGCAATGATCACATATTCATTCAAACTTGTGAATAGACCCCAAATTCGTTTTATGCATGACAATGCCCTCTGATGTTTTTCATGTGTAATGTGATGTTTGTCAACGTATATCCTTTGTGAGTTGTATACGTTTTCACGCATATGTAATGTATTTTGGGTCTGGTCATTATGACATATGTACGTTTGTATATGTGATCATTCCATACGTGTTTGTGCCCTAAAATGCATTTCCCCCATGCAGACAGCAATCAACGAGAATCAGTATATGGACACATTGAACTGTAGGAGAATGATCTGTGCTGTTTGTGAACGTACAGTTTTGGTGAAATGTATACGTTGACAAACATCAGGGGTCGTTTTCACGCATGTGTTGTGTATTTAGGGTCTGTTCAAAGTACCTGTGTATATGTGATGACTTCACACCTGTTCGTACAATACAATGCATTTCACCCATAGAGAAAGCCATCAACTAGAGTCAGTGTACGGAGAAATTGATCTGAAGGAGAAAGTCCTGTTGCGTTTGTCAACGTATAGTTTGGTTTACGTTATACTTTGACAAACATCAGAGGTCATTTCCAAGCTTTACCTAGAAACAGTGTATGGAGATATTGATCTGAAGGAGAATGACCTGTGATGTTTGTCAACGTATAATTTTGGTTTACATTATACTTTGACAAACATCAGAGGTCATTTCAAAGCTTTACCTAGAAACAGTGTATGGAGATATTGATCTGAAGGAGAATTACCTGTGATGTTTGTCAACGTATATATTTGGTTTACGTTATACTTTGACAAACATCAGAGGTCATTTCCAAGCTTTACCTAGAAACAGTGTATGGAGATATTGATCTGAAGGAGAATGACCTGTGATGTTTGTCAACGTATAGTTTTAGTTTACGTTATACTTTGACAAACATCAGAGGTCAGTTCCAAGCCAAGCTTTACCTAGATACAGTGTATGAAGATATTGATCTGAAGGAGAATGTCCTGTGATGTTTGTCAACGTACAGTTTTGGTGAAATGTATACTTTGACAAACATCAGAGGTCATTTCAAAGTTTTACCTAGAAACAGTGTATGGAGATATTGATCTGAAGGAGAATGACCTGTGATGTTTGTCAACGTATAGTTTTGGTGAAATGTATACTTTGACAAACATCAGAGGTCATTTCAAAGTTTTACCTAGAAACAGTGTATGGAGATATTGATCTGAAGGAGAATGACCTGTGTATTTGTCAACGTATATATTTGGTTTACGTTATACTTTGACAAACATCAGGGGTCATTTCCAAGCTTTACCTAGAAACAGTGTATGGAGATATTGATCTGAAGGAGAATTACCTGTGATGTTTGTCAACGTATATATTTGGTTTACGTCATACTTTGACAAACATCAGAGGTCATTTCCAAGCTTTACCTAGAAACAGTGTATGGAGATATTGATCTGAAGGAGAATTACCTGTGATGTTTGTCAACGTATAGTTTTGGTTTACGTTATACTTTGACAAACATCAGGGGTCATTTCCAAGCTTTACCTAGAAACAGTGTATGAAGATATTGATCTGAAGGAGAATTACCTGTGATGTTTGTCAACGTATAGTTTTGGTTTACGTTATACTTTGACAAACATCAGAGGTCATTTCCAAGCTTTACCTAGAAACAGTGTATAGAGATATTGATCTGAATGAGAATTACCTGTGATGTTTGTCAACGTATAGTTTTGGTTTACGTTATATTTTGACAAACATCAGAGGTCATTTCAAAGCTTTACCTAGAAACAGTGTATGGAGATATTGATCTGAAGGAGAATGACCTGTGATGTTTGTCAACGTATAGTTTTGGTGAAATGTATACTTTGACAAACATCAGAGGTCATTTCAAAGTTTTACCTAGAAACAGTGTATGGAGATATTGATCTGAAGGAGAATGACCTGTGATGTTTGTCAACGTATATATTTGGTTTACGTTATACTTTGACAAACATCAGGGGTCATTTCAAGCTTTACCTAGAAACAGTGTATGGATATATTGATCTGAAGGAGAATTACCTGTGATGTTTGTCCACGTATATATTTGGTTTACGTCATACTTTGACAAACATCAGAGGTCATTTCCAAGCTTTACCTAGAAACAGTGTATGGAGATATTGATCTGAAGGAGAATTACCTGTGATGTTTGTCAACGTATAGTTTTGGTTTACGTTATACTTTGACAAACAACAGGGGTCATTTCCAAGCTTTACCTAGAAACAGTGTATGAAGATATTGATCTGAAGGAGAATTACCTGTGATGTTTGTCAACGTATAGTTTTGGTTTACGTTATACTTTGACAAACATCAGAGGTCATTTCCAAGCTTTACCTAGAAACAGTGTATAGAGATATTGATCTGAATGAGAATTACCTGTGATGTTTGTCAACGTATAGTTTTGGTTTACGTTATATTTTGACAAACATCAGAGGTCATTTCAAAGCTTTACCTAGAAACAGTGTATGGAGATATTGATCTGAAGGAGAATGACCTGTGATGTTTGTCAACGTATATATTTGGTTTACGTTATACTTTGACAAACATCAGAGGTCATTTCAAAGCTTTACCTAGAAACAGTGTATGGAGATATTGATCTGAAAGAGAATGACCTGTGATGTTTGTCAACGTATAGTTTTAGTTTACGTTATACTTTGACAAACATCAGAGGTCAGTTCCAAGCCAAGCTTTACCTAGATACAGTGTATGAAGATATTGATCTGAAGGAGAATGTCCTGTGATGTTTGTCAACGTACAGTTTTGGTGAAATGTATACTTTGACAAACATCACAGGTCATTTCCAAGCTTTACCTAGAAACAGTGTATGGAGATATTGATCTGAAGGAGAATGACCTGTGATGTTTGTCAACGTATATATTTGG
Organism: Serripes groenlandicus; assembly: GCA_031761405.1. Taxonomy (NCBI): domain Eukaryota; kingdom Metazoa; phylum Mollusca; class Bivalvia; order Cardiida; family Cardiidae; genus Serripes; species Serripes groenlandicus. The sequence goes on from JASEVX010000572.1 coordinate 22,945, forward strand.
TTTACGTTATACTTTGACAAACATCAGGGGTCATTTCAAAGCTTTACCTAGAAACAGTGTATGGAGATATTCATCTGAAGGAGAATGACCTGTGATGTTTGTCAACGTATAGTTTTGGTGAAATGTATACTTTGACAAACATCAGAGGTCATTTCAAAGTTTTACCTAGAAACAGTGTATGGAGATATTGATCTGAAGGAGAATGACCTGTGATGTTTGTCAACGTATAGTTTTAGTTTACGTTATACTTTGACAAACATCAGAGGTCAGTTCCAAGCCAAGCTTTACCTAGATACAGTGTATGAAGATATTGATCTGAAGGAGAATGTCCTGTGATGTTTGTCAACGTACAGTTTTGGTGAAATGTATACTTTGACAAACATCAGAGGTCATTTCAAAGTTTTACCTAGAAACAGTGTATGGAGATATTGATCTGAAGGAGAATGACCTGTGATGTTTGTCAACGTATATATTTGGTTTACGTTATACTTTGACAAACATCAGGGGTCATTTCAAAGCTTTACCTAGAAACAGTGTATGGAGATATTGATCTGAAGGAGAATGACCTGTGATGTTTGTCAACGTATAGTTTTGGTGAAATGTATACTTTGACAAACATCAGAGGTCATTTCAAAGTTTTACCTAGAAACAGTGTATGGAGATATTGATCTGAAGGAGAATGACCTCTGATGTTTGTCAACGTATATATTTGGTTTACGTTATACTTTGACAAACATCAGGGGTCATTTCCAAGCTTTACCTAGAAACAGTGTATGGAGATATTGATCTGAATGAGAATTACCTGTGATGTTTGTCAACGTATAGTTTTGGTTTACGTTATATTTTGACAAACATCAGAGGTCATTTCAAAGCTTTACCTAGAAACAGTGTATGGAGATATTGATCTGAAGGAGAATGACCTGTGATGTTTGTCAACGTATAGTTTTGGTTTACGTTATACTTTGACAAACATCAGAGGTCATTTCCAAGCTTTACCTAGAAACAGTGTATGGAGATATTGATCTGAAGGAGAATTACCTGTGATGTTTGTCAACGTATATATTTGGTTTACGTTATACTTTGACAAACATCAGAGGTCATTTCAAAGCTTTACCTAGAAACAGTGTATGGAGATATTGATCTGAAGGAGAATGACCTGTGATGTTTGTCAACGTATAGTTTTGGTTTACGTTATATTTTGACAAACATCAGAGGTCATTTCAAAGCTTTACCTAGAAACAGTGTATGGAGATATTGATCTGAAGGAGAATTACCTGTGATGTTTGTCAACGTATAGTTTTGGTTTACGTTATACTTTTACAAACGTCAGGGGTCAATTTCAATGCTTTACCTAGAAACACTGTATGGAGATATTCACCTGAAGGAGAATGTCCTGTGATGTTTGTCAACGTATTGCTTTGGTTTACTTCATACGTTGGTAAACACCAGGGGTAATCTCCACGCATATGTTGTCTACTTAGGATCTGTTAATATATACGTGTGTATATGTGATCGTTTCATACGTGTTCGTGCCCTACAATGCATTTCCCCGATACAGAAAGCCATTAACTAGAATAAGTGAATGTCCTGTGATGTTTGTCAACGTATATATTTGGTTAACTGTATACGTTGACAAACATCAGGGGTCATTTTTACGCATTTTATGTATTTAGGGTTTGTTCATAAGTACGTGTCTATATATGATCCTTTTTTTACGTGTTCGTGCCTTATAATGCATTTTCCTCATGCAGAAAGCCATCGACTACAATCAGTGTATGGAGAGATTGAGCTGAAGCAGAATGTCCTGTGATGTTTGTCAACGTATATTTCTGGTGAAATTTATACGTTGACAAACATCAGAGGTCGTTTTCATGCATGTTATGTATTAAGGGTCTGGTCATAGATACATGTGTATATGTGATCATTGTATACGTGTTCGTGCCCTACAATGCATTTCCCCCATGAAGAAAGCCGTCAACTAGTAATCAGTGTATGGAGACATTGAACTGAAGGAGAATGTCCTGTGATGTTTGTCAACGTATAGTTTTGGTTCATAAGTACGTGTGTATAATTTGGTGATCATTGTATACCTGTTCGTGCCCTACAAAGCATTGCCAACATACAGAAAGCCAACAACTAGAATCAGTGTATGGAGATGTCCTGTGATGTTTGGCAACGTATAGTTTTGGTTAACTCTATACGTGGCCAAACCGGGCAAACATCAGGGGTCATTTTCACGCATAAGTTATGTATTTAGGGTCTGTGAATATGTACGTGTGTATATGTGATAATTAAATACGAGTTCGTGCCCTACAATGCATTTCCCTGACCTTCCTCTAGAATCAGTGTATAGAGAGATTGATCTGAAGAGAATGTCCTGTGATGTTTGTCAACGTATATCTTTTGGTGTATTTTTTACGTTGACAAACATCAGGAGTCGTTTGTATGCATGATATGTATTTAGGGTTTGTTCATAAGTATATATGTGATCATCTCACACGTGTTCGTGCCCTCCAATGCATTTCCTCCATGCAGAAGGCCATTAACTAGAATCAGTGTAAGGAGAGATTGATCTGAAGAAAATGTCCTGTGATGTTTGTCAACGTATATTTTTGGTGAAATTTATACGGTGACAAACATCAGGGGTCGTTTTCATGCAAGATTTGTATTTAGGGTCTGGTCCAAAGTACTTGTGTATATCTGATCATTGTATACCTGTTCGTGTCCTACAATGTATTTCACCCATGAAGAAAGCCGTCAACTAGTAATCGGTGTATGGAGACATTGAACCGAAAGAGAATGTCCTGTGATGTTTGTCAACGTATAGTTTTGGGTCATACATAAGTACGTGTGTATAATTATGTGATCATTGTATACCTGTTCGTGCCCTACAAAGCATTTCCCCCATGCAAAAAGCCATCAACTAGAGCCAGTGTATGGAGAGATGGGAGAGATGGAACTGAAGAAAAAATGTCCTGTGTTGTTTGGCAACGTATAGTTTTAGTTAACTCTATACGTGGACAAACATCAGGGGTCATTTTCACGCATAAGTTATGTATTTAGGGTCTGTGAATATATATATAATGTGCGTGTGTATATGTGATAATTTCATACGAGTTCGTGCCCTACAGTGCATTTCCCAGACCTTCCTCTAGAATCAGTGTATAGAGAGATTGAACTGAAGGAGAATGTCCTTGTGATGTTTGTCAACGTATATTTTTGGTGAAATTTATACGTTGACAAACATCAGAGGTCGGTTTCATGCATGATATGTATTTAGGGTCTGGTCATAAGTACGTGTGTATATGTGATAATGGTATACGTGTTCCTGCCCTACAATGCACCCCCCCCCCCCCCCCCCCCCCAATGCAGAAAGCCACCAACTATAATTAGTGTATAGAGAGATTGTGTTGTTTTGGTTAACTATATACGTTGACAAACACCAGGGGTCATTTTTACGCATATATGTTATGTATTTAGGGTGTGTTTATATGTACATGGTTATATGTGATTATTGCATATTTATGAGTGCCGTAGAATGAATTTCCCCCATGCAGAAAGTCATCAACTAGAATCATTATATGGAGATATTGAACTGAAGTAGAATGTCATGTGATGGTTGTCATCGTATATCTTTGGTTAATTGTATACGTTGACAAACATCCAGGGTAATTTTCACGCATGTTATGTAATTAGGGTCTGTTCATAAGTATGTGATACTTTCATACGTGAATGTGCCTCATAATTCATTATCCCAATGAAAAAACCATCGACTAGAACTTGTGTATGGAGAGATTGAACTTAAACAGAATTTCCTCAGATGGTTGTCAACGTATATCTTTGTGATATTTATATGTTGTCAATCATCAGAGTTCATTTGCATGCATGATATAATTATTTGCATCTGTTAACCAGTATGGGTGTAGGTGTATGTATACATGTATGCACCCTACAGTACATTTCCCTCGCGGAGAAAATCAGCAATTATAACCTATGAATGGAGAATACTGAGATATGGACTCTTAAACTCTAACCATAATTTATAAGTAAAGAAACAACAATGCAATACATGTAAGTTTAAACTTATTCATTTAACATCGATTGCGAAACAAGCTTTAAGCTCGGCGTCTGCTTCATGGATTCCTAACCAGGCCCTGAAACTATAAAACTTTTAAAACGTGCTCCATGCTCAGAAATGAACTCCATGCTCCAAATAAGGCTTTTGATTGGTCAATTTGGAGAACGAATTTGCTTCTGGCCAAACAGATACTTGAGCACAAATTCTGAGCACAGATTAAAATTTTATAGTTTCGGACCCAGTACTCGCGCCGTTTATGTGTAAAAATCCCAAAGGCAGAACCAGCTCATCACGAGACCGTTGACGCTCTACCTCTGTGCCACGGTCTCCCAAACGTATACATGTAGTATATATAAGCATGCACATTCGTACTCGCGCCGGTTGTGTGGAAAATCCAAAAGGCAGAACCCGCTCATCACAGGACTCTAACCCGGGACCGTTGACGCTTTACCTCTATGCCACTGTCTCCAAAACGTATACATGTAGTAAATATAAGCAAGCAAATTCGTACTCGCGCCGGTTGTGTGGAAAAATCCCAAAGGCAGAACCCGCTCATCACGGGACTCGAACCCGGGACCGTTGACGCTCTACCTCTGTGCCACGGTCTCCAAAACGTGTACATGTAGTATATATAAGCATGCACAATCGTACTCGCGCCGGTTGTGTGGAAAAATCCAAAAGGCAGAACCCGCTCCTCACGGGACTTGAACCCGGGACCGATGACCCTCTACCTCTGTGCCAAGGTCTCCCAAACGTATGTATACATGTAGTATATATAAGCATGCAATTTCGTACTCGCGCCGGTTGTGTAGAAAAATCCAAAATGCAGAACCGGTTCATCACGGGACTCGAACCCGGGACCGTTGACGCTCTACCTCTGTGCCACCGTCACCCAAACGTATACATGTAGTATATATAAGCATGAAAATTCGTATTCGCGCCGGTTGTGTGGAAAAATGGAAAAATCCCAAACGCAGAACCCTGTCATCACGGGACTCGAACCCGGGACCGTTGACGCTATACCTCTGCGCCACTGTCTCCAAAACGTGTACATGTAGTATATATAAGCATGCAAATCGTACTCGCGCCGTTTGTGTGGAAAAATCCCAAAGGCAGAATCCGCTCATCACGGGACTCGAACCCGTGACCGTTGACGCTCTACCTCTGTACCACGGTCTCCCAAAACATATATACATGTAGTATATATAAGCATGCACATTCTGAACCAACGTGTGATGCGGACGCCAGGTTGAGTAGAAGAGCACTCATATTTTTGGATAAGTCATACTTAGAATGGATAACAAACGCACCAATATACTTTCAAAACATGTCAATTTACCAGGGCCGACCGAACCCGAGGCCGAACTGACCAGAATTCACTAAATAAAATACATAAAACGAATAATTGCGGATAACTATTATGTTTAAATAGCTTACTCTTCAGCACATCCACCCGCGATGGCGAGAATCCGTTATAACAAATAAGGGTGTCCCAAATAAAGGTAAAAGCAACGCCCTTTAATAGGTCCCGCCCACACCTCTGGTGTTTGTCCGAAAAATTACATGCGATGTTTGTCATAGTATGTTTACCCTAGTGACTAGCATGGAACTAGTGGCCAGTTATTTATTGCCGTGAATGATCTCATGTCGCAGAAACTACCTCACACGGTTTATTGGGTAACGTGTATAGGTCCATATAGAGTATATAGGGCTGTTTTTACTTATGAATTGATAACTAAAGTTCTATTTATCCGATAACATTTTTGCAAACACTTTTGGAAAGCCTAATTTATTATGGTTGTTCACATATTTTTTCTATTTTTTTATGTTCATAGGAACATGGTCTTTTTTTCAGTTCCAATACGGCACCATAACATCATAGTTTTCCCTATATATCCAATGTAAAATTTGACAATTATGAGAAGTAGTGTGTATTTAAAAGCGGTTTACGTATCTTTAATATATAATGACATATTTTTTGCAATTCATTTCAAAATCTAGAGATGCTTATCTTTCCAACGGTATATTTTTAAATTGTTTAATCAGTTGGGAACATGGTCTTTTTTTAACAATATTATTAGTAATATTTCTATTTTTCACTTTTTACGTCCGCGAACAGAACCAGAACGATATTGGTCACGTGACTACCTGCGGGCGATAGTTGATGGTCGCGTTTCTTATCTAAGTCCCTGGGGCTAGGTTGAAACTGTATATTAGGTCACTTGTGTATTTTCACAGTTTTTACAGCACTAATTGGCAGCGGACATTGTCATAGATATCAGATTGGAAGATATCTGCTTTTCCCCATCTATTTGACTCAACAACTTTTGGTCGTTATTTCTGCTCATATTTTTTTACCAAATCATTTTAGGGATTCCCTTTATTATTATTTTTAGAAATGTACAAAAGTATTAATCGAAAGGTTAATACAAAATAGTTGTCTGATTTTAAACATTGTTTTTTTATCTTACAGTAAACGAGTTCTATATAGGCAATGAACGTATATTGAAATATTTTAATATGTAATAGCTGATCTTAATTTCTCCTATTAAAAAAAAAGAAACGTTCGTTTTTTCTCTTTTTTAAATGAATATTTTGTATATATACAATATTCTGTCTAGCGAAAATGTCCAATGACGTTAAAAATAGTTTGTCGTAACGTTGCAACTCGGGATAAATTAATCAGTTTTATTGTCTTTATTTGCCTCGGGTCATAAGTTTATTGGTCATAAAACAGTAGGGTGCCACTAATTAATTGATCATGAAGGGTAATTTGCAAAGAGAGCATTTGTTTGTTATTTTCAGGATGACGCATGACGATTTATTTTTCAAAACGAATTAATCTTAATGAAATTAATAATTAAGAAATAAAAACTAAGACATTGGTCCTTTTTATAGTTAATTTTTCTGCGTATTATATTGTAGGCGTGAATTTGATATTGTCAATATTTGTATTAAATATAAGTCAGTGATTATTAACTACATTTATCTAGATTAAAGCCAAACACATGTCCATTTTTTAACAAAATTTAATTTCGATATTTTCCCACAAACTTTTGTCATCTGTTTTACTAAGAAAAAAAGAGATAGAAGGAATTTAAGTTGAATAAATTTTTTTTTTAAAAATAGGAAATCTTGTTGTTTTCTTTCGAAAAGTTGTACAAAAGTATGATAAAATGTATTAGACTAATTTTTTAATTGAACATTAAGTTGTCAAATACATGTAAAAATATTTTTAAAATAACACCAAAAAAAGCCAACTGATTTATTTCACTGAGTGAATGAATGAATGAATGAAATCGTTGTGCCTCCAGACGGGGTCATAACACTTGAGAAATCTAAAATATTGATTATCTGACCATATGTTACGCATGTTTGGTTTTATGACCCTGAGAGAGCAAATAATTGCCAACAAAGATGTGTTACTTTAAAGATAAAATAAAATAAATGCTGTACCATGTCCCAAGATTTGTAGAAGAGTATATGAATCTGGCAAAGAGTGTAGAGAAAATAAATGACTTAACTAAGCAAATTCACCAGTCAAAATCTAATAATATAGACCCAACACATGACGCCCTTCTTGTTAGAAAGCGACTTGAACTTAGTTGCGTGCAGAATTGCAATAGGGAAAAGCGGAAGTACGAAAAAACGGAAAGTACATTTTTGGCAACGATCGTTGCAAATAACTAAGAAAAAGCAGAAAATCATTTACGAACAAATTGAAACCAAATTAAAATATCCGCTTGAAACGGTAACTGGAGATTGTGACTTGGAAGAATTGAATGCAAATGAACTGAAAATGAGACTAAGTGCAATAGGTGTACACACCAAATTCAGAATGAAAGAAATATTACTATAGATTTACTGAAATCAAAATTACGATCATAATCACGGGTGCATGCCAGATTAATAAGTGAAAATATGCTTAATGAGATGTATGTACATGTATAAGATATTTATGTCTTATTAGTATCGTAGTATGATATATAAAGTTTTAAATATTTTGTTTATAAAACATAAATAAATAAAATAAAGCTTAATGAACATTAATGACAAATACAAAATTAAAAAACTTAAATAAATAAAGATGAAATAAATTATTTTACTATTTAATTGTTGTCATGTCTTCTTTCTTAAAACATTGCATATGCCCTTTTATTACATTAAAACTGGCGCAAAAATTGATTAAGCAAGAATGTAATTTATAACAATTTTATCGATTTAATCCTAATATGCCCGCAGGCAAAAGACCGGTAATCGGAAAATGTAAAGGGAAGCAATACGTTATCGACTACTAGACAGAGTAGCCTTTATTGGATTTTATCGATTTAAGTGTCTGAGGTAGTTTCTGCGATATGTAGGATCACAGGAGTCGTCTTAAAATGAGCATTTCAGCAATATCCACTAGTGACTTAATTATGGCCGCAGATAATCGCGCGAGATATAGGCCTCGGAACAATGATGATCAATCCAGTATGGCTACCGGGTTCTAGATCTTGTCATTAGCCACTTATCAAATTCCACGAAAGATCTGAAAATGGGCTTTCCAGTGGCATGCTTGAGTGATTTATGGCCGCAGAGAACTGGCCGTCAAATATGCAATAGGCGACTTATGCATGCAGGGAATTGGAAGAGAAAATAATCTGTCACCCATGTCTATGGGTTAAGTATGGAGAGTCGTCTTAAAATGGGCATTTAAGCTATATCCACTTGGGCATTTAAGCAATATCCACTAGTGATCAATGGCCGCAGACAATCGTGCGATATATAGTCCTAGGAACAATTATGTCTAATGGGTATCTTGTCATTAGCCAATTATCAATTGGTATCAGTGAGTGCAGAGGTAGAGCGTCGGCCTCTCGTACCAAAGGTACCGGGTTCGAGTCAAGTGATGAGCGCGTTTCGGCTTTGGGATTTTTCCACATAAACGGCGTGAGTACTGTTTAAGTCTCCAGGAAGCAGACATCGAGCTTGATTGATTTAAGCTGAAAGCTTGGTCGCAATCGATGTAAAATAAATAAGTTTTAACTTAATTGCCGACGGACTCTCTGTATCTGTCTGCCTCTCTATCTCTGTGTGCTAGTGTGTTTGTGTGTGTCTCTCTCTCTCGCTCTGAGTATGTGTGTGTGTGTGTGTGTCTCTCTCTCTCTCTCTGCTCATGAATATCTTTAAAAGTTCAATTTCCTGAGGCAATAGGTGACTGATCATAGCTTTATAGGGGTCAATTTCCTGTGGCGATACGTGACTGCTCGTGAATATCAGGGGGTTTATTCTAAAGGTCTGTTAACTGCGACAAAATTTCATTGGTCAATTAGATATAGTGTGTTTTTCAAAGGTCAATTGCCTGCGGTCATATCCGACTGCTGAAGAATATCTGGGGACAATTTAAAATGTCAATCTCCTGCGGGCATAGGTGACTGCTGTGACTATCAGTGGTTTATTCTAAATGTCGGTTAACTGCGACCATAGTTCATTAGTCAAGAAGATCTAGTGTATTTTGAAAAGGTCAAATTCCTGTGCCCATAGGTGACTGATCATGAATACATCTATATGGTTTAGTAATTCAAGAAGATCTAGGTTGTTTTTAAATGGTCAATTTCCTGTGGCCATATGTGACTGCCGATGAATAGCCTCAAGTCATAGGAGACTGCTTGACGGCGGTCAATTTGCTGCAGCCATAGGTGACTGCTCGTGAATTTTCATTTAAAAGATCGGTTTACTGTGGCCATAGTTCATTTGTCGAGAAGATCTATGGTGATTTTCAATGGTCAATTTCTGCAACCATAGGTGACTGCTCGGTTTTTTTTTAAAGATCGGGATACTCCGGCCATAGTTGAGTTGTCGAGAAGATCTTGGGTGATTTTCAAAGGTCAATTTCCAGCAGCTATAGGTGACTGCTCGTGGATATTTTTTTTTTTTTAAAGATCGGTTTACTGCGGCCATAGTTCAGTTGTCGAGAAGATATAGGTTGGTTTTCAATTGTCAATATCATGCAGCCATAGGTGACTGCTCGTGAATGTCTGGCGTTTATTTTAAAGATCGGTTTATCGCGGCCATAGTTCAGTTGTCGAGAAGATATAGGTTGGTTTTCAATGGTCAATTTCCTGCAGCCATAGGGGACTGCTCGTGAATATCTGGTGTTTATTTTAAAGATCGGTTTACTGCGGCCATAGTTCAGTTGTTGAGAAGATCTAGGGTGATTTTCAAATGTAAATTTCCTGCAGCCATAGGTGAATGCTCATGAATATCCGGGAACGGTTTAAAAGGTAAATTTCATGCAGCCATAGGCGACAGCTCGTGAATATCGGGTTTTTATTTTAAAGATCAGTTTACTGCGGCCATAGTTCAGTTGTCGGTATTTTTCAAAGGTCAATTTCCCGTGGCCATATATGAATGCCCATGAGTTTCTTTCTTCTTAAATTCGGGTTGCTGTTGCCACAGAAAATCCACAAGAGGCAAAAAGTGTCTATCCGGGTAAGCCTGCACGCAGAGTCCACAATGTTGGTTTTCTCGCGGGACGGCTCATATGTACTATAAACAAGAGGGCCATGATGGCCCTGGATCGCTCACCTTAATTATACAATGTACTGTAATGCAAAACACATCAAGACAATTATTCTGAAACCTCCAGTGTTAACAAGATTTTCCTTCATTTGGCCTAGTGATCTATATTTTTTCCCCTGATATGACCCATATTCCAACATGGACTAGATATCATCAAGACAACATTCTGACAAATTTTCAACTTGCTCAAAGTAAAAATGCGGCCTCCGGAGTTTGAACAATATTTTCCCTTATTGACCTTGTTACTGACCCCATATGACCCATATTCGAACTTGACCTAGATATAATTCAGACAAACATTCAAAGTGTTACAATATTTTCCTTCAATTTGTCCTAGTGACCTAGTTTTTAACCCGGTATGACCCATATTCAAACTTGGCCTATATATCATTTAGACAAACATTCTGACCAAATTTCAAGCTGCTGAAGCAAAAAATGCGGCATCCAAAGTGTTAACAACATTTCCCTTTAATTTGGCCTAGTGACCTAGTTTTTGAACCGGCATGACCCATATTCGAACTTGGCCTAGATATCATTCAGCTCAACATTCTGACCAAATTTCAAGCTCCGAAGCAAAAAATGCAGCTTCTACATTGTTAAAAAGATTTCCCTTCAATTTGGCCTAGTGACCTAGTTTTTGACCCAGCATGACCCATATTCGAACTTGACCTAGATATCTTTAAGACAAACATAAACAAACTTCGACCTATTTTTTGACCTCATATGGCCCAGTTTCGAACTTGTCCAAGATTTAATGGAGATGAATGTTCTGAATGTTCAAATGTTGACGCACGGCGGACAGACGCCGGACAAAATGTGATCACAATAGCTCACCTTGCACTTTGTGCATAGGTGAGCTAAAGATTACACATATTATGTTTAAGTTTAAGCTGTTTAGATGTGAATCATTGTTTCATATTCATGCACATCCATGGCAAATAAACAGCAACAAATTTATTCTTCCAAGCATTACCCATTTCAGGGAATAATGCCAAGCCCATGGAAAACCCGAGTTTCTCAGGCAGTCAATGCATTTCCCACCTTGCCATGAATATATTGTTTCACACTTTTATAGAAATGTTTTAGACATGTGATTGTCAAGAACTTGTTAATTCAAATATTTGTCTGATGGACAGCACAAACTCTTTCAGGGATATGGGAAACAGTTCCAGACAGAGAGCCCATATACTCGGAGTCTTCATGACTGTCTGGTTATGTGATGGCAGCAAGAAAACTGCTGCAGCTAGCACTGAAGAACAAGATTCTGAGGTAGTTGTCTGTATTGACTCCGGCCATGGTAGGCCAGACTATATGTGAGTGTGTGTTTCAAGGCTCTGAGTGTTGCACCGCCAAATGTCATTAGTGATGCAGACAAACAGTTTGTTTGTAGAAGATTTTTGAAGTTTGTCATTTCCCAACCCCCTTTATAATAACACAGCAAACAAGTTATGAATTCAATTTTAATCTTCAAACAAATTTTAAAGAGGGCCACCAATGAAACATTCATGTGAAGTTTGGCTGCAAGGGACCCAGTTGTTAAGAGATGTTTAAAGAAATTGTTGATGAAGACAGACACTAGAAGATGGATGATGGACAGAGAGGGATCATAATAGCTTACGTTGAGTATTCATGCACAGGTGAGCTAACTAGAGCTGTCCGTAGGACAGCATGCTCAACTTATTTTATTGCTTGCCAATAAAACAAAACTTTTTGAAGTAAAAGGCAAAATAAACAAGAGGGCCAGGATAGCCCTGGATCGCTCACCTATGCAATATCATTTGTAATGCAGTCATGGTATCTATTACAAGAGGCCTAATGTCAAGTATAGCTATATTTGACACAACGGAGAATAACCAAACCAATGTTGTCCGTCTTTTGTCAAATTAATATGACATATGGAAACTGATAGGTCTGTTTCAGATAAGAAGATTTCAAAGTGTTCCTATATCTCTCTATTCAAATCAGTTTAACCCCAGGGCATGGCAAATTTTGACCAGGGCATTATTGGAACAATCTTGGAAGAGGATCACTAGACAATGCTACATACCAAATATCTAAGCTATAGACCTTTTGGTTTCAGACAAGAAGATTTTTGAAGCTTTTCCCTATATCTCTATTCAAAACAGGTGACCCGTGGGGCCGGGCCAATTTTGACCCCAGGAGCATAATTTGAACAATCCTTAGAGAGGATAACTAGACAATGATACACACAAATTATCTATGGTCTAGGCCTTTCAGTTTCAGACAATAAGATTTTCAAAGTTAAAAAAAAAGATCCTTTCAATTGCCCTGGCAACCTGAGGTCTGCATGGAATTAATTTATTTGAACTACTTTGAAAGGGCACCACCCAAGGAACATCCCTATGAAGTTTTAACAAAATTGGCCAAGCAGTTAAGGAGATGTCGTTTGAAGGAATTGTTTACGTTTGAAGGAATTGTTTACGAAAGACAGACGGACAGTGATCAGAAAAGATCACATTAAGCCATTGAGCCTTTGGCTCAGGTGATCTAAAAATCCCTGACAAAATTACTTTCTCTTGCTTACAGATGGGGATCAATAACTGAAATTTAAAAATATTCAATGTGTCTTCTAAGTTGGAACAAGAGTTGTCGGAGGACAATATAGCTCGCTTATCAGGGCCTACTTCAGAAAAGTTATAGCATTAGGTAAAGTCACACAGTATCACCTATTGCAAGATAATAAGTGTGTGAAGTTTCAAAGCAACAGCATACACAGTGTCTGAGAAAAGGTCTTGCACGCAAAGGTTTGACCAAAATTCTAAGTCCAAAAAAGGGGCACAATTCAGTTAAAATCCATTCCAGAGTTATGGGAATTGACATACAAGGTCACCTAATGACCCTACATAAGTGTGTGAAGTTTCAAAGTAACAGCATACACAGTGTCTGAGAAAAGACCTTGCACACAAAGGTTTGACCAAAATTATAAGTCCAAAAAGGGGCACAATTCAGTAAAAATCCATTCCAGAGTTATGGGACTTGACATACAAGGTCACGTAATGACCCTGAATAAGTGTGTGAAGTTTCAAAGCAACAGCATACACAGTGTTTGAGAAAATGCCTTGCACGCAAAGGTTTGACCAAGCTGGCAATGCCAACGCCAACACGGACGCCGGGGTGACTACATAAGCTCCTCTATTTCTTCGAATAGGCGAGCTAAAAAGAGTAATGCGCTCTTGTCTGTTGATGGAAGTAATGATGGTTAATAAGTATGGTACTTTAACAGCACTATCTAAAATTGTTTTGAAGAAAAGTGAGGTGGTACAAAAAACTTAACCAAAGAGTAATGCCAACACTGAGGCGATTATTCTTTGAAAAGTCTAGCTAAAAAAGGAGAGCAATTTCTCCATTTTGAGTATCAAAACTACTCTTCTGCATTATTTCAATTTCAATGGCTGAATTTTTATTATCCCTTTACAAGAAACAGGTATGATACTTTTCGTTTATCGACTTTGAAAACGACATTTGAAAGTATGACTTTAATACAGACGTTAAAACAATGTGGGAAAGGGATAAATTGCATTTATAAGCAAATTCTCCTTTTCCCACAACATTTTCTAGGGTTGTCTGCAGCAGAGGCATCTTATTTGGTGCACATCAGAATAAGGATTGAAGTTAATAATTTAGAATTTCCTTCTTCAAATCAGGTGATGCTGTCTTCAAACAAACAGACTTAGTTCAATCTTCATCATGCTCTTTTTTCATATGTTTTGTAAAAGCTGCTCCTTTTTTCAAAAATATTCCACACTTTTCACATTCTTTTCCAAATGGACCTCCATGTAGTCTTTTATGTTCCTTCAGCTGTGAACAAAAAATAAATGCAGTAGACTCAGAGACAGCATGTTAGAGGGAATCCACAGGTGACCCTTCATTACCAAGTATTTAAAGACCCTTTTCAATAACTAAACATTCCCTCATAAACATTTTCCATAATTCTGCCTTGATGTTTTCAGACGTCATTAGCTGTGATTTGATGCATGTGGTTAAAAGGGGCTTAACATTAAGAAAGGTAAGTGTGACAGCCAGACACGACTAGAGCAGCGTGGTGCAAATTCCAACGCTCGTCTGAATTTTCATGAATTTCTAAGATCAAAAAGGGGCATAACTAAATAATTATTAAAGCCAGAGTTATGTGACTTGGTATAGACATGTGTATCAATTTCTATGTGAATATATGTAAGTTTTTTTGAGTTGAAGTAAGTTTCAAGTTTTGTGACAATATCCCAAATTTTTTCCTTCGAAAAACACACATATTTAAAAAGATGGATGAAATAATTTTTACTTGAAACAAGTTTTTGTAATCAAGAGGGCTAAGATTGCCCTAAATTGATCACCTGAGTGATAGTAAATTAGTAGCAAATAATTAACTGCAAATATCTGGGAAGATTTGATCAGGAGTGCAAATGAAACTGCAAGGAGTGGACACTGTTTAAGAAATAGTAAAATAGCTTATCAGTAAAGGCCATTAAATTTTGTATCTTGAAATATAACAAGAACTTTAAAAAGAATTGAATTATAATGTTTTGTCATTTCGCACCTTTCCTGATGTCGCCTTGATGCCCTGTTTTTCAAAGAAAATATGGCTTGAAAAGTTTGTGAAGAGCGTCACTCAAAGAAAATTTCTATCAAATTATCTTGGAATCAGACAAGCAGATTATGGAGAAAATGATTTTAAAGTTTGGGTATTTTTCTCCCTTTCTGATGCCGCAGCAACCAAATTTCTACACTAAATGTAAATCTTTGAACAATTTTGAAAGAGGATCAACAAAGGAACAATCCTGTGAAGTTAAGTTGAAATTGGTCCAGTGGAATGGTAGAAGTTGCAACTAAAAGTTCAATTTACCCCTTTTGTGATGACGCCTGGTTGCTTTGATTTTGTAACCAGTCAATATGGCTTGAACACATTAAGTAAAGGATCATTGAAGTAAGATTCCTATTCAATTTTCTTAAAATCAGCCAAGCACTTTCAAAAATGGAATTTTCAAATTTTGTTATTTTGCCCCTTTTCTGGTGCCACATGACTGCCATGTTTTTCAACCAATCAGTATAGCTTGAACAATTTCTGTAGAGGGTCATCCAAGGAACATTTCTACTAAATTATATTGGAATCTGACAAGCAGTTTCAGAGGAGAAGATTTTTAAAGTTTGGACATTTTGCCCCCTTTCTGATGCTGCAGCAACCAATGTTCTCAATGGAATTTAAATCTTTGAACAATTTTGAATGAGGGCCACCAAAGGAACATTCCTGTGAAGACTGGTTAAAATTAGTTGATTAGACGACAGACGACAGACAGAAAGTGATCAGGATAGACCACCTCGAGCCCTTGGCTAAGGTAATCTTAAAATATTTAATCATTTTAACACATTCCCACTTGTTGATACATTGTGACAGATTTTGCAGCAGGAAACATTGTGGAAAAAGGAGAAATTGCACATAATGAGCAATTTGTTGTCACAATATTTTCATTTCTATTCAATAGTTTTGTCTAAATGCTTTCAATGCTACAGACTTGTTGTATGTTAGAAAGTGTTAATCAAAACTAAAGGCTAAGATATGGAGGAGAAGACTGACATTTATCTAACAATATTTGTGATTGCTCAAAGCCAATGAAATGAGTTTCAGGTGTTAACAAGAGGACTAGAATGGCCCTAAATTCTTCACCAGAGTGATAGCTTAGTAGCAAACGTGTAAGTGCTACAAATAATGTCTGAAAAATTGCAAGGAGAAAATAATGTATGTAAAGGCCATTTTGTAATAACTCATTCCAAACAAGCTGTTGAAAGCCAAAAGTAACAAGTACTTAGTCAATGATAGCATGAATAGCCGTGGTGGCCATATTTTTCAACCAATCAAAATGGCTTGAGCATCATCTATGGTGTATTTCTGACAAATTATCTTGAAATCAGACTATAGTAACAATTTAAGACGAGAAGATTTTTGAGCTTTGGCTTATTTCCCCTTTTTGATGCGGCATTCGAAATTTGCTCCATGTTTATGAGCAATAGACAGAAAGTAATAGACCATGTTGTGCCTTCAACTTCGATGATTTAAGAATGTTAGAAAAAATGTAGTTATCTTGACAATTTAAATGTTTAGTCATGGTTACAGAGTTAAAAACACAAGGTAAAAATAAAATTTATTCTGATCAATTTGTCTTTTTCCCAAAATGTTTTAAAAAAGTTGTCCATTGTAGGTACATCAGCCTGTCTAACGTATCTTAAAAGATAAAGACTTGATGACACCTACCTGAACATTCCAGCCTGCAGCGTAAGGGCATTGGTCACATTTGTAAGGTTTCTGGCCCGTATGTGTTCGCATGTGCGAGGTCAACTGGAATGGGCGGACACAACTAAAGTCACACAGTCCACATTTGTGGCTATGGGTACCTAGAAAAATAAAACACATAATGGATTTCTGAAGTGTTAACAAACAAGAGGTCCATGAGGGCCTATGCTCTACTGGCATTGATCTGGCTTGTTTCAAAAGGAACCAATATGTCATCAATATTCAAATACCATCTAAGTTTGGTGAAGATCAGATAGTAAATGGAAGCTCTATTGTGTTCACAAGCTGTATTATAGCAATTTTGACAATTTCAAGGGCCATAATCCAGCCATGCATGGGTAGATCTGGCCGCTTTTTAGAAATGAACCAATCTCTCATGGATATCTAACTACTGTATAAGTTTGATTGAGATACAATCAAAAATAAGGACTGTATCATGTTAACAAGCCCTATTATAGCAATTTTGACAATTTCAAGGGCCATAATTCAGTCATGCATGGGGCGGATCTGGCTCGTTTTCGAAAGGACCCGAGCTCTCATAGATATCTAACTACTGTATAAGTTTGGTTGAGATACGATCAAAAGTGAAGACTGTATCATGTTAACAAGCTCTTTTATAGCAATTTTGACCATTTCAAGGGCCATAATCCAGTCATGCATGGGCGGATCTTGCTTGTTTTCGAAAGGAACTAAGCTCTCATGGATATCTAACTACTGTATAAGTTTGGTTGAGATACAATCAAAAGTGAAGACTGTATCGTGTTAACAAGCTCTTTTATAGCAATTTTGACAATTTCAAGGGCCATAATCCAGTCATGCATGGGCGGATCTGGCTGGTTTTCGAAAGGAACCGAGCTCTCATGGATATCTAACTACTGTATAAGTTTGGTTGAGATACAATCAAAAGTGAAGACTATCGTGTTAACAAGAAATTGTTTACGGACGGACGCACGCACGCACGGCGGACAAATCGCCACGACATAAGCCCTTCTGGCCTTTGGCCAGTAGAGCTAAAAATTAGCTAATTATATATAAGAGTGTGTTCTTAGGAAAACATGTGCCATGAAGACATTGAAGATAACCTTAACCCATATAGACGCTTTCTGACGCCTCTTCAGCAGACGGCTTTTTGAAAACATAGTGACAAAAGAAGAAATTGCTCAAAATGAGCAAATTCTCCCTTTGCCACAATATTTTCCACTTTTAGTCATAGGTTATGCATCCAAATAAAGAGAATTACTACTTTTTGACAAAATATGTTCAAAGTCTTCTGCTGCAGAATTGTCGTATGAAGAAAAGGGTTAACCAATGCATGGTCAGAGACATATTGAATTCTAGTTAAACTTTTAAGACAAAGCAGAGACCTAAATAGAAATGTATATATATGTCTCTGGACAATGTAAACAAACTAAACATGTACAAACCAAGTTTGAAATTGATACATTTGAAATTAATTGTGAAAATGGCCGGGGAAAAATGAAAACTATAGACAACAGTTGCTCCTGAGATAGTGGCTTGATAGTATAGTATTAATTTATCTTTAAGTGCTACCTATTTACGAAAAAACGTAAGATGATTGTAAACAAAAAACAAGAGGGCCATGAGGCCCTGGAATCGCTCACCTGAGAAGGGCTATTTAAGACATAACTCTCTCATGCTCAAGCCAAACATGTGGCTTCCAGAGTGTTAACAAGATTTCCCTTAAATTTGGTCTAGTGACCTAGTTTTTGACATGACATGACCCATATTTGAACTTGGCCTAGATATCATCAGGACAAACTTTCTGATAAAGTTTCAACATGCTCAAGCCAAAAATGTGGCTTCCAGAGTGTTAACAAGATTTTCCTTCCAATTTGGCCTAGTGACCTACTTTTTGACCGGACATGACCCATATTCGAACTTGGCCTAGATATCATCAAGACAAACTTTCCGACAAAGTTTCAACATGGTCAAGTTTAAAATGTGGCTTCCAGAGTGTTAACAAGATTTTCCTTCAATTTGACCTAGTGACCTAGCTTTTGACCCGACATGACCTATTTTCGAACTTGGCCTAGATATCACTAAGACAAACATTCTGACAAAGTTTCAACATGCTCAAGCCAAAAATGCGGCTTCAGGAGTGTTAACAAGATTTTCCTTAAATTTGACCTAGTGACCTAGATTTTGACCCCACATGACCCAGTTTCGAACTTGGCCTAGAGTTGATCGAGATATATGTTCTGATAAACTTTTATAAAGATTGGATGCAAAATGTTGCCTCTAGTGAATTACCAAGCAAATGTTGACGACGGACGACGAACGACGAACGACGGACAAAAGTAAATCACAATAACTCACCTTGAGCACTACGTGCTCTGGTGAGCTAATAAAGAGCATACTTTGGCCATAACAAATAATTTATAAGAAATTGACTAGAAGATAATAATGAATATGTCATGTTGTATGAATGATCACAACATGTTCGGAATTCGTATTGCTGTCGTCTATTATTACGAACAGAAAATAATAAAGTAAAGACTATCAGAAAATCAAGGAATACATTTATAATGAACAAAGTTTAAACATGAGGGCAAAGATGATCCTTAATCGATCACCTGCTTTATGGTAAAGAAGCAAATATATCAGCCTTTTTCTGATGCCACCTGGAGACAGCCTTTTTCAACCTGTCGATATGGCTGGAACAAATTATTTAAGGGGTCACATTTCTCCTAAACCTTTTCTCTAATAGAGACGGTTTCTTGCGCCTTTACTGCAGAAGACTTAGGAAAAGATTGTCGGCAAAGGAACAATAATTATTGTCATTATGAGAAAGTTATCCTTATGTCACACTGTTTGATAATAATAAATCATTTTACTTTGTATGAGTGAATCTATAGCTCATGTATAGGAATTTAGGGTCTTTCATGATGTTTTTTGTAGGAAAGGACGTCGCTCCATTTGACGTTATGCCAAGATGACATGTTACGTTACGTGTTACGGAAATGACGTCATGTCCTTTTTTGTCTACATTAGTCAAAATTTAGGTTCGGGCGTAGTAGTCCAATGCTTTCATCTTTTTTGACGAACGGGAAAACATGTTTCGTACACAGTTCTTTTTATTTTTTTCGTACATAGTTAATTCGCACGAAAATAACACAGCACTTTTATGTTCTTAAATATCGGTTTTAAAAAAAATGATTAAAAAGATGACAATAATTTTCAACCATGTTTTTTGTCTCATTTTATACATAACCAAAATGGCGATTCAAAAAGATTTGCGTGGGTCACTTCAGAAAGCTTCATGGGTTATGAGAAAAAAAGAGAAAAAAAAAATCTCCCACATGTTACCTATGAGCATTTATGTTTTTTTCCTGTATAAATCAAGTTGGATAAGGCTTGTTTGAATAGCATCTGCTAGCCGTTTGTGAGAAAAGGGCCTTGCATGCAAATATTTAACCCAAATTTCTAACTTCAAAAAGGGCCATAATTTATAATCAATTCACTCAGGAGTTACCTAACCTAATTGTTTGATACCTTTAAAGACTAAATTGAAGTTTTAAATCAATCCCTGAGTGGTAACTGAGATATGTGCATGATAGTACCATGCATGCAAAACTTTAACCAAATTGTCAAAATCAAACAAGGGCCATAATTTGTACTAGATTCATACAAGAGTAATCTAACTTGACTGTCTGACACCCCTGAAGACATAAATGAAGTTTTAAGCCAATATCATTAGTGGTTACTGAGATATATCCATGAAAGTACCTTGCATTCAAAACTTTAACCAGAATTTCCAAGTTAAAAAAGGGCCATAATTTGCACTATATGATGGAAAGAGTTATCAAACTTGACTTGTCCTGCAAGATCATTTGATGATGTCCAATAAGTGTGTGAAGTTTGAAAGCAATAGCATATGTGGTTTGTGAGAAAAAGCCTTGCATGCAAAACTTTTACCAAAATTTCTAAGTCCAAAAAGGAGCATAATTATATCAAAATCTGATATAGAGTGATGGGACTTGTCCTGTAAGGTCATTTGATGATGTCCAATAAGTGTGTGAAGTTTCAAAGCAATACCATCTTTGGTTTTTGAGAAAAAGCCTTGCATGCAAAACTTTAACCAAAGTTGCAACGCCGACGTCAATGCCAACGCACAAGTGACTGTAATAGCTGAATAGTCGAGCTAAAAATGCAAATTTGTATCTTTTCCCATAAACAAGCTTATGTGCAGTCAGAACTATTCTTCAGAGGCTTCCAACATTCCTGTATTACTATGACTATATGACAAACAATGAAGATCTTGATCAGACTGCACAGCAAGATCTTTGATGATTGCAAACAACAAAAGAGTGGCGCTCATATTTTTTGGTCAATTAACCCTTTCCTACATATAATCAATCTGAATCGGATGACTATGAAATCTAGGCAAAACTGAAATTGCTCATGATGAGTAATTTCTCCTTTTGCCAGAATATTTTCAAAAGTTGTCTACTGCACACACATCAGAAAGTATCTGTATGTGAGAAAGGGATATTAATTTACCTTCATGTATAGCTTGTATGTGTTTTTTAAGTTCATTTTGTTGTTTGGCCGCATATTTGCAGTGAGTGCAAGGAAAAGGTCTCACATTGAAATGTACATCGCTTTTGTGTTTTTTTAAAGACCAAAACCGTATGGATTTTCCACACAAGTCACATGGTGTTAATCTGTCTTTCTTCTCTTTACAGTGATGGACATTCGAGGATGTCCTACAACTATAAAATTGTCCACAGTCAGAGCAACACATCATTTTGTCCCTATGATTCTCAATGTAATGTTCTCTGCGTCTATTTCGGTCTTTGAACGTCACAGGAGTTTCCTTCGAAGAACATAAAAAACACATCCATGGCAACAAGTTGTGCACTGATGTAATATGGTTCCGATGTACTTCCATAGAGGGGAAAGCTTCATCACACTGAAAGCAGGCAATTTGTTTCTTAGACCTGTGATTGTCGGTTTTGTGTTTTGCCATATCATACCTCGCAAAACTTTTGTAATCACACTTTTTACAGGCGAGATCCCCATTAACATGATACTCCAAATGATTTTCCATCTGTGATTCATTTTCTGTACGGTATTTATAACATTCTTTACAAACCAACACTTTGGCTGTCTTTTCGGAGTCTTTTTTCCTGCGATCCTTCCTTTCGAAGGAAACCTGTTCTTCGATCACATATTTGTCTGTATGTTCACTTAATTTCACTTTGATTCGTTTACTTGGTTTTGACAATCTCTCTAACTTCTTTTGTTGGCTATCTCTGCTACTATAGTAAGACTTCTTTGTTTTAAATAACTTATCTAGAGCAGTTTCAAGGTCAATTTCTTCACTTTCATCTGTTTCAAAATCAGATATCCCTGATTCAGACTCATTACTGTCAGACGAGTAATCATTTGGTAACTCCGAGTTGTTAACAGGAAAACTTGTAGGAACAAAGTCAGGATCTCCTTTCTTTCTCCTTCCACTCGGAATAGGTTGAACATTCTCGTCAGTGTGTGATGTGTTAAGAGTTACTTCATCGCTAGTGTCATCACTATCTGACAGTATTTCATCTATGTCGCTTACATCGCTCATAATATCCTCTTTAAAGTCATTCAATTTTGCATAGTCAACTCTGTAACCTTTAGATCGAATTCTAAAACTGCGAGGTAGGTTGATATCTGGATTATCCTCAAACTTGAAGAACTTTTGCTTTCTTTTGGGATTAGGATTGTTTGCGATACTTTTTCTTTTTGTTGATGACGTCTTGGTAGCTTCGTTATTCTGTTCAACAGGATCATAAGGGATAACCTTGCATTGATTTAACTCGCTATCTATAACACCATTCAATACCACTGAATCAGTTTCAATATTATCATCTAAAATAATTTCCTTCTTTACATCTGAAATTATTTCCATATTTCCATTAGTGCTCTTCTTTCGTCCTACAGAAATGATCTGAACAGCTTTTATATCTACTTCATCATCAGTCAAAGTGCCTTTATTAGTATCTCCAAAAAGGGTGGAATTTATAAATCTGTTTTCACAACGGGCATTATTTCCGACATTGTTTGTATGTTCAACTCTCTCTTCATAATAGGCATTATTTCCGACAAAGTTTGGATTTTGAACTCTTTTATTATTGCAGGCAAAATTTCTTAAGTCTAATGTTTTTTTAATTATATTTTCACTGTTTAAAGTAACCTGACTAGTGCAGTTTTTCTTTTTAGGCTCTTGAGTAAATTTAAAACTTTTCTCTTCTAATGAAATATCCTGTATATCCCAGGTTACATTTATTCTGATGGGTTTCATTTGCTTCAAAATGACACTGGTAACACAAGTCGGCTCTACAATAACATACACTTTACTCTCCACCGTCGTATCCATGGATGAGCTGGAGTACTGCAGGCTGAAAGGCAGGTTCACTGGCAGACCATGAATGGTGCTGAAATCCACCTTGTCTTTGCTACTGAAAAGAAGTGTGTATATTGTCATAGAATCGAGAAAACAGGCACTATGAAAATCAGAACTCAAATACATGTACATGTATGTACAAATAAAAAGATAATTTGAGAAAAGGAAAAAGAAATTGCTTTTAAGATTTGTTCACCTAGTCATCTGCTACAAGAGTTGTGTGCATCAAGAATCCAGTAAAGAAATGGCATTTTCCCCCACTCGTATCTTATTATCTGTGTGCATCAATGTGCATCAAGGATCCAGTAAAGAAATGGCATTTCTCCCCACTTGTATCTTATTATCTGTGTGCATCAATGTGCATCAAGGATCCAGTAAAGAATTGGCATTTCCCCCCCATTTGCATCTTATTATCTGTGTGCATCAATGTGCATCAAGGATCCAGTAAAGAATTGGCATTTCCCCCCCATTTGCATCTTATTATCTGTGCATCAAGAAACCAGTAAAGAATTGGCATTTCCCCCCACTCGTATCTTATTATCTGTGTGCATCAAGGATCCAGTAAAGAATTGGCATTTATCCCCACTTGTATCTTATTATCTGTGTGCATCAAGGATCCAGTAAAGAATTGGCATTTTCCCCCACTTGTATCTTATTATCTGAGTGCATCAATTATCCAGTAAAGAATTGGCATCCCCCCCCCCCCCCCCCCCCCCCCCCACACACACACACACACTTGTATCTTATTATCTGTGTGCATCAATGTGCATCAAGGATCCATTAAGGAAATGGCATTTACCCCACTAGTATCTTATTATCTGAGTGCATCAATGTGCATCAAGGATCCAGTAAAGAAATAGTATTTTCCCCCATTTGTACCTTATCATATGTGTGCATCAAGGATCCAGTAAAGAAATGGCATTTACCCCACTTGTATCTTATTGTCTGTGTCCATCAATGTGCATCAAGGATCCAGTAAAGAAATGGCATTTTCCCCCACTTGTATCTTATCATATGTGTGCATCAAGGATCCAGTAAAGAAATGGCATTTACTCCACTTGTATCTTATTATCTGTATGCATCAAAGTGCATTAAGGATCCAGTAAATAATTGGCATTCCCCCCACTCGTATCTTATTATCTGTGTGCATCAATGATCCAGTAAAGAAATGGCATTTCCCCACACTCGTATCTTACCATATGTATGCATCAAGGATCCAGTAAAGAAACGGCATTTACCCCACTCATATCTTATTATCTGTGTGCATCAAGGATCCAGTAAAGAATTGGCATTCCCCCACACTTGTATCTTATCATATGTGTGCATCAAGGATCCAGTAAAGAAATGGCATTTACCCCACTTGTATCTTAGTATCTGTGTGCATCAATGTGCAACAAGGATCCAGTAATGAAATGGCATTTACCCCCACTTGTATTTTATTAATTCTGTGTGCATCCAGCCAGTAAAGAATTGGCATTTCCCCACATTCGTATCTTATCATGTGTGCATCAAGGATCCATTAAAGAATTGGCATTCCCCCCCACTCATATCTTATTATCTGTGTGCATCAAGGATCCAGTAAAGAATTGGCATTTCCCCCACTCGTATCTTATCATATGTGTGCATCAAGGATCCAGTAAAGAAATGGCATTTACCCCACTCATATCTTATTATCTGTGTGCATCAAGGATCCAGTAAAGAATTGGAATTCCCCCCACTTGTATCTTATTATCTGTGTGCATCAAAGATCCAGTAAAGAAATGGCATTTATCCCAACTTGTATCTTATTATCTGTGTGCATCAAAGTGCATCACTAATCCAGTAAAGAATTGGCATTTCCACCCACTTGTATCTTATTATCTGTGTGCATCAAGGATCCAGTAAAGAAATGGCATTTCCCCCACTCGTATCTTATTATCTGTGTGCATCAAGGATCCAGTAAAGAAATGGCACTACCCCCCACTTGTATCTTATTATCTGTGTGCATAATGTGCATCAAGGATCCAGTAAAGAAATGTCATTTCCCCCCACTTGTATCTTATTATCTGTGTGCATCAAGGATCCAGTAAAGAAATGGCATTTCCCCCCACTCGTATCTTATTATCTGTGTGCATCAAGGATCCAGTAAAGAAAAGGCATTACCCCCCACTTGTATCTTATTATCTGTGTGCATAATGTGCATCAAGGATCCAGTAAAGAAATGTCATTTCCCCCCACTTGTATCTTATTATCTGTGTGCATCAAGGATCCAGTAAAGAAATGGCATTTCCCCCCACTTGTATCTTATTATCTGTGTGCATCAATGTGCATCAAGGATCCAGTAAAGAAAAGGCATTACCCCCCACTTGTATCTTATTATCTGTGTGCATAATGTGCATCAAGGATCCAGTAAAGAAATGTCATTTCTCCCCACTTGTATCTTATTATCTGTGTACATCAAGGATCCAGTAAAGAATTGGAATTCCCCCCACTTGTATCTTATTATCTGTGTGCATCAATGATCCAGTAAAGAAATGGCATTCATCCCAACTTGTATCTTATTATCTGTGTGCATCAAAGTGCATCAATAATCCAGTAAAGAATTGGCATTTCCACCCACTTGTATCTTATTATCTGTGTGCATCAAGGATCCAGTAAAGAAATGGCATTTCCCCCCACTTGTATCTTATTATCTGTGTACATCACGGATCCAGTAAAGAAATGGCATTTCCCCCCACTTGTATCTTATTATCTGTGTGCATCAATGTGCATCAAGGATCCAGCCTCACCAGTAAAGAAATGGCATTCCCCCCACTTGTATCTTATTATCTGTGTGCATCAATGTGCATCAAGGATCCAGTAAAGAAATGGCATTTCCCCCCACTCGTATCTTATTATCTGTGTGCATCAATGTGCATCAAGGATCCAGTAAAGAAATGGCATTCCCCCCACTTGTATCTTATTATCTGTGTGCATCAATGTGCATCAAGGATCCAGTAAAGAAATGGCATTTCTCCCCACTTGTATCGTATTATCTGTGTATATCACGGATCCAGTAAAGAAATGGCATTTCCCCCCACTCGTATCTTATTATCTGTGTGCATCAATGTGCATCAAGGATCCAGTAAAGAAATGGCATTTCCCTCCACTCGTATCTTATTATCTGCAGACAACGTCATAAACATTATGGAAGAAAGTTTTTAAGTCTATAAAAAGCATACTTCCACATTAGAAGATAATACAATGTACATAATTTTCCACAGATGTTTCAGAGGTAGTATATATATATATACTGCCCCTTGATGTTTTCAAAGCACATACCCAATACTGTGGTTTCTTCCCACAGAAAATTACCAAGACCTTTAGAACTAAAGGTTCAAGTTCTTCGCAAAAATGACTTCGAAAACCTCCATAAATTATTTATAAATTATTGAAAAGAAATGAAAACATTGTGGCAAAAGCAGAAATTGCTCATTCAAAAGTAATCTGCTGCACAGGTGTCAAAAGTGTCTGTATACATGTATGAACTTCAAGGCTTAATAAAATAGTAGGACTATCCAGGAAGTCATTCAATTGAATGTAATTGAGAAATATGTACATTGTATGTTGATGAGGATATTTCCAATGACTTCTATACAATCTGAGTGTTATATTCTCAAAACCCTATGGTGTACTTAAACAATTCTTTTCAGTACCCACATGGCAGGGTTAAAATGAGAATTAAAATGACATTACAGAAAAAAAAAATTAAAGACCTTTATTACTCCTTATTGTAACAGTTGGTAACAATGAGGGCCATATATCCAGGGTTTGTGGGTTTGAACCTTGGCTCGGCCTCTCCATCGTTCCGATGATTGATGAAAGTCATTTGGCTAAATGTTTATATGGGAAGGTAGTCATGCAGTTTTCAACATGATTTTAGTTATATCATAGCGATAAAACACTTATTCATGATCCCTTGGTAAAGATACCAGTACAAGGCTGGGAAATGTGCCTTGCCCAAAGTCACTACATGTATACCATAACACCCTCATGCCTGCACCAGGTTAAAAATCTTCAACCCATACCAAACTGCCATGGCAGATTCCTACCTTTGGAAAATGTTGTGATGAGTAGAGGGAAGATAAAGCCAGTAAACACGATGAGTTTGTAGCTGTGATATAACTGAAGTACATTCAATCTCAAATCAATGTACATCTTTGATCGGACATAACTTACAGCTCTCTAACTGCTGATGAATCATTTGATTGGGACTCCTCTGCACTTTCTGTATCATCATCTATCACAGACTCACAGTCCATCACCAAGTTATCTGTTTCTCTGCAATATTCAATAACATAAATGTAACAGACCTACAAAACCTAGCGAGTGACTCATTTCCCTTATTCAGACGATTTTGTAATCATTGTGGAAACATGCCTTCAGCTCATGGTGATCTTCTCTTACCACTCTCTGTCTATCATTGTAACTTTTTATCTCCTCCTAAATAAAACTAATTGACCCATTTCAACAGTTTCAAATGTAACAGGTTGATGATGTCTAAATGTTACAAATGTCCTTTACTGATAAGCTTTTTCATTTACATTGTCCAATCCGTGAAGTTTCATTCCCATTGTAATCAAATTTCCGCCTATATTATCAGTAACTCATCTGCTACTATACAACCACTCGGGTGATCTATTTCGGACCATCTTTGGCCCGATTGTTTTACGTTGGATTTATTGATACAAATATGTATAACAGAGATCACATGATTCAATGATATTTACTTATTTATTTAGGACATTGATTCCTTCCAAAAATAAACAAAGTGAAAACACAATTAGGCATAAATTATTATAAACATGACAATTATTGTACCAATTAAGATCTAAATCAGTATACTCGTTTGGTTGGTAAGAGCAAGGTTGATGTTTATGTGACATATGTCAAATAAAAATAAGTTCAGTAATTATAAGCATGAAAACTTCTACAATTGTCCTGGCGGTGAGTTTTGAAAAAAAAGAATTAGACACTAAGTGTTATGATGTTTTTTGATGGGTTTTTTATGTTTTTAAGAAAATACACAAAAATACTATAAAGCTGAAATATCCATATTTTGTCCCAGGTGATATGTTCTGGATATTCAACATTTCTTTACAGAGTTTCTACAACATTGGGTTTGGAATGGTGAAAAAATACTAGTTTATTGATCTGCTCAATGGTCGATAGTAGTGAGTTATCGTTCCTAACTAGGTGGCGCAATGAGTACCAATCGACTATTTTACACGAGTGGGTGGGGTAATATTTTGTTTATAGTTCTAATTAACTTCTATATATGTTTAGCTGCTTGTTACTTGATCTGTTCTTTATTTGTTAATATATGGATGTCAGCAGCTAATGAATTATGACAAATAATGATAAAAACAACATATTGCATATATTATATTCAATTATAGCAAAAATAAATATGAAAACACTTTATTATTTATTTAATTTTGTTTATTTTAAGGATTAAAACCTGGATATGGAAGGCTCCTGGCAACAGCAGTGCCAAGTATTTTTCCATGGACTCCGACAGAAGCCAAATATGCTATCAGAAGGAAGGAAAGGGCACAAACAAGAGAGTCTAAAAAAGAAGAATGGGATCATCTTTGCAAAGATGACTTGGAGAGAAGTTTCAGTGAACAGGTTGATTTTACTGAAGAAGTAATAGCTGATGAATATCAAAATATAGCATAAATAAAATAGTATAAACTAAAAAGTGTGTGAAGTTGGCAGAGCATTAGACGTTAGACATTCAAAAAAAACTATGAATGTCTAATTAGACATTAGACATTCACCAAATTTGTCGGAGGTTATTGTACATGCAAGAAACGAATGTCTAATGGGTCAGTTAGACATTAGTCATTCGATTAGACGAATTTGGGTTGTAGATCTTGTAATTTGCGTATGTCTAATGTCTAATTAGACATTCAATATTTAAAACATGCGATTTTTTTCTGAATGTCTAATTAGACAATAGATAATCAAATTTTGCAAATGTCTAATGTCTAATTAGACATTCAATATATTTTTTCAATGTCTAATGCTCTGCCAACTTCACACACTTTAAACTAAACTAATCTGCCAAGTCCGGTGTTTGTAGTTGACAATTAAAGGTTTTAAAAAAAATGTTTGTGCTCTTTAACCATTTCCCACATACAACTAATTTACAGCAGACAACTTTGAACATATTTTGTCAAAAAATGGAAAATCTCTATAATTGAATGGATAACCAATGACTATAAGTGGAAAACATTGTGGCCAAAGGTGAAATTGCTCATCATGAGCAATTTCACCTTTGGCCACAATGTTTTAAAAAGTCGTCTGCTGCTATTGCGTTAAAATGCGTCTGCAGGTGGGAAAGGGTCAATACATAAACATGTATCACTCAAGATTTATCATCAGACTGTGTCTAGTGTATGGGTCATTGGTTTGATCCTCTTCTTTGCAACTGTTATACATTTTATGAAAATAACTTTTATCTCAAGCGGGCTGGAGGAACTTTCAGGTGTTCATCCTGTATTCATGTAGGCATTGACTATTGGGGCTCGAACCGACACTTGTGAGGGGTCGGGAACATTGTCAGTTCAAGATATTTGCTACAATGATTCATATTGTCATAAAAGATATTATTAAATATAATAAAGTACACCAATTTCCATATGTATATGTTATTTTGTGTTTTTATTTCTGCAATATGAACTTTGCTTTCAATTAAAATAAACGCAATGTAAATGGAACATTGAATTTTAGAACATTGTACATGTACACATCCCCGCTAGCATCTATATGTTAGGCCAATAGGTAGCGCACTGGATTACTTATCTAGGGGTATTGAGTTGAAACCCCTTTGCGTCTGGAAGTCGCGTTATGAAAATTTTGATTTTTGATTTCTTTCGTAGGACACTAATCTGAAAAAAATGCAAAAACGTATTAGATTTACTTTTACATTAAAAATACACAGCGGTACTAATACATTAGCAACCAAAAACGCCGATAAAACGATATATGAAAGTACCCTACCCGCCAACGGCAACACAAGCGAATGACTGTGTGAAACAAACGAAAAAGCAATTATTTTATTATTTCATTATCTTTTTTTATAAAATATTAATAGGAAAAAGAAAGAAAAATATATTTCATAGTTCAAAACTACGCTTAACGCCCAATATATAAAGCAATATAACTTTTAAAAGTTACCAAAATCGTGTTCAGATTCTCCGCGACGGCATTTTACTTTCGTTATCAAACAATGTTTTTTTCTTCGAATTACAGAAAATTTACGTAATTCATTCTTTCGACCAGAAAGTTTAGCACCTCTTCTTTTTAATTCTGCCTTCAATTCTGGAATTGTTAACAATCCGAATTTGGATTCCATTTTTTAAGCGTCGAGTGTTTGATGCGATTTTTAGAGAGTGATACGTAATTTCTTATCAGGAGTCTGATGGACCGGGAACAGTGGTGCCACCTTGCGGTTAGCAGGGGAGGATAACCGACTATTGTCCCCCATTGTAAAACATATCATCTGCAAATCAAAGTATAAATGGTTTTGAAACCAGTTGAATTTCCCTAACATTCAAATGCAGACAGCAATTTGTATTTATTTTTTTATTTCAATATAAAAAAAAGTAACCAAGAGAAACGGTTCAGATGATATGGCTTCATGGTAATCCTTTCCCACTTGTAGATGACTTTTAAAACATATTGGCAAAAGTATGAAAAATCTCTGTAAATGAAAGTATAATTATTTAATAAATTAAAACATTGTGTGAAAAGGAGAGGGTTCATTATCAGCAGTTTCTCCCTCTGTCACAATATTTTCAGAAGTCATCTGCAAGTTGAAAAGGGTAAAAGCACTTAATATATTAGTAGATAACTGTTGGTCTTGAACAGCTTTATCTATAGTTGCAAGACAAATCTTATTGCACTTTTTTAAATGAAGTTGAAATCATTGTGACAAAATAAATGAGAAATTGCTCATTTAGAGACAGCTCTCTGTTTGCCTCAATGTCTTCTAAATTCTTCTTCTGCAAAGTCACCAGTAAGCATCTATATGTGGCAGAGCTAGGTTATTACACTTTGAATTATAATGTCTTGAAGCAGAGTAAAAAAACCACATGAACCAAATAGTGAATCCCAATGACTAATCTGTTGAGCCACTTTGGAAAACATCTGAAAGAGAGATTTTTGTCTCACTGAAACAGGACCTTTTCAGCTTCATGAGCTTTTTAGCAGAAGGCGGTGAAACCCTGATATTCTTCTTTTGATCTTTCTTGGATCTAAAGGTTAGATTTAGCCTTCAACAATTTCTTTATTTCCTCCAACCGATTGACATAATTGTATACTTCGACGGAAAGTCGGATTGGCTTATGTTTTCGATCATACTCTTTTTGATGCTCCCCTTTAGCTTCTTTCGCTCTCTGTTTAGTAGTCCAAATAATTTAGAATTTATAATAAGGTTGCTAATTTTATCATCTGTCATTTATTGGTCGACCGAAGTCTAAACACTCTGTTCATATTTTCCTTAGCATTTATCAGACCGACTTGATCAACGTTAATATTCCGTTTACATCCTAGACAGCTATCGTAACGATGAAATAACCCGTATTTATAATTATCATTAGATTAAATTGTGCCTAAACATTATGTAGCTTACCTCAGAATTTACCACTTTTATATATGAAAATTCAATTCACAACGACCAAAAATTTTAAATCTTCAACCATTTTATTTCCGGTTAAATAAACTTGATGAAATCAGTAAAATTACAATTAAACGAAACATCGCCACAACTTGTGCGAATAAGATCTATTACTATTTTGGTTAAATAAAATCGACAAAATGTGATTAATGTAGGTTAAGCCTCTAAGAGGTGGATTATATAGTTCGAGATTAAAACACACAAATACTTGAGTAAGATCCTTTGTATTTACTTTGAAGTTTTTTACTACATGTACCGTTATATTGCGTACGCCAGACCCTTGAATTAAGCATCGCCAAGAAGATTCATGGTCGGAGAGTTGTGTAGCAAAAAACAGACTTTATGGTAAGACCTCACGTATGCAGGATTATAACAAAATGAAAAATGAGCATACGCGATGTCTTTCTTTGTAGAGGCTAGAGCCTCCTTCAGTCATGACTAAATTTAGCTGGAGTCTTGATATGATACATTTAGCTACTGTTCGATCCAAAAATGTACTATTAGTAGTTTTTCATAAACAAATATTTTGTTATCACTTATTGGCATTTGTAACTTTCGGACTGTTCTAATGGAAGCATTTTCTATCTAGATATATCATAGCTTTCGGAGGCTTTAAAAAAGTCATAATTATACTAAGATAAGCAAAATCCCAAAAAAATATTCAAAATCACCACAACTCACTGTTTGTCAATTAGCAGTCCCACTGTTACGTCCCACGATTTAGCCTTCAACAATTTTTTAATTTCCTCCAACCGATTGTATACTTCGAAGGATAGTCGGATTGGCTTATGTGTTCAATCATACTGTTTTTGATGCTCCCTTTTAGCTTCTTTCGATCTCTGTTTAGCTTCAGAACTAAATTTAGGTCGACCGCGAGTTGCCATTTCTTGTTTCTCTTTTGTTTCTGATTTTAGGGGACGTGATTATTTGGGTATAGTGAGACGAGGGGCGTGTTTTAAAAGGACTGAGACGAGGTCGATGGGAACGCCTACTGGGCGTTCTTATTCAATAAAGCTTCCAGTGTTGTTTAACCTATTTCTACTGTTGGCTCCATATGCAACTTCACAGATGATTTGATGGGCACTTGTTGAGGGAATAAATGGATAGAGAGAAAGAGAGAGAACAAGCTAAGCAATGCAGAATATCATTATGATTAGACATTTTGCAAAATGTCTGTTGATTTTAAATATCTTGCTTAAAACCCACTTAATAGTAGGATAGATTCTACCTAGATTTCAAACATTAACAGTCAATAAAAAAAGGTGTTATAAATTAATTAAGCAGGTGTTGTTACTTTAATTGGTGTTAAGTATTACCGCTTCTGGGTTTTTTCTTAGAGTTTTGAAAGCATCGGCCAACTATAAAACAAGCCTGTTAATAACTGTTAGGTCCGATAACTGCGTCATTCAATCTACAGGAAGCAACTCTCAACTTCAATGAATTGTCAGTGTATATGCCGCCTTTTTTTTTAGATACCGCCGGTGCTTTCGATAACGTCCGCCACAGTGCACTATTCTTAATCAAAGTACTGAAAGTACCACTGGAAGGTGTGATAATGAATTGTATGCAAGGTATGGACAGATCATGGCTAGGCTATATGGATAGGAACAAACGAGAGCGCAAATATGATGGAAGTTGAATGAAAGAATTTAAGTCTTTAAAACTTCTTTATTTTGCTGCAGTTTCGGAAAAGGTAAAATTGTATAAAAAGAATAAATCAAACAAATATAATAAAAAACACAAACACTTGTTGTTTAGTTTATACGGTTATACTATATAATTTCGTAAGAACGCCTTTATCAGTAGAATACAATAATAAAGAAAGAATAAAAACTTCAAAATTGTTGACAGCTGGACATTATATTATATTTACAATACAAACACTGTCAAGAGACAATTCATTTAGAATTGCATTGAAACAAAATATATTTTTGGTAAAAAATATAGAAATAATTTTTTGTAAAAAATAGAGAAAGCATTTTTTCATATTTAGACAGAAATGTACAGGAAAGAATAAAATTCAGTCATATCCGTCAATAGCTAATGCTATCTTTCTATGCGTCTGTATAAGGACAAAGATATATAGATAGATGTTCTTTATTTCTTCCAAATTTGAAGAGCAAGTACATTTCATATTAAACATTACAAAAGTGAGAACATAAATATAAAGTTAAAACATAGTAACAATAGGAGAACTTGCTCGTCATAAAAAAATCTATGTCTTTCAAATTTGCTTTTCACAAGTGAACAAATGCTATGAATGAACGTATACAAGTGCTATGAATGAAAATATGAAAACATGAATTAATTTTACATTTGCAACAATGTTCGATAAACTGTGTCTGAATGAGGTACAACGTAGAACGTAATGTTTTCGATTTTATCATACCAATTCAGGAAAAGTGATTTCCACATCTTTCAACTTTCCCCCGGTAAGTCAGTCGGTAGCGACGCGGGCTGTCAATCCAGTAGTTGTAAGTTCGAATCGAAGCTCGGCCATCATTTTTTCCGTCAATGTAACAAGCGTCATTCATCTTTCACCAATGGGCTAACTGTCTATTTGGAAAAGAAGCCAGTTGCTTGGAAAGAATGTTGTGTGAGAAAGCCAGACAACACACGAATAGGTGAACTGGCCGCCGTGATATGACTGAACAATTGTTGAAAACGGCGTTAAAGCCTAATCAATCAATCCTTTTTATATATTCATTCTGTAATTTACCATTTAGAATTCCCCCCTAATCCCCTTATACATATTTAGTCGAGTAGTCGTTCGGGACAACACACCATTCGTGAATTACCAGATAACTAACACTTCTCCCTAACACACAATTATTGACAACATTGTGACAAAACATAAGAAATTTATTCCAGGACTCCAAATGCAGCAGACGATTTTGAAAATATCTGAGAGGGATTTTTTTCCTTTTTTCCCACAACGTTTCAATTAGTAAATGTATATATACATATATAATATATATAAATGATGTAAACAACTATAAATGAATATACTAGAGGAAATATAAAGAATATAACTGAAAGTCGTAATTAAGGATAGATTAGCATATTTTGGGGAAACTACCCTACGACACGGTATGTCCTCGAATTGACCTAGTTCGTGTAATGTATATCTGATCCGGTGTATCGGTGTTGTTCACAAAAGCGTGGCGCGTAAGAATATACATAGTAATGTTTACTGCAGAAATATTTGTATTTCTTAAAATAAAATTCACTTTAAAAGACGCAAATACATTTTCAGTTTGAAAATAAAGTATAAACTCTATATTATTCATTCAACTGATTGTAAATGAAAAGTATTGTTTTGGATTTCCTAACCGGGCTTTTTTATTCCGGTCGTACATATGGAACCATAAATGTTGCAAGGAGTGCTCTATCTTCATTAGGAATTTCTATAGATGGCTTTCCGATCGGTCAATATCCGCTTTGTTAAACGATTTTGTACGGGAATTTTTAATTTGAGACCACCTAGAGTTAAATATTCCGTAACCTGGGATGTTGGGAAGGTTATATTATACCTAAAAAACACTTTTTCAAGTAGAACTAGAAAGGTTGTTTTAATGAAAAAACATATGTCTCCCCATTGCAGTTTGTCAATGACTATTAAAATACTGAACAAGGGGAGATAACTTTGCAACGAAGTAGCCCAGAGTTATAATTCTTTCAAGGTGCACAACTTCACATTGCCATCTATCCATATTCCAAGTTTCAATAAATTCCTTTAAGTACTTTCTTAGTTCTGCTCTGGAGAAAGTTTACACTATTAAAATATTGAACAAGGGGAGATAACTCGTAATTATTGCAAGGTGCACAACTTCACATTGCCATCTATCTATATTCCAAGTTTCAATAAATTCCTTCAAGTAGTTTCTGAGTTCTGCTCTGGACAAAGTTTACACTATTAAAATATTGAACAAGGGGGAGATAACTCATAATTATTGCAACGTGCACAACTTCACATTGCCATCTATCTATATTCCAAGTTTCAATAAATTCCTTCAAGTAGTTTCTGAGTTCTGCTCTGGACAAAGTTTACACTATTAAAATATTGAACAAGGGGGAGATAACTCATAACTAGTGCAAGGTGCACAACTTCACATTGCCATCTATCTATGTTCCAAGTTTCAATAAATCCCTTCAAGTAGTTTCTGAGTTCTGCTCTGGACAAAGTTTACACTATTAAAATATTAAACAAGGGCAGATAACTTTGCAAAAAAGTGGCCCAGAGTTATAATTCTTGCAAGGTGCACAACTTCCCATTGCCATCTATCTATGTTCCAAGTTTCAATCAATTCCTTCAAGTAGTTTCCGAGTTCTGCTCTGGACAAACAAAAGTTAAGAAGAAGAAGAATAACAAGTGCTGATTGTGATTGCAAGCAAGTCACATATATATCCCCAACCGGCAAATTGCCGCCACAGGATAAAATTTAAATACCGGAAATGAACTCGCCACACCTATATCTACTTGAAAGCCGAATTTCATCGAAATCGGAGCATTTAAAGGTTTTGGCAGCCATTTTGGCTCTAAAATGGAGACCGCGGCATAAAATTTATATTTACTTGAAAACCAAATTACATCGAAATCGGAGCCTTTTTTTGTTTTGGCGGCCATTTTAAATAAAAAATGGCCGCCGCGGGATAACATTTTCTATAGCGGAAAACTAAATTTCATCTAAATCGAAGCATTTTTAGGTTTTGGCGGTCATTTTGAATAAATATGGCCGCATCGGGATAAAATTTTCGATACCGGAAATGAACTCGCCACACTTATATTTACTTTAAAACCAAAT
The DNA here is from genome assembly GCA_031761405.1 of Serripes groenlandicus. NCBI lineage: Eukaryota > Metazoa > Mollusca > Bivalvia > Cardiida > Cardiidae > Serripes > Serripes groenlandicus. The sequence goes on from JASEVX010000572.1 coordinate 59,809, forward strand.
TTCATCAAAATGTGAGCATTTTTAGGTTTTGGCGGCCATTTTGAATAAAATATAGCCACCACAGGATAAAAATTCGATACCGGAAATGCACTCGCCACACCCATATCAACTTGAAAACCAAATTTCATCAAAATCGGAGCATTTTTAGTTTTAGGCAGCCATTTTGAATTTAAAATGGCCGTTGCGGAATAAAATTTCGATACCGGGAATGAACTCGCCACACTTATATGTAATTGAAAAACAAATTTCATTGAAATCGGAGCATTTTTATGTTTCGGCGGCCATTTTGAATAAAAAATAGCAACCGCGGGATTAAATTTCGATACCGGAAATGAACTCGCCACACCTATGTCTACTTGAAAACCAAATTTCAATGAAATCGGAGCGTTTTAATGTTTATTGAGGTTTTGAACATTTTTTAAGTATAAAAAGGGGCATAACTCCGGGAAATAGGAACAAAGTTACCTCTGTTTTAAGCGCAAACAATATCATGTGGTGGTGATTATTTCTACTAAGTTTGGCATCAATATCTTATACGGTGTAGGAGAAGTAGGCCTGACAATACAGACAGAAATTTCTTGATGTTTGATGGCGGTTGTCTAAAAATGGGCATAACTCTGGGAAAAAGGTACGGAGTTACCTCTTTTTTTGGGACACACAATATCATGTGGTGTCGATTCTTTCTACTGAGTTTGGCATCAATATGTTATACATTGTAGGAGAACTAGGCCGGACAAATGACGGACTGAAATTTTTTGATTTTTGACGGCTTCCCGTTCGGAAATGGCGGCCATCTTGAAAATTCTAAAACCCTCCTGTGCAACTTCAGGCGGAAACCTTTGTTTGTGCCAATTTTCATAAAGATCCCTCCATACATCTCCTAGAAAAACTCCGGACAAATTGGAGGTAAAGAAGAAGAAAAATAACAAGTGCTGATTGTGATTGCAAGCAAGTCACATATATATCCCCAACCGGCAAATTGCCGCCACGAGATTAAATTTTGATATCGGAAATGAACTCGCCACACCTATATCTACTTGAAAGCCAAATTTTATCAAAATTGGAGCATCTTTAGGTTTTGGCGGCCATTTTGAATCTAAAATGGCCACCGCGGGATAACATTTATATTTACTTGAAAACCAAATTTCATCGAAATCGGGCATTTTTTTTTTTTGGGGGGGGGGGGGGGGGGGGGGGGCGGCCATTTTGAATAAAAAATGGCTACAGTGGAATAAAATTTACATTTACTTGAAAACATAAATCATTGAAATTTGAGAATTTTTAAGTTTTAGCGGCCATTTTTAATAAAAATGGCCCCCGGGGGATAAAATTTGGATGCCGGAAATGAACTCGCCAGACTTGAAAAACCAAATATCATCAAAATCTGAACATTTTTAGTATAAGGCGGCCATTTTGAATATAAAATCAACACCGCGGGATAAAAATTCTATATCGGAAATGAACTCGCCACACCTATATCTACTTGAAAACCAAATTTCATCAAAATCGGAGGATTTTTAGTTGAAGGCGGCCATTTTGAATCTAAAATGGCTGCCGCGGGATAAAATTTTGAAACCCGAATGAACTCGACACACCCATATCTACCTGAAAACCAAATTACATCGAAATTGGAGAATTTTTAGTTTCAGGCGGCCATTTTGAATAAAAAATGGCAGCCTCGGGATAAAATTTCGATACCGGAAATGATCTCACCACACCTATATGTACTTGAAAACCAAATTTCATAGAAATCGGTGCATTTTTAGTTTTAGGCGGCCATTTTGAATTTAAAATGGCCACCGCGGGATAAAATTTGGATAGCGGGAATGAACTCGCCACACCTATATGTACTTGAAAACCAAATTTCATCAAAATCGGAGCATATTAAGGTTTTAGGTTTTGGCGGCCATTTTGAATAAAAAATGGCCATAGCGGAATAAAATTTACATTTACTTGAAAACATAAATTTCATTGAAATTTGAGCATTTTTAAGTTTAAGCGGCCATTTTTAAAAAAAAATGGCCCCTGGGGGATAAAATTTGGATGCCGGAAATGAACTCGCCAGACCTATATCTACTTGAAAACCAAATACCATCAAAATCTGAACATTTTTAGTATAAGGCGGCTATTTTGAATATAAAATCGACACCGCTGAATAAAAATTCTATATCGGAAATGAACTCGCCACACCTATATCTACTTGAAAACCAAATTTCATCAAAATCGGAGGATTTTTAGTTGACGGCGGCCATTTTGAATAAAAAATGGCAGCCTCGGGATAAAATTTCGATACCGGAAATGATCTCACCACACCTATATGTACTTGAAAACCAAATTTCATAGAAATCGGTGCATTTTTAGTTTTAGGCGGCCATTTTGAATTTAAAATGGCCACCGCGGGATAAAATTTGGATAGCGGGAATGAACTCGCCACACCTATATGTACTTGAAAACCAAATTTCATCGAAATCGAAGCATTTTTAGGTTTGGGCTGCCATTTTGAATAAAAAATGGCCGCCGCGGGATAAAATTTGGATAGCGGGAATGAACTCGCCACACCTTTATGTACTTGAAAACCAAATTTCATAGAAATCGGAGCATTTTAAGGTTTGTTGAGGTTTCGAAGATTTTTTAAGTATAAAAAGGGGCATAACTCCGGGAAATACGAACGGAGTTACCTGTTTTTGGGGCGCACACAATATCATGTGCTGCTGATTATTTCTACCAAGTTTGGCATCAATATCTTATACGGTGTAGGAGAAGTAGGCCGGACAATACGGACGGAAATTTCTTGATGTTTGATGGCGGTTGTGTAAAAATGGGCATAACTCTGGTAAAAACCAACGGAGTTACCTCCTGTTTTGGCACACACAATATCATGTGGTGTCGATTCTTTCTACTAAGTTTGGCATCAATATGTTATACATTGTAGGAGAACTAGGCGGGACAAATGACGGACTGAAATTTTTTGATTTTTGACGGCTTCCCGTTCGAAAATGGCGGCCATCTTGAAAATTCTAAAACCCACCTGCGCAACTTCAGGCCGAAACCTATGTTTGTGCCAATTTTCATAAACATCCCGCCATACATCTCCTAGAAAAACTCCGGACAAATTGGAGGTAAAGAAGAAGAAAAATAATAATAATAACAAGTGCTGATTGTGATTGCAAGCAAGTCACATATATATCCCCAACCGGCAAATTGCAGCCACGGGATAAAATTTCGATACTGGAAATGAACTCGCCACACCTATATCTACTTGTAAGCAAAATTTCATCGAAATTGGAGCATTTTTAGGTTTTGGCGGCATAAAATTTATATTTGCTTGAAAACCAAATTTTACCGAAATCGGAGCATTTTTTTGTTTTTGTGGCCATTTTGAATAAAAAATGGCCGCCCTGGATAAAATTTTCTGTAGCGGAAAACTAAATTTTCATCGAAATCGAAGCATTTTTAGGTTTCGGCAGCCATTTTGAATAAAATATGGCCACCGCGGGATAAAATTTTTGATACCTTAAATGAACTCGCCACACTTATATTTACTTGAAAACCAAATTTCATCAAAATCGGAGCATTTTTAGGTTTCGGTGGCCATTTTGAATAAAAAATAGCCGCCACGGGATAAAAATTTGATACCGGAAATGAACTCGCCAGACCTATATCTACTTCAAAACCAAATATCATCAAAATCTCAACATTTTTAGTATAAGGCGGCCATTTTGAATATAAAATCGACACCGCTGGATAAAAAATCTATATCGGAAATGAACTCGCCACACCTATATCTACTTGAAAACCAAATTTCATCAAAATCGGAGGATTTTTAGTTGAAGGCGGCCATTTTGAATAAAAAATGGCAGCCTCGGGATAAAATTTCGATACCAGAAATGATCTCACCACACCTATATGTACTTAAAAACCAAATTTCATAGAAATCGGTGCATTTTTAGTTTTAGGCGGCCATTTTGAATTTAAAATGGCCACCGCGGGATAAAATTTGGATAGCGGGAATGAACTCGCCACACCTATATGTACTTGAAAACCAAATTTCATCAAAATTGGAGCATTTTAAGGTTTTAGGTTTTGGCGGCCATTTTGAATAAAAAATGGCCATAGCGGAATAAAATTTACATTTACTTGAAAACATAAATTTCATTGAAATTTGAGCATTTTTAAGTTTAAACGGCCATTTTTAAACAAAAATGGCCCCCGGGGGATAAAATTTGGATGCCGGAAATGAACTCGCCAGACCTATATCTACTTGAAAACCAAATATCATGAAAATCTGAACATTTTTAGTATAAGGCGGCCATTTTGAATATAAAATCGACACCGCTGGATAAAAAATCTATATCGGAAATGAACTCGCCACACCTATATCTACTTGAAAACCAAATTTCATCAAAATCGGAGAATTTTTAGTTGAACGCGGCCATTTTGAATAAAAAATGGCAGCCTCGGGATAAAATTTCGATACCGGAAATGATCTCACCACACCTATATGTACTTGAAAACCAAATTTCATAGAAATCGGTGCATTTTTAGTTTTAGGCGGCCATTTTGAATTTAAAATGGCCACCGCGGGATAAAATTTGGATAGCGGGAATGAACTCGCCACACCTATATGTACTTGAAAACCAAATTTCATCGAAATCGAAGCATTTTTAGCTTTGGGCTGCCATTTTGAATAAAAAATGGCCGCCGCGGGATAAAATTTGGATAGCGGGAATGAACTCGCCACACCTATATCTACTTGAAAACCAAATTTCATAGAAATCGGAGCATTTAAGGTTTGTTGAGGTTTCGAAGATTTTTTAAGTATAAAAAGGGGCATAACTCCGGGAAATACGAACGGAGTTACCTGTTTTTGGGGCGCACACAATATCATGTGCTGCTGATTATTTCTACCAAGTTTGGCATCAATATCTTATACGGTGTAGGAGAAGTAGGCCGGACAATACGGACGGAAATTTCTTGATGTTTGATGGCGGTTGTGTAAAAATGGGCATAACTCTGGTAAAAACCAACGGAGTTACCTCCTGTTTTGGCACACACAATATCATGTGGTGTCGATTCTTTCTACTAAGTTTGGCATCAATATGTTATACATTGTAGGAGAACTAGGCGAGACAAATGACGGACTGAAATTTTTTGATTTTTGACGGCTTCCCGTTTCGAAAATGGCGGCCATCTTGAAAATTCTAAAACCCACCTGCGCAACTTCAGGCCGAAACCTATGTTTGTGCCAATTTTCATAAACATCCCGCCATACATCTCCTAGAAAAACTCCGGACAAATTGGAGGTAAAGAAGAAGAAAAATAATAATAATAATAAGAAACCGTGCAAAAACAATATATCCCCCAACTTTGTTGTTGGGGATATAATAAGAAACCGTGCAAAAACAATATATCCCCCAACTTTGTTGTTGGGGATATAATAAGAAACGGTGCAAAAACAATATATCCCCCAACTTTGTTGTTGGGGATATAATAATAAGAAACGGTGCAAAAACAATATATCCCCCAACTTTGTTGTTGGGGATATAATAAGAAACGGTGCAAAAACAATATATCCCCCAACTTTGTTGTTGGGGATATAATAATAATAATAAGAAACGGTGCAAAAACAATATATCCCCCAACTTTGTTGTTGGGGATATAATAAGAAACGGTGCAAAAACAATATATCCCCCAACTTTGTTGTTGGGGATATAATAAGAAACGGTGCAAAAACAATATATCCCCCAACTTTGTTGTTGGGGATATAATAACAAGTGCTGATTGTGATTGCAAGCAAGTCACATATATATCCCCAACCGGCAAATTGCCACCACGGGATAACATTTTGATACCGAAAATGAACTCGCCACACCTTGAAAGCAAAACTTCATCGAAATTGGAGCATTTTTAGGTTTTGGCGGCCATTTTGAATCTAAAATGGCCACCGCGGCATAAAATTTATATTTGCTTGAAAACCAAATTTCATCGAAATCGAAGCATTTTTTTTTGTTTTGGCGGCCATTTTGAATAAAAAATGGCCGACGCTGGATAAAATACTAAATTTCATCGAAATCGAAGCATTTTTAAGTTTCGGCAGCCATTTTGATATTTAAATCGATATTCAAATCGGTATTCGCTCTACTACATATTCATAAAAAAGAAAGCACTATTTTTTCGAATATCGATCTGGCTCCATATTCAAATCGGTATTCAAATCGGTATTCGCTCTACTGCATGGTCAGAAAGACCATAGCACCATTTTACCGAATATCGACCTGGCACTAAATTCAAATCTATATTCAAATCGGGGTTCGCCCTTCTACATGATTATGAAGACGATAGCACTATTTTCACGAATATCGATCTGGCTCTATATTCAAATCGATATTCAAATCGGTATTCGCTCTTCTACATGTTCATAAAAAAGATAGCACCATTTTCTCGAATATCGATCTGGCCCCATATTCAAATCGATATTCAAATCGGTATTCGCTCTTCTACATTGTCAGAAAGACCACAGCACCATTTTACCGAATATCGACCTAGCTCTAAATTCAAATCGGGGTTCGCCCTTCTACATAATCAGGAAGACGATAGTACCATTTTCACGAATATCGACCTGGCTCTATATTCAAATCGATATTCAAATCGGTATTCGCTCTACTAGATAGTCAGCAAAAAGATAGCACAATTTTCTCGAATATCGATCTGGCTCCATATTCAAATCGATATTCAAATCGGTATTCGTCATACTAAACAATGACGGTAACGTATATTTCAATGCGTAACAGAATTCACGAATCTGGTGCTGGCTCTATATTCGTTTCAGCTCTACATTCATATCGGTATTGAATATCGATTACCGAATATCGAACTTCGTGCCAACTTCACATACCTGTTAATTTTTATTATTTACTATAGAGTTATGATTCTTGTGTAATGCACTTCCTCTCTTTAATATCTATCTACATTTCGAGTTTCATCGAAATATCTTTCGTACTTTTGGAGTTATGGTCCTAAAATTGAAATATAAAGTCTCAAGATCACTTGAAAATGATTCACTATAAGTTATGGTTCTTGTGTAAAGCACTTCCTTTCTTTAATATCTGTATACATTTAAAGTTTCATCGAAATATCTTTTGTACTTTTTGAGTTATGGTCCTGACATGGAAATATAAAGTCTAACACGGGAGATAATTTGAAAAGTATTCACTATAACGTTATGGTTCTTGTATTATGCACTCTCTCTTATTGATATGTATGTATATTTCAAGTTTCATTGAAATATATTCAGTACTTTTAGATTTATGCTCAATGCAAATAAAGTGTGACGGACAAAGTGAGACGGACACATTTTTCCGGACGGACACCCGAACATCTGGACGGACAAAGCGACAACTATATGCTCTCCCTCTGGGGAGCATAACAATATATGTGCAGTATAGCCATAATCAAACACTTTCTCCAAGGCTAGTCCATGGTTAAGAGAATTGTTTTCTTTCTAACCTTTTTTTCCCAACATCATTACCAGTTCAGTTTATTGCATTGGTGCAGAATTTTAAATTTCTATTTAATCATCATGAAACTATTATGATACTATTGGTTTCTCATGTACTTTGGGCCTTGTTCAAAACTGTCCAATATGCTCAAACTATGTCATTTGTCAAAGCATTATAATGGTTCATGGGGACTAGTTGACCATGATGCATTTTGCACACAAATGCTACATAACCCTGTGCTCCATAAATACACAATTTCCTCTTACTCCCCTTTGTTCCATTGTGTCCGTAAAAGTGGAACCGATCAATCCATAACTGATACATGATAAATTAATGCTTTCAATGTGTAGGAGTAACACTCGCTTATGAAGTGCAGCATATTGCTCTTTGTGAAACTTCTTATTTTCCATTCATTCACCTTGTTCTGTAACTAGTTGTAAGTAATAGTGTATATATGTTAATATGTTCTTTGTGTTAATTGCTTGATCCAATTGCATAAATATTTTCTTGTTTACCCAATACTACGCTAAATTACACTTATCAGTTTTCGGCCACAACTCGCGGATGTCACGTGACAGACGAGGGGAAACATTAAATATAGTGGTTACGATTTTTAACTAATATCAAATTCAGGAATTGACTAAGTTTGATAAAAAGTGCTATAAGTGTTATTGTGATGTATGGAACGTATAATCTGGATATAATTTTGGATTTGGACTTAGTAAAACGTATGTAAAGATTTTTCCATTGTCCAATACCAGTTTTGTCAATGGCGGAAAACGAAGCTAATAACAACAAAGAAAAGAGCATCAAGCCGAATAAAGTCAAAAATAAGCAAACACCCAAACATGAAGCAAAAGGGAAACAAGCCGAGAGTAAAACTCCTCCCGTAAAAAACTTTGATTCTGAAAATCCCAGCGTACAAACATTAGGTGAAAATCAGATCACTAACATGAATGGGGTATCCCACAAAACCACCCAAATATAGCCCCACCCATGTACAACTATGGACAACATGAAACCCAGTCATTTACTGTTAATACACCAATATACAACCATATGGCCAATCAAAATATGTGCTCAGAACCTGAACTACAAAATAACGGCGTTTACAGTATACTTCAGCATATTCAACACGACATGCTTCAGACCCATTTAACAACCGCAAATGTGTTATCTCGAATAACGGCAATGGAAAACAATGTGGCTAAACTGTCCCAAATAGAAATCATTGCCGAAGGAGTACAAATAGATGTACACAAACTCAAAACAGAAAATAACACCATCTCGATCAAAATAAACGAAATAGAACAGTCGTGTCAAACAATCAGCTCATTTTATGATGGACTGGTAAAATCCAAAAACATAACGGAGAATGCTGATTTAACGGTTACTAACAGACGGCTAGAAAACGATATCAGACAAGTCAACACAAATTATGGCCAATTGCAAGACGAATTACTTGAACTCAAAACAGTGAAAACACGTTCAATGCAAGAAAATTAAATTTTCTTTGGAATCGAAGAAACCACCAATGAAAATGCAGAAAATGTTCTGAGAATCTTTCTTAAAACCCAAGTCCTTCCAAATTATCACGAAACAATAGACAATATGACATTCGATCCAGCGCATCGTCTGGGCAAAAAGAAATACCAAAGGGGTTCACAAATAAGCAGGCCAATAGTAGCAAAATTCGAACGATATACGGACAGGGAGACCATACGGAAGGAATCTTTCGAACTAAATAGAGGGGACAATGGTTACGCAGTTAGGGAGCAGTTCCCGTGCGAAATCGAACAAAGGAGACAACAACTCTACCCAGTTATGAAACATTATAAGAAAAACAAAAACAAGTTGTGCTTGTCAGAGATAAACTGTTCATTAACGGCAAGCGATACATTCCTGAATCATGGGGACTTACACAAACTCCGAATACAAGCAGACTGACAACACATGAACAAAATGTGCACAGACTTACGACAACAAATTATCATGTGCAACCACATGATGTAAACAAACAAGCATGCCATGGGCACTACGAAGACATACCGACAACACAGAGACAATACGAACACACACCAACAACACAGGGCCACTACGGAAACGGACCATACGATCGGAGAAACCATAACAACATTTCCGTTAAAAACAGTTTTCAACTATTGGCGGATAACGAGTCACTCGAAAAAACACCAAATAAAGACAATCGGGTGCAAAAACGTAAAGTATGCTCTCCGCTAGAAGAAGAAAACTTCAAGAATCATAAACAAGGAAATCAACCAAGTATCCAAACAGCCACAACAAGCACAAATGAGGACAATCACAGATATTTGTCCACAATTTTAAGTCAGGCGCACTTAGTAATAAACGATAGCAATGAGGTCCCATATGCCACGGACACCACGTGCGCAGACTACGAGGAGGGCGTCTAGGGATTCGCGGGGGAGTCACGACCTCCATTTAAAAAGCGTGCAAAGCCGTACAGGAAAACAAACACAACTCTGTATAACGAAAAGCCATCGGAAAATGCCCCCATCAGAAAATGTCATAGTTACCAATATGAAAACCCTATAAATGTGTTTAACTAAAACATCCTAACGCTGAATGTATGTGGTTTATTGAGTAAAAACAAATATCCCGACCTTATTGATACTTTTAACAATTATGATATTATCGCACTTCAAGAGAACAAATTAGACGGAACGGATTTTTTCAATATTGACGGATTTAGTTTCTATCAAAAGTGCAGGAAGGATATGTCTAATAGAAAATCGGGAGGTATTGGATTACTTATCATAATTTTCATAATCTCCTAGAAATGTTGTTTGGAATTCGGAACGCCTCGGTACAGTTAAATATATGAATACATATATATTGGTTTAAACTCAAAAGTATGATAATAGCATCTTAGCTTTGATCTATTTGTATGTTTATATTGCATGCAGTGTATGCGAATTAAACTTCTGCATTGAGTGTACAAATATTTCACCAGGACTGGCCCTTGCACTTAAAGAAGATATAAACCATAACTTCAAATGGGCATGTAACGGATGTACCCAAAACTTCCCTTGCATGACAAATCTATCTCAGCAACTAAAATCTATAGAGGAGGCAACAAATAATAGACTATCCTCAGTAGAACAAAAAGTATCGGAAATAGATCAAAACATGGAAATCAAAATAAAGCAAAAAGTGGATAGTATAAAACCAAACTTAATAGAAGAAATTAAAAACGACTTAAAGGAATCTCTACAAAAAGACGTAAGATGTGAACTCATGGAAATTGAAGACCAAAGAAAAAGAGCACTAAACTTAATAATCTTCAACCTTACCGAAAGCAAAAGTACTTCAAGCCTAACAAGGAAATCCGACGACTCGCAAAAATTTAAAGAGATATGCACTTTAATCGGGGTAACCGAAGTAGACTTTGATGTGTTCTTTAGAATTGGCAAACAAGAACCACAAAAAACAAGACCCTTGAAAATTATCTTAAACAACAAAAAACAAAGAAAGGAAATTATAGACAAATCATATCAAATCAAGAAAATCCCATCTAGTAGCGAATACAAAAATTGTATAATTACCAAAGACCTCACAGTTCGGCAACGGGAACAAAACAAAGTAAGAAGACTACTCTACCAAAAAGAAAAGAAAAAGGATCTCCACACCTCTACATATGATGAAGTCACAATAACAGACAATAGTCATAACTCTACAATTTTAGAGGCCAGTGCAATACTGCCTCTAAACAATAGTGATATTTTTTAGAATAAAAACACTAATCATAATCTGGGTATGGACTATGTAGACAATCATGTTCTTGAAGAAACAGTTATTGGTGGCATACTTTCACAACAAAATAGAACTGTACACAATCCCAATGCAGACATTCATAATAAATAGGATGCAAGTTTTATTTTTAAAAATGTAAATATAACAAATCTGAGTGTCTTATACACAAACGCAGATAGTCTTTTAAACAAGATGAACGAATTACTTGTATTGGTTAAGGAAAACCAATACGATATTCTTGCAATCACTGAAGTTTTACCAAAGGTAAAAGACACTTTAGAAATTGAAAATTCCGAGTGGTGCATTAAAGGATACAATCTGTTTCACAATAAAAATAAAGGATTAACAAACAGGGGATGCTTAATATTTACAAAAGACAGTCTAAAAACATATCAAGTTACAACTATCGAAACCAATATCATCGAAAGTGTGATTATTGGAATTGAATGCGGAAAAAACAAACATCTGCTGTTTTCATGTACCTACAGGAGTCCTAGCAATAGAGACATAGATAGCATAAAAGAAATCGACAAAATACTTTCGTTAAACAGTTTCAACAACATAAAATTTGACTTTGTGCTTCACGTTGGAGACTTCAACATAAAAGAAATAAATTGGGATGATCTAACAACATCAGTAGGACCTGATTACATTTCAACCAAGTTCTTGGAAACTGTTAAAGATTCGTTCCTATACCAACACATCAAAGAACCAACTAGATTTAGAGGAAACGACACCCCAAATATATTAGACTTACTACTCACAAACGAAATTGAACTGATAGGAAAAATTAAACAAAATGCCCCACTCGGGAACAGTGACCACAACATTATAGAGTTTAACATACAAAATACAATAGATTACAACAAAATAAACATTGATAACAAACTATCATATTTCAAAGGAGATTACGAAGCTATAAACGGAGAATTAGGAAACATTAACTGGACCAAAATGTTCGAAAGTGGTGATGTCAATGACATATGGAGTAGATTTGCCGATAAATTATTAATTATTACAAGAAAAAACATACCAGTGCGCTCTTCTACTCCTAGGAAATTCGATACACCATGGATGGACCATGACACATTAATGGCAGTAAAGAAAAAAAGAACACTCTGGAAAAAATGGAATTTTAGTAGGAACCCACAAGCAAAAGTTAACTACGACAAAATAAAATATGAAAGCAGCGCCAAGGTCAAAGAAGCAAAAAGACAATATGAAAAATCAATAGCACTCAAAATGAAGGAAGACTCCAAATTATTTTGGAAATTTGTACAATCAAAAACAAAATTTAAAGAACAAATTCAAAACATAATCGATGATGATGGAAACGTCCAAACTGAAAATCTAGTAAAAGCTGAATTATTAAACAGCTTCTTTAAAAGTGTATTCACCATAGAAAACGACGAAATACCTTATTTTGATACTAGGACCGAAATTATGCTGGAAAATGTCAACTTCTGTGAATCGAAAATTAAGAAACATTTACAAAAAGTGAAAGAAACAAAATCTCCAGGCTACGATTCCATCCACCCAAAAATTCTAAAAGAAACGGCAGATATTATCTACAAACCACTAACAAACCTTTTCCAATTATCTATGGAGGAAGGTATCGTACCGAGCGACTGGAAACTTGCCAATATTATGCCAATCCACAAGAAAGGAAACAAAAACTCAGTAACCAATTACAGACCCATTAGTCTAACATCAATAATAGGCAAACTAATGGAAACTGAAGTAAGAGACGCAATAATGCTACATATGGAATCCAATAATCTCTTCCCAAAACACCAACACGGCTTCAGGAAAGGAAGATCTTGTCAAACACAACTACTGGAAGTACTAGAGGACTGGACGTATAATCTAGATACCCACAACAATGTAGATGTTATCTACCTAGACTTCCAGAAGGCGTTTGACACAGTCCCCCACAAAAGACTACTCAATAAACTTAAAGGATATGGCATTACTGGGAATCTATTGGCATGGCTGGAAAATTTCCTAACAGACAGAAAACAAAGGGTTGTACTAAATAACTCAAGCTCAACTTGGGCACCTGTGACCAGTGGTATCCCTCAAGGCAGTGTTTTGGGGCCGATATTATTCACCATATACATAAATGATTTACCTGAAGTAGTCAACAATGTAACTAAATTATTCGCTGATGATACCAAAATTTACTCCATTGTTAATACACCTACAGACAACAAAAACCTACAAGACGATCTAAACAAACTCCATCTATGGTCCAAAAAGTGGCTATTAAAATTTAATGAATCTAAATGCAAACATGTTCACTTCGGGACCACAAACGAGTACAAATACTTTATGGATGGATCCGAAATTCTTCAAAGCATTCATGAAAAAGACCTTGGGATAATCATCGATAATAAATTAAACTTTCAAGAACACATAAATTCCCAAGCCAAGAAAGCAAACCAAAAACTAGGTATCATCAGAAGATCATTTACATACATGGACAGAGATATGTTACTTGTATTATACAAAAGTCTAGTTAGACCTCACCTGGAGTACAGTAGCTCTACATGGTCTGTAATCAACAAAAAGGAAGCTCTTATGTTGGAAAATGTACAAAGACGGGCAACCAAATTGCTACCTGCTATCAAAAATCTCACTTACGAAGAAAGATTAATAGAATTGGGATTGCCGACCCTACAGTACAGACGTTGTAGAGCAGATATGGTGGAAACATACAAAATCATGAACAATATCGATAAGGTAGATCACCACAGACTATTTCAACTTAAAACCAATTATACAAGAGGCCATAGGTTCAAAATATATAAAAATCACTGTCGTTTAAACATTAGGAAGTATTTTTTCTCCCAAAGAATAATACATTTATGGAACAAACTGCCAGAATATGTTGTTGAGGCAAAAAGTGTTAATAGTTTTAAAAATCTGTTAAATAAATCATGGTACAATGTACCTTTTAAATTTGTACCTAATTACGACGTACCAGAAGTGGGCCCATTAAGCCAAATTGAAGAAATGGACCAAATAGAGGCACATGCCTAAACATAAAGGTCTCGAAGACAAGGTAAACAAGGTAAACAATGTATGCATATATTTATTCAAGTTTTTATTATTTTATTTGTTTATTTTATTTTTAGATGTCATTGTTTTCTTCATTTTAATATTCATTATAACTATATTACATAAAGATCATCAAAAGCCTTGACAGAAATAGTGATAATAATATATCATCATCATCATCATCGCTATAATACGACTTCTACTGCATGGCTGTGTATGCTATAATACGTCGTTCTACATTTGTATGCCACATGTATACCTTTGCAACTAAATATAATATCACGAAAGTTAAGGACATTGAGCGATTAACAATTACGTAGAAACAACATCAAAAATATAAAATAAAAAGATGTACATATAATCCATTACGACTCGAACTCAGGACCTTATCATTACGAGTTCAACGTTCTTGTTAAACCGCTAACTTTGCCTTCGAACTGGTGGTGTGTCAGGATTTTACTTATAATCAAAGCGGGCGTATATTGTTATGCTTAACCCTATATTGGATAATAGAACAATCCATGACCTTTTGTCATGGCTCACTGCTCGAATTGTATCTATACCTGAAATGTAATTATCTTTCAACCCGTCACTACTCATTGACACTTTGTCATGGCTCACTGCTCAAATTGGATCTATACCTGAAATGTAATTGTCTTCGCATGAATAAGTATCAACCCGTCACTACTCATTGACTCACGAAATTTGTATATGTTGCGTTACTGACCAATTCTCACGATAGCACATATCGATATTGTTGAAAATATCATTCTCGCTATCTAGTACAAATGCAAGTATTTTTTTGTTGTATTTGTAATGTATTTACTATATAAATTGCAATATTGTAGCTACTTTCAATCTTTAAAGAGAAGCCAAAAAATACAAACTACCATTATTTACTAGGGGGTAGAAGAAAGGGGGTACTTAAAATATTGAGATTGATAATTATAATGAAAACATGTGGTGTATTCATTTTATTACCCTAGATGTGTATCTAGTTTTAATTAAACAGTGTATGTTCCGAAGCGCGACAGACGTTTAACTGCATTGTGATCGGCTCGATATATATACTTGAAATTTCGGCAAATGGTAGACGAACATGTGTCCTTAATTATATATCTTTTAAATAAAAATCTCATAATCGTATTTTTAATAACTCATAAATAATCTTATAACTGTTAAAATGTTTTGGCAAAACTTTCCTTTTAATTCGCATTTTGTTATCGTATTTAACATGACAGATGTATGAAATTGATATCAGCACGCAGGAAATTATATTCCCTACTGTCTGCCGTTTATTTTATCCGAATACCACTTCAAAGGAGAAAGTGATGGCGGTTTCATTAACCACACTATCATTGTCGCAACAACATACGTTTTGGCGTCACACACGTTATTTACTTAATACACACTGCGGTGTCGATAGATGAAACTCAACGATTGAATTAAATGTTTAGTGTTTATTAAACAATGCATATTTATATGTACAATATGTTTTACTTCGAGGAATTAAGGTATATTATATAGTTTAAACTTATTTATTTTACATGGATTGCGAAACAAGCCTTTGGCTTAGATTAATCACTCTCGATGTCTGCTTCATGGAGACTTAACCAGTACTCGCGCCGTTTGTGTGGAAAAATCCCAAAGTCAGGACCCGCTCATCACGGGACTCGAACCAGGGACCTTTGATACGAGAGGCCGACGCTCTACCTCTGCACCACTGTCATCCATATTATATACACACAGAATAAAAAAAAAATGCTGTCAATATTGTAATGTGTTCAGTCAGACATTCGGTGCTGGACAAGTCACCTCTTGGTACATAGGTCGCACATATTGCCGTACTGTTCTATGCAAGTATAGTGCGCGTTATCTAGACAACCCTTTCGGCTCTATAGCAACAGGGGCATATCTTGATATGTTGGCGGTCCCACGTTTCTTAATATTAAAGGTTTATTCAGATTGATCGGCGGATCTGCGCACTTTCATGGCCCAAATGCTGTCGAACTGAAGGTAAAGTGCTGGTATTTCCTGTAAATGAATATCATAACATGATCCCTTAAAGCATCCGCACTTTGAAGTTTTTCTTCTTCTGATATTGAGTCCATAACTCGTTTTCTCAGCCTTTCGCATGAATCACAAACATCGTCTCTAGGTGTGGCAATTTTTACATGAGGAAGACACTTTTTTCCACATGGCGAGGAACGTACTTTTACCGGCATTTCTTACAGCAGCTTCTTCACAGCTTTCTATGTATAGTTTGTGTATATGTAGTTTTGTTATGCTACTGTGTATAGAGAGGTGGGTGCAGTATCAGTGACCACGCGGCGCAAATGGAATTCCATACTCTTCCGCGTAATTACTGATGAAAAGCACAACACGTTTAACATCTTCAAAAGTAACGGCATGTTTTGACTTTTTCCCATTGTTTCCATGTTGTCTTAAGGCAGGACCATGTGTGTTCATGGATTTTCTAAGAGATTCCAATGACCACCTTCCAATGTCATAACTATTTTTAGTTATTGGGGTTTTACGCCGCTTTCAACAATATTTCAGTTATATCACGGCGACAGTTCACTTATTCATGATCCCTGGGTAAACAAACAAGTACTAGGCTAGAAAATGTGCCTTGTCCAAGGGCACTCCACCATGACCGTAGTGCCGCGTCTGGGGATCGAACCCGGGACACCAGGTTTCGAAATCCCCGACGCTAACCACTTGACCACAGCGGATTCCAAAATGTTTCTTTGCAAACTAGTTTCTCTTTGAACATATACTGCCCACGAGACCGCGAACGTTTCTTTCCTCTTTTTGTGAGTTCTGATTTGGGACCTGTGAGTAAACTACCCTTTATATACATCTCTTTCTCCTCCTTTCTCATTTCTCTTATATCTAAGATATGAGTCTGTATTTCAATACATGTAAATTGAGGTTCACATCTCCTGTGGCAACCACAACCTTTTTCAAAAAATTGTTTCATAGAAACAGCATCCTCACCCTCCAAGATCCATTCGCGGTCTTCATTTTCACTGTCTGATGTTTCACTGTGGCTTTCATTACTCGTGCTTGGCTGTTCACTGAGGAAGTTATTTACTCGATCCTCAACACCACAAAAAAAATCTCTCTCTCTGATACCTTCATCCTCTGAATCTGTGTTCTCAAATTGAGAATTGTTTGGTGTTCGACCAAAATGATCAGAGAAGATGCTCTCAAGCTCCTGAAATACAAATTTTAATTTGTTTGTTTTAAAAGTTATAGTTTACATACCAACTTACAATTTAAACACGTATTTACATTGAATAGGAATCAATTAAAGTGTTATTCATTATACAGTTGTGAAAGAAAATAAAGTGAAAAACAACTATGAATAAGTGAATCTCCTCTTCCCTGGATGATTTATAATATGTCTCAGATTGATTTTGTAATAACGAAATACAAATTATAGCCAGACACAAAAATTAAAAGTATATTTTAGAAGGGACAAACAATATAATTATAGAAATAATAAATATTTCTTTATTAACTGGTCCAGATAATTACTCAATAAAAAAAAGTTTGTGCAGAGCCGGGATCGAACTCGGTTGAACTTGTCCATAGACTTTCACTCTAACAACTGGGCTATTCCGCCTTCGTTGATGAATGGAGTAATTTTTTTCATTATTATAATAATCATTGAATAGTGTAGCATAAAAAATCCTGAGTATTTTTTTTCATTATTACAATAATCATTGAATAGTGTAGCATAAACAATCCTAGATAAGATACCGATTTTTATCTTTTTTCCCGACACGTTTACATGAAACATTTTTAAAGAGACATTTATGTACCATTCAATCTATATTTTGAAAGTAATATGTTTTTTTTTTTTTACTATATCTATACAAAGACCTAATAACACTGTGTTATTAGGTCTTTGATCTATACATACTTTAAACGGTTTGATCTGCTCGGACATTAGAATCCTTCATTTTCTTTGCAAGCGGCATTATATCCTTAGGAGATTTACGCTAGACCTATCTAGTACTTAAATGTGTATAATAAAGTGCGTTGTGTACGTCTGTCCTAAAAAATATAAATTTTATGTGGATTCGTGTTCAGTCATTTTTTGTTTTAAACAGCTCGCTATTGTTTTCCCCTTGAAGATCGCCAAGGGCAATCGTCGTGTTTTCAATGTTTTCTTCGAAATAAATCATATTCATTTGTTATGTGTGTTAATAAAATATACATAAGTGACCTCCAATTCAGAATCCATTACGAATGAAATCCAGTATTTGCATCTATTAAACACTGTCGAAACTTTGGAAATTAAATTCAAGATAATACTGTTTACGGTAAACCGACGTTGACGAAAAATGTGACGTCATAAAATTGGAAATTCCCAACGTCATACGTAATGTCACTAATACAGGTTTTTGTCGTGGACTGGCTATATAATATGAAAAAGGCAAAGCCTCGTCACGAGCACAGCGCCTATAATGGATCTAAGCTGTAGGTATATGACTACCATGATTAAGGAATATGTTACAAGCTGTCGGAACTGGGACCGTTATTGTACACTATCCCTACTTTGTCTTTTGGTGCAAAGTCAAATCATAAAACATTTAAACATTCACTTCATCACATGAGCAATCACATATATAATACAGTAAAGTCAAACATATTAATAGTCTTAACAAGATATCCTTCAATTTGGCCTTGTGACATAGTTTCAGACAGGTTTATAGCAATGTTCAAAACAACCATCTGTCAAAGTTTCAACATGTTAACATTAAATGAAAAGCTTTCAGAGTGTTAACAACATTTTCCTTAAATATGGTCTAATAACCTTATGTTTGATCCGAAATGACACATATTTGAACTTGGCCTAGCTATCCTCAGGACAAACATTCTGACAAAGTTTCAAAATACTGAAGCAAACATTGAGGTCAAGAGTGTTTACACGATTGTTCTCAAATGTTTCCTAGTGACCTTGTTGTTTTTTTATCCAACATGATCTTTAATTGAATTTAGCCTAGATTTGACCATAACACCAATTATGACAAAATGTCAACATGCTAAAATTAAAAATGCAGCATTAAAAATGTCTGATTGTTTACAAAATGTGCCTTCAATTTGCTCTTGTGACCTAATTTTTGACCCACCATGACCTTTTTTTTTACTAGGCCTATGTATTGTCAAGACAAACATTCTGACAAAGTTTCAAGCTGCTGAAGTAAAAGTGTGGTTTCTAGACTGTAAACAAGATTTTCCTTCAGATTGGTGAAGTGACCTAGTTTATGACCGGATATGACCCAAAAATTGAACTTAGCCTTTCTCCAAAATGACATCAAGACCATAATTCTTACAAAATTTCAACATGCTAAAGATAAATATGCAGCCTCCAGTGTTAACAAGATTGTCCTTCAATTTGAACTTATGACCCAGTTTTTGACCTCATATGACCAAGTTAAATAAGGCCTCCAGAGTGTTTACAATATATATTTTCCATCAAATTGACATTGTGACCTAAATTTTCACCTCACAGGGCCAAGATTTGTTGGAGATGAACTACTGCTAAACTTGCATTCATATTGGATGTTGTAAAATGTTGCCTGTAGAGTGTTCACAAGGCAATTGATGATGGCGTGTGAACGAAGGACATCAGACAAACTGTGATCATGAAAAACACAAACTGTGCAATCAAAGAACAGGACCTTATTTGAATTTGATATATACTTATCTGTTCATAAACATTACCTTGTATTAATCCATTAGTATTATATGTAATCAGCTGAATTTCTTCTCCAGTCATCCTCAAAACAGCTGTAATTCCATCATTGTATGCATTGCTCTCAATCTATTCCCTTGTTTAATGTTGATGCAGGAAGTTATATTATCCCACAGTTAAAGATGCGTGCAATTTTCATTGTTTTGACAGGCACGAATGACCAAAGGGTATATCACTAACTGCCTATTATATATGAACTTCCTATCCCATTTTCGACATAACAGCTGTGATTCCATGATTGTACAGGTTGCTCTCAATCCATTTACTGTTTTGATGTGTATGCAGGAAAGAATATTACCCCACAGTCAAAGATGCATGCATTTTTCATTGTATTGACAGGTACCAATGACCAAAGGGTATATCACTAACTGCTTATATATAGATATGAATTTCCTCTCCAGTAATCACCATAAGAACTGTTATTCCATGATTATATGGGATGTTCTTAATCCTGTATCCATTCTGTGTTTTAAAATAAAACTTGATGCTAATATCAATAATCATTGACTGCTGTTTTAATACATGACAATAACTGCAAATAAGAATGACTTTTAATAAAATAAGATGATAAATTAATTAAAAAACAGATCTATGAGAATAAACATGTATATTAGTTATGTCAGAAAGCCGAGCTTTGGGCTCTGAGAATAATGTTCAAGTTTTGATTTAGATCAGGTTGTACCTCTGTGCAGCCTTATCCACAGGGGAGAGGCTCATATTTTTTTTCACTTTTACTATTATACTATATATATTATAGTATAATAGTAAAAGTGAAAAAAAATATGAGCCTCTCCCCTGTGGCCTTATCTGGATTATTCATTTAAACCAATTACTTTAAACTTATCTATTTTAGCTTAAATCTTATTTTAATCACACTCCATGTCCTTGAGATACAACCAGTTCTTACGCCATTTGTGCAGAAAATCCCAGTCTTCACTGCTTCGAATTCAGTAAATATTTGGGGGATTTTCTATGCACCGCATATGACATGTGTTAGGCCAATATTTATGATTTTTTTTGAAAGGGGCCAACTCCCCCATTTATGTTCGGAAAAAAGGAGCCATTAAGGCCGTTTTCAACAAGTTTTCAGTCATATCACGGCGACCAGTTCACTTACTCATGCATTTTCTGGTTTTCCAACTCCAGTACACCGCACAACAGGCTGCTTTTCCACTTAGACCGTTAAACAGACCATTGGTGAAAGACGAATGACGCAGGTCACAATGACTTTTGTCAAACGTCAGAATTAATGTTGGTCGAGCTGGGATTCAAACTCACAACCCCTTGATTGACAGCCCGCTTCGCTACCGGAGCTCGGCCATTTATATATGATAAAAGGTCAAATTAGTGACAATGTGCAATGTTACTTACATGAATCATGTTTTGCCGCAGGGTGGGTTCCTTTAGAGCATCGCAGTGATCCTGACCTGCAATGTGCCTTGTTAAGATTCAATTTCGATAATTCGCACATCCTTTTTTACTTGTAAAAACAGGTTTTTTTAATTTTGTTAAGAGCACACAAGAAAAGTCATGCCCATATAAATCCGTTTCGGCTCTTGAATTCACTGGGGACGTTTCATCTTGGGTTCGCTTAGTCTGAACAGATGTTAGTTTTAACTAAATAGTCATTATTCAGAAATATTCCGTCCACATTGCAATGTGTTTCACCACTAAATAATTGGAGTGGATGTCATGCAGCAGAAACGTAAGATATTGCGTCATAAATTGTGTCAACAATCTGCACTTGAGGACTTCCAAGAACACTTCTAAAAATAGATTTACTTTTTCTTCTTCTAAATGTGCGGTTTTAGTGGTCGCATGAATTCTGAATGGGGTATAATGGCGGTAGCGATTCCGAAATTTTACCAGGTGCTCCTGTGTGATCAAGAACAGAATATTACCCTATGCATAAATTTAGACATACAGGAGCACGTCCCTGTGATTCAACTCTGTGTTGGTGTACTTGGGTAGCGACATAAATATACATGTCTCTGATTTGGGTCACAGGGTGTTTCGTGTAACCGCTATGTTCAGCCAATTATTGCATTGATCTTTGACATTCCGAAGGAGTTTTTGTCAGAAGGACATACGACTTCAGCGAAGTCTGCGTAGCATTGAGGGTGAAACAAATTTACCCTTAAGAGCATCTTAGTCAGACAGTGAAACCAAAATAGTCCATCGACAGAAAAAAGGTCAATGAATACAACGGTGAACCCATCGCTGATTCTCAGATTCACACTACAGCTTGATTTTATACCAACGCCAAAATAAAATTTATGATATTCAATGGGAAACGAGAGCGATAAAAATTCTTACCTGACGCAAAGAAACTCGCAGCCGATTACGTTATGGTTGTCAGCCTTTAATGTAAACAGCACAGTTGTTCTAGTTATCTCGGGTACCGGCTGAATATGACGTCACCGGATGTGGATAATTGTCGGTCATGGTTCCCTGCTTTGTTCTATGTAATTTTACTTGGAATTTCACGAGCAGGGCCATAGTAAAATTTTGCACCCAAATTTTTTCCATACTGATTATAGGAAATTTCCTATAATAAAGGTAATACCTAAGAACGAGCTGCGCTCGTTATTATATATATCTAATTCAGATATTGTAAAAGTGGTCTATGACAAAAGTGCTTTGCGTTTCGTTTCTGCAAAGAACTTTTGAGTCATGCAAAATAGTACATTCTGTTTGACCTTCCTTTGCAATGAAAATACCGCTCTCATACGAGAGTGTATTGTAATTGTGGATTGAAGGCTAAACTTTCTTTCTTTTGTGTTTCACAATTCTCGTATTTGAACTATGCATTTGTCGACATATCTCTTTTCTTTTTCTTTTTTGTATTGTTCTTCACCTCGTTTACTATGTATATTTATTTTAGCCTCATGTATTCTGTTTGAAGAACTGAGAGAAATAAAGGAATTTGTATTGTATTGTATTGTATTGTCATCCTTGAACAAGAAATGATGTATTCAATATACTAGTGTTTTTGTAGTCCTGTAACCTAAGATTTTTTAGATCACCTGAGCCATAGGCTCTTGATGATGTATTGGACTCGCTCACTGTCCGTAGCTTTTCTAAAAGACCACTGGCTGCAAATTGATAAAACTTGGCATGGATGTTCGTGCACAACTTGTTGCCATGGCGACAATAAAGAAAAAATATTAAACCCTTCATATCAGAAACTGCTGACCCAGCCGGATTTCAAAAAGATTTCTCTGAAATGTTCCTTGACTGAACCTCTCTGAACATCCATCAAGTTTTCTCGAGTGGGTGCAATTTGTAAAACACACAGAAACTACTTGATGGAAGTTGATTTAACATTGACATATTTCACAATATAATAGTGCAGAAACTTGAAAATGTTTCGGTGAGCGATATAGGGCCAACAAGGTCCTCCTGTTTCCCAATTGCCAGTTTCATAATATTTACTATTTTTTATATGATATTTCAAAATCTTAACAATAAATGCATAAACATAAGCTGCAATTGTTATTTCCTTTCACATTTTCCCTACTTCTCCAACCTTCCTGCAGCCAACTAGGTCGTCAGCACTTTCAGTGCTTTGATTTTACAACGGATGTAGCACAAATATGAATTTCCTTTCCTTAGCTAACTTTTGAGACCAATAAATTCCACTTTGTGGCGTATACGTTGTTTCCTTTGTAAAACTTCAACCGACTTGTTCGGAATATTCGTAGTCTCAACCGTGTATAAGTGTACATCTTTATTTCTTTCAATTGCGTTAACTAGGTTCTGAATACTATAGGCAGGATTTGTCTTCCTGTCTGAGGAAATTAATGATTCAATGTTGTTCGTTTTGTATGGTATTTAACGCCGTTTCGACATTTTCCACTCATATGACGGCGTTCATGGTGAGCTACCAGTACTACTGGCCATTTTAACGTGACATCAGCAAGTCAGTCGTTATGCAAAGAAATGTGCTTGCATGCACATATTTCGGTTTTAATGTCAGTTTGGTTTCTTTTTCTGTATGAATGAGGAAACAGTACCTTTGCAGAAAGCACGAAACTGTTTATTTCGGACCGTGATTCGGTTTGCAGTAGCTGTCAAACGAGCTGCCGAAAACTCGTAAATAAGTTGTTAGTATGTGTGTTAGCACGGTGTCGATTGCAATACAATCGCAACAAAAATGGTACATCTACTTTGATTTATAACAAATGACACCAACCCTCTCTATACGTGTATATAATATATCATTCTGACCTAGGCGCGACAGTGAACTGGTAGCGATCAAATAGACTCTAAGTATTCGTGTCTAGCTCCTACATCTGGACTGCTCAAAGTTAAATCTTGTTTGTGTGTTCCGTGAAACTTATTGGATTTAATTGTTTTATTACAAGGTATCAACAAAACGAATTATCATAGCAAGGCTACGGTGTCCTGTTGGGGCCAGCGTGTTTTTCTGTGGACGGCCTCTTATCGTGGGCAAAAAAAAACCGCGCCGATTTAACTTAAATCCGCGCACTTTTTTTTAAGGCTGTTTATATAGGATTCTATAAAGAATCCAGCAGAATTTTGTCGAAAAAAGATGCGATATTTTACAAATAAAAACGCGCATCTTTTTTTCATGGTTGCCAAAACATCAAACTGGAAAAAAAAAGTGCGCGGATTTAACTTAAATCCGCGTACTTTTTTTTCTCGGTCACAAACGGAGAAAACATACGGAGTGAAACTTCCCTCGACACCGTTGGCCATATTCTAGGTCTTACACCGCTAAATCCATTGCACTACAAAACGAGTATCCTGAGCTGTGTGTGTATCTTGTCTCATTCATGAATGTTATTGATTAGATCTTCAAATAATTAAACCATTTCCCTCGTATTTACGCTTATTGAAGCAGAGACAGAGACAGAGAGAGAGACAGAGCGAGAGAGAGAGATAGAGACAGAGAGAGAGAAAGAGAGAGAAAGAGAGAGAAAGAGAGAGAAAGAGAGAGAGACAGAGAGAGAGACAGAGACAGAGAGACACAGAGACAGAGAGAGAGAATGAGACAGAGACAGAGATAGAGAGAGACACACACACACAGACAGAGACAGAGACAGATACAGAGAGAGAGAGAGAGACAGAAAGAGAGAGACAGAGACAGATACAGAGAGAGACAGAGACAGAGACAGAGACATA
>JASEVX010000573.1:0-2500 GCA_031761405.1 Serripes groenlandicus
GTCATCATCAATGATATAACGTGATACAAACTAAATGTCGTCCCCCTAGAGGAAATAAGTATTTTACTGATTTAAAAATACAATGACCACCATCAATCATAGATGACATGTTATCAGTCATGACTCCGCAGATCAATTGTTGTAGAGGTTCTTTTCTTTGCAAAGTTGTAACAATTCTGCCAGGGGGTCCAAACGTCTTATCACAAACCGCGATTATATAGGCTGGATATAAAACAAAAAGCAGATTCATAAAACTGACAGTGAGTTATTAGATGATTAGACTATACATACTATATTTTATCACATGACAATGCTTGTATCCGATGTAATATACCCATTACGTATTTCTTTATATTTGACACGTGTAATATAACATGACCGAATCACTATTTGTGTTTTTATCCGCAATGTTTACAAAATGGGCTGAGAACGAGTATCCAGTAAACACAAACGTCACGCGATAGATGGTCGAGGGTAAAGGGACCTTTATCGATGATAAAAATATTTTTTTGTGTGAAGTTAACAGTCTATTAAGTAATACATGTTGGACTATTTCCTGAAGCGAAAAAGCGATTTTCTTTTTGTGTTTCGTCATGTGATAAAAGAATCTGACATCGTTGTCATTTCATAAGTTTTATTAAACTCGTCCAAGAAATTTGTTATTAAGTCACCAGAGGCTCGCTTAATAACAAATTTCTTGAACTCGTTAATAAAACTTTATATAAAATGGACAACTCATGTCAGATCCTATATATATATATATGAGCCGTTCCACGAGTAAACCAGCATAGTCTCTGCGTAATGTATCGACCCAAATCATGCTAACCGGCCCGACACATCCGTGTCAGGGGGATTGAGGTATAGAGTAATGATTCCTGCACAGAAAATCCACAGGAGGCGGAAGATCAGTGTCTGACCGGGTTAACCTGGAACGGCTCATATTATATGTCGAAAAATCACACTAAATAATTAACCCAATCGGTAAACCGCCTCTGGATCTATGGCCGGTCTGGACCTCAGCGAAGTCTAATCATATACAAACATTTTTGCGATTTATCCTACAAGAATCCTAGAAAAATTTCCGGTGAACAACATCGAGGGCTTGGCGTGAACGGTATGTAACTCAAAACATATTTGAAAACCCTGGATTAGGGCAATTTGACTCTTTTAGTAAACATGCAATGTAGGTGCCATTGCTCAGAACGAGAAAGGCACCTAAATGTCCATTGTTTACCAAGAAAATTATTTAACGCTTATAAAGACTTTATGGCGAGTGTAAAAACCATTTTAGTTACAACCGTTTCACGCAAGCCCTCGACATATTATCTAGATCCGACCATTACAGCTGTGCAACTGTATGCCGATTGGTGAATAAAACATTGAGCGGTCACGCAGAAAACCAACATTATTGCCTCTCTGCGTAGGTATCGACCCGGATCAGCCTAGCATGCCGCACAGGCTTACCCGGTAGACACGTTCGCCTCAGGAATCATACTCTATATCTCTATCCCTCCTGAGACGGAAGTGTCGGCCTGATCAGCCTGCGTCGGACTGCGCAGGCTGATATGATCGATACATTAGCCAGAGTCATAATGTTGTTTTCTTGCGGGACGGCTCATTGCCAATTGAGAAAGGCACATTTTCTAGTCCATTTCTGAAATTATCAAACATTGTTTTAAAAACGGCGTCAAACACAGGACTTTACTCCTCTAAAAATTGATATGACCTAGGAGTAGGTCATCTCTATTTTAGAGGAGCAAACTTCCTAATTAAACTCCATAATAGATTTACCTTTTCTCCGACTATACCGGTGGCCTGCAAACGTCCAGTATCCGGACCAGCTCCCTATTTCCTTTGTAAAGCTGACCGACTGTATCTGCCACATTACCAGGGGCCCTGTATACATCTTGATTATCAATATCCTGCAAAAGATGTGCAACATTTTTTACTCTGTCCACTGCAGAATTTCACGAGGAAGTAAACTCATCCATGAAAAAGACCGATCCATTTTTTCGTTCAGTAATGGAAAGTTTAAAAGTCAATGTCTAATCGGCAACAATGCATCGTTAAGCTCTTAAACGTGATCATGAACTCCAGATTGAGATCACATTTTGATTGTTGAAACTTCTGCAAATTTTGACTAATAGTGACAGCAAAGGTAAGTAATGAAATAGTTCAAACTATTTTGGCAGTAAACTTAGAAATAAACAGTGATTTGAAAGTCGTGCACTGTACAAAATTTGGTTTACTGGGTATGTCAACCAGTTATCGAAGCATAACCAGTATAAATAATAAGAGTTTATTGTACTGGAAATTATTACTCTTATTAATCCCAGGAATACATTTCGTAGAGGACATTGGAAAGCATGAACCGATTGTTAGTGAAGTTATCCAATTGACACACTGGTTACAGAGAAGAAGAAGTTGATGCAGGGCGACGGACACAGGGCGATCGCAATGAGAGATGAGAGGAGAGAGAGAGAGAGAGAGAGAGAGAGAG
>JASEVX010000573.1:5000-10000 GCA_031761405.1 Serripes groenlandicus
CTACGTGTTCGAAAGTTCGCTTGACCCTTGTCACCATTTGCCCTATGGTGTATAGTCGTCTACTGTATCAGCTGCCATCAATAATTCCCTGTAAGAAATCACAGTTTTGTTAAAAGTAAACAATGAGCAAATCAAAGCTCTCAATTATTGACTTTTTTTAAATTTATAATTGAGGAAATGTTTAGCAGCAAGTATACTAAAATAAAGTAACGTTTTAAATGTTGTTGTTTTTAATTAACACTTCCCCCTTCAAAACAGTTCTGTAGCAGACGACATAGAAGAACATCTAGACACAAATATGCAAACTCTATATATAAATGAAAGAACAATTATTGAATGAAGTTGAACATTTGTGACCAAAGGAGAAATTGCTCATAATGAGCAATTTATTCTTTTGTCACACTCTTTTCAAAAGTCGTCTACTGTAGAGGCATTTAAAAGCGGCTGTATGAAGAAAATGGTTCACATCAGTTAGCGTGTATCGCTCATTGTGAAGCAGTATGGTACATGTTAATTATGAGAAATTTATTCTTTTGTCACAATGTTTTCAAAGGTCGTCTGCTGTAGAGGCATTTGAAAGCGGCTGTATGAAGAAAATGGTTAACATCAGTTAGCGTGTATTGCTCATGTCGAGCAGTATGGTAAATGTTCTTTTGACACAATGTTTTCAATCCTCGACTACTGCAGAGCGTAATAAAGCGTCTATATGAAGAAGATGGTTAACATCAGTTAGCGTGTTTCGCTCAGAGGTCGAGCAGTATGGTACATGTTCTTTTATGAGAAATGTATTCTTTTGACACAATGTTTTCAATCATCGACTGCTGCCAGAGGCGTAATATAGCGTCTGTATGAAGGAAGTGGTTAACATCAGTCAGCGTGGTTTCGCTCAGAGGTTCGAGCCTATGGTACATATTCATTATGAGAAATGTATTCCTTTTGACACAATGTTTTCAGATCATCGACTGCTGCAGAGGCGTAATATAGCGTCTGTATGAAGAAAGTGGTTAACATCAGTCAGCGTGTTTCGCTCAGAGGTCGAGCAGTATGGTACATGTTCATTATGAGAAATGTAGTCTTTTGACACAATGTTTTTCAATCATCGACTGCTGCAGAGGCGTAATATAGCGTCTGTATGAAGAAGTGGTTAACATCAGTCAGCGTGTTTTCGCTCAGATCGAGCAGTATGGTACGTATTCGCGTAACCAACCTCTTAAACCCTTTCCCCTTCATACGACAATTCTGCAGCAGACGACTTTGAATTATTTTGTCAAAAACTAGAAATCTCTGTAATTGAATGGATGACCTATGACTAAAAGTGAAAAAAATTGTTTGCTCGTTTTGAGCAATTTCTTCTTTTGTCACTATGTTTTCAAAAAAGCCGTCTGCTGCAGAGGCGTCAGAAAGCGTCTATATGAGGGCAAGGGTTAATCAATTTCTTCTTCATATTGTGTACAATTTCAAGAAATTGTTCAAGACAAGTTAAGAGTATTCGATAGTCCAGGTTTCTGTACTAGGAATGCGATTTTAAATACAAGGCAATATATGAAACGTTGATAAATTGAGACTAAATTATATACAAAAAAAAAGAAGAAAAAAATACCTATAAATGGTACCTTTTCCCTACAAGTTAGCAAAATGCGTCTGATATTACGCGCAGTCAAATATCTGAAGATCAGGAAAATTCTTAAAATAAAATTTTAATTTCTATAAACGATCACAATAATTATCGATGAAATAAAAACTTACCTTTATTTCTTACGGATTAAAATAAAAGTTACGAGATTCCTCTGTTCCTGTCAAAGATAGAGACAACGCTGAGATTGTCCTTTTATATAGTTCGTGAATTTCACGATTTTGATAAGGTAATGGAAAGTTTCACTGGGTGATCCGTATTGTCAATTCTACCGTCGTGACATAGGCGTGAAATCGAATGGGGAAAAATTGTTTCAGTCTTTTCTGTCTAGATTTCCATTATGTTGGCTTGACAGCGAATATTAAGGAAGACTTACATCAACCCTTTTTTGACGGCAGCAGACAACTTTGAAAAAATCTTAGTAAAAATGTAGCATTGGTTCAATTTTTTTTTTATCACAATGTTTTCATGCGTTAACTGCATCTAAATAAACACATAAAAACATTAAGGATTAATTCCAGGATTTGTGAAATTTTGTATTTTTTTTAAAAAAAAGGGGGGGGGGGGGGGGGGGCAATAAAAAGCCTTTTAACCCCTTTCCTGTTTAAGCAACATTGAAAACCTTTGCAACAGTCTACGTTCAAAACATTGAGAAAAAAGTTTAATTGCTGAAGACGTGAACTTTCTCCTTTTCACAAAATAATATTAACTTTGCACCATTATCATCATCATAATTTCATAGATGTTAAAATTATAACCTCATATATATGTTTTAAAAGTAAACCACCCTTGAACTACTATATCAGCTAAACAGTTGGTTTACATTTAGATTATTGAATCGATAGCTAAACAGTTGGTTTACATTTAGATTATTGAATCGATTCTACATGTAGGCCTATTTTCAAACTTTACTGAAAAGGCATTATGTTTAACCCTTTCCCTCATACGACAATTCTGCAGCAGACGACTTTGAACATATTTTGTCAAAATATGGAAAATCTCTATAATTGAATGGATAACTAAAAGTGGAAAACATTGTGGAAACATTTCTTCTTTTGTCACTATGTTTTCAAATAGCCGTCTGCTGCAGATGCGTCAGAGAGCGTCTATATGAGGAAGGGGTTAAAGATGTTTAAACTATGTATATATTAAGAGGATCGCGCTTATGTCATTGATGCATAAAATATATGCATGAGGCTAGCAAACTGCCAGTTGCGAGCCCTGGGAATGACAATTTATAAAAGTGTCAAGTAAAAAAATAAGTGGGTGTGAAAGAATAGATTTTCTATATTTCTATAAGTTTACATGTTTTATCATTGTTTGTTCTTTTCTTCAGTTGTTTCAAGCCAATAAAGTAACCTATATTATTGGACATATTATATTATATTACATTATAGTATGTTATGTTATGTTGTATCATATTATATCATATTATATTATATTGTATTGTATGGTATTGTATTGTATTGTATTATATTATATTATAGTTCATCTTGTTATATTGTTATATTAATCTGCATTGCATGGTAAGCGTGTATATATGGCGATGAGGATATGTATGATATTACGTTTCAACTTCACCTTCTCCGTCTACGACGGGACATTTTACCTCTTTCGAATGTATGTACATGTACTTGTAAATTGGTAAATGTGCTCCACTTGCTATGTCATTTGTAATGTTTATTTGTGTATTTTGTTTTTCTCACGGGTCATGTGTCCTATTGAATTTATATTTGAAATAAACTTCTTTATATTAAATAATTTACGGTGTAATATTAGGGACGAGTAGATACTCGTTAATAGCATGAAGTAAAATGAAATACGAGGTTAATCAAACACAACCTTAAAACATTGGAAACATCAATTTCTTGTCAAATGTATCATAACTTAATCGCAACTTTAATATTGTCGAGGCAACTAAATTTAGCTAAGCCTAAAAACAACTTGTCCTCCCATGTGAAATCTGAAAAAAGAAAACAAAATATAGTCGCCTGCTTTTACTGGCGACTTACTATAGAGACCCATTGCTCTAATTGAGGATAATCTATTTAGCCCATTGTATAGTGCACACTATAACATGTACAAGCACCTGATAGGTGCAGATAAGTTCAAGAGACAGGGTTAGATACAAGGGCGTCCGGATGCGATACCCTAGCTCTTCCCGACAACAAACCCATGCTTCTTTAACGTGCACAGTCTATAGCACCGATACATGCATGACATTTGTTCGTGGAAAGGACCAGTACTTGACATCTAGCTAAGTGGGAGACACTTGAAGCACCTCATGAAAATTCAGAACCACAGACCTCTGGATTGACAGTCCAGCGTGACCACCACTAGACAGTCCAGCGTGACCACCACAAGACCCCCGGGCAACTCGGTTGTATGAGGTCTAAATAACGTTTCATACTGATAACTATTTGATTTATAAAATGTTATTTACCAAACAAATGTATAAAATGAGTAAACATAACACTGAAACCTAGTAAACCATATTACATTTGGAGTGTATT
Organism: Serripes groenlandicus; assembly: GCA_031761405.1. NCBI lineage: Eukaryota > Metazoa > Mollusca > Bivalvia > Cardiida > Cardiidae > Serripes > Serripes groenlandicus. The sequence goes on from JASEVX010000573.1 coordinate 9,147, forward strand.
TCGGTACATATCGGTGCATTTCGTTTTTTTTTTTAGCAATTTCTTCTTTTTCCTTTTGCCACAATGTTTTCAACTCCTTTCAGTAAGTACATCAACATTTATAGAGATTGTCAGTGTTTTTGCCTAGAGGTTTTCAAAATCGTCTGCTGCAAATATGTCGCATATGGTGGGAAAGGGTTAAACCTTCTATCCTTCTATGACTTATATGCGAACAGGGTCCAATTCCACCAACATTACTTAGTGCTAAGTAATACTTAAATACGTAAAGGCATAATTCATGATTTTTGTTTCACTAACATTTTGTAATACATGAATTGTTAAATGAATTCAAGTATATGACTAAATGGACATAAATAGTTACCTTGCTGACAAATAATTCTTTTTAAGAAAAGAAATTGTTTGCCATTTTTATTAGGGAAACAAAAATGATGACATATGCGTTTAAGTATTAAAGTATTACTTACTTAGCACTAAGTAATGTTGGTGGATTTGGACCCAGTACATAATCAGATAAAACCGCTGTTGTCGTAAACACCAAGTAGGACCTACGGTTGGTTTTCGTAGAGTACCGCTTATTTTTTTTAATTTATACGTTCAAAGCATGACACTTAAAAACATGTAAATATTATATTTGAATAGTGTGAAGTGATACCTCAATCATGCGGTTTATGGCAATAAGTAACACGAAAGAATATTATATTGACCTTATTGTTTGCACGACAGAAACTATTCATATAGATACGACTAAATAATCTGTATATTAGGGAAGAAAGTCGGTAAAACACTTATAAATACGAAATATTACGTTGCGGGAGCGATAAAAGGGTTTGTATTGCACTACAAGTAGCGTGGAA
>JASEVX010000573.1:15000-84820 GCA_031761405.1 Serripes groenlandicus
TTTGCATGCAAAACTTTAACCAAAATTTCAACGCCAACGCACACATAACTGTAATAGCTCTCAAATTATTAGAAAAGTCGAGCTAAAATCGGTAATTATATATCAATGGAGAGTGTAAAAACGACAAAAAGAGTTATAGTTCTTGCCGGTGTTTTATTCTCACAAGAAGTTTTAGGTCTCTTCTGTCAGAGGACAAATTTAATTTGTAATACATTTATATAATACTAGAAGCGCCGCAATGCAACGAAACCAGTAGAAATTATAGCCTATTAGTTTATTCACTATCCATCAATCCTAACTAAAATCCTTGATTGACATATACTTTCGTAAATTCACAATTTCAGGCATTTGTCACTATTTTCACAATTCCAAGGGCCCTGGCCCCATTCACAAAAAGGTGGTGGGAAACACTGGTAACAGTTCCTGCACTTCTTTCATTGCATTGTTCAAGTTCTGCCTCCTCATCCGGCTCTTTCTGGCACATATTTTAGGTATTTGGACATCACATCCCTCGTTTTTGCCTCCGTGCAATTTGGAAAGGCTTCCTGGAAGAATAATATGACCAATAATTAGGTAGGAAAGAATAATGGCAAATGTAATATTTTTGAACTGCTATTTAGAGTGACCTTGCAGGGTTCGACACTAACTTTTTTTTCAACTAGCCCGGTCGGGCAAGTAGATGCAGAACCTACTAGCCCTGACCCAAGTTTCATGTGCCCTGACCAAGTTATATTAAAATCTTTATATTTATTATGCAACTTGTTTGTTTCTTGTGTGTGGAGATGCGCAAATATGATTTATTCTAAATAGGCTTAATACTATATTAAATAAACTGTTTTGGACTGATAATAGTATGATGCAATTATGAATAAACAATATTATAAAGCCATTGTATAGTTTCTTGTCTTTTACTCCGACCTCTCAAAATTAAAACAAAATCATATTTAAAGTATGAACACTTGTGATTAACTTCTTGTTAATAGACTTAACATTGCTGGCTACCCCTTCATGCTTTACTGATACATGTACCTTTGAAATAAGTCAATCATATATAAAACAGGAAAATTCAAATGAAACATCTCTTAGTCTATGATGAAAAACAAACATCAGAAGAGAAAACATTAATGATTACAAACTTGAAAGTGCTAAATCATTATCTTTTATCTAACACTTGCCACATTTATAAAATTGAATCAGTGTAATTAACAACTTGTTCATAGCCAAGTAGAGCAACTCTTTTTTTCAGAGATCAGTCTCAGTTCCTATATGATCTCCTCGGGATCATCAAAACCTGGTCGTCTTGCCCTCTGTCCACTATGCCACCACATAGCAAGAGCCCTTTCAGCATTATAGTCTGATGGATGTGGACCCTGAAGTGAGATTGCCATGAGATAATTCAACATTTGGATGTTCAATTTGGCCCTCCAATCTGATTTAATGCGTGCCATTGCTGAAAATCCTCTCTCACACACAGCACTTGAAACTGGGATGCACAAAATAATCTCCACGAGCATAATCACATTTTTGAAGGTCTCTTTTAAGTTTGGATTGGTGAAAAGCCTGTTGTAGAATTCTTGAACACTCATGTTTCTTGGTTGTCTTCTCATGTGCACTTTTAGGGCAGGCCATTCTGACCGTTTCAGATGCTCAATGTCACATCCCATTCTATTCAGAACTGGTGCGTAGTAGTCACAAAGAGCAGTCACTTCGTTCTCTCCAAACACGGCTGTTTCCTGTTCAGTCTCAGGTAGATTGACTGGGTAGAATACTTGCATGTCTTTCAGTAGATGATCGGAGTCTATGTCGCCGATCCTCTGGTTGATGTGATCAATGACCAGGTCAATAAGGGTATTCTGGCGCTCTTTCAACCGGTCTGGAGTTAATGTTGGTTTACTGAGTTTAACTCCATGGAACTTCCCTTCAGCATCTACAGTGTCAAGAAATTTCTGCAGATATTCCCCCGACCTGTGTTTCTGAGCGATTAGCTGTAGACATGCAGTTTCCATGGCCTCTGTTGCTTCTGGAAGGCCACACCTATCTTCCTGAAACTTAAGTGAGAGCTCACTCAAAACAGAAAGTACATCTTTCAGGAAATGCATATAATGCAGAAGATTGTAAGATTTCAGATGCCTAAGTATGTTTTTTGCACGGCTCTGAACATCTACTGTGCCAATCTTGCCCTCCACAGTGTTTTCAAAATGAGCTACAAACACACAATATTGCTTTAGCAATACCTTCAGACTGCTACTACTACAGGGTTCACGCTGGGCTTCGCAAATGGCGCCAATGGCGCAAGAATGAAAAAAGTGGCGCAAGAAAATAACATTTGGCGCAAATTGATGGCGCCAACCTATTTACACCAGCTTTTAGCACTATAACTTTAATTTGATTTTGGGTAAAACAAAGTATACATTGAAGGATTAAGGGTTTAATTACACAACTATGGCTGTTAGCAGAGATAAAGGGGCCTTCCCAGTACTATACACAAGCCGTTATCAAACCACCAACGCTGCAGGCGATAGATAAGAGTAGGTCATGTGACCGTTAAACTTCGAGATTTAGGCCAATCACTATCGAGAATGCGTACTCCATCCCCATTTATGACACTCGATCACGCCTTCAAGCCAATCAATACTATTTTTCAGTTCAAGCAGTTTAGGGGAATATAATTTCAATAAACAACTTAATACAAAACTAGGATATCATTAAAGAATGTCCCTATTTTAATTTAACTGTTCAAAGATTGTGTTTTTGTTTACACGAATCCATAGGAAATTCTTTTTTAATTGCCGATTTTTTACCATAAAGATCTATCAAATTTACAGTCAGCTGTCAAAAAATACTTACCTATCAAACTAAATTACATTTTTGTCCATTTTAGTTAATTTCTTTTTAAGAAGATAAAAAAATAATGAAGACTGAAGTAGAAAATACATATTGTAATGGGTTTTCGTGCATTTTCTTCTTTCTGCAAATCGGAAATGTCATTCAAGAAAGTATTACCTACACTCATTCTTATTTGTTTTAAATGTAATCATTGTAAAAGTTTAATGCAATAAATGTGTGTTGATAATACAACTCACTATATAATAGTTTATTTACTGGTGTTTAGAATGAAAGCACTGACAGACAGTCACAGAATCAATATTAGAATTTATTCCTGCTACCACAATGCATATGGTTTGAGAACATGATTCATTTCATATGGGAATCTAATGAATCATGACCAAGCCAATCTTTTTGATCAATTTAATGTTGGATAGATTATGACACCTGACTTGTGAAGATAGCATAATACACGTGCACCAGTATTTCCCAAAGTACACATAATTTAGGTTTCTAAGAAAAAATGGTCTGGCTCCAGTTTGGCTCCAATGTCTTGAAAATGGCACCAACTTTTTGAATTTGGCGAAAGTGTTGGCGCAAAGGAAAAATGAGCCAGGGAGAACCCTCTAAGATGGGGCATCCACCTTGTGCCTTGAAGGTTAACAGGCTTTATCATTTTTTCCTCCATTGCTTCTGCTAGCATCTGTAGCTCCCTCAGGGCTTTAGGACTATAATGATAGTGCTTATGCAGATTAAGGAGGACAGACCTCAAATCCAGAAGTACTTTTGCATCCCTTTCCTTCATTGCATCCAGTGCACCTAATTCCAGACGATGGCTTACACAGTGCATAGTTACAAGGTGGGGAACTTGATCTTTCAAGAGTTTTGTCACACTGTGCCGTTTTCCCAGGTTGACACTGGCACCGTCCGATCCCGTTGCAATCAGTTTCTCCTTCCAGTTCCAGCCTTCTGCGTCAACACTTTCCAAAGCCGACTCGATTCCAGCCAGCACACCTTCAGCATGAGCATGTTCGATGCTGACAATACTGACGAAGACATTTCTTGGGATTCCTTCATCCACAACACGGGCATAGACTATTTCGTTTTCACATACTGCCACATCTGTAGCCCCATCAAACATGATTGAAAGAACTCTGGCATTTTTCATCAATGCAACTGTGTTAGCTTGAATGTCTCTGAAGATATATTCCATGAAGCGCCTACATGCTTGATCAGTCAAGTAAGTGCTGGGCAGGTCAACTCCATTTTTTGATTGTAGAGTCAACAGATCTGGATACAAGGCAAATGGGAGTTCTCTTTTAGCAACAAAGTAAGCTGTGTTGAAACAGGCACTTAATTTCTTTTTCTGGTCATCATTTAACTTTCTTACAGCTATGTCTAATGGCCCAATAACTGCTGGCTGTAACCCATCATTTGATGCTGATGAAGAAGCAGTGACTTCTCCCGTGAACGAACAGTGGACGGTCACATTCTTGTCTTGCATGAGTTTTATGTCATATCTATTTTTACAAGTCATGTGGACAGTAGACTCTGCATGTTGTTTGATTGCATCGATTCTGTAATTGTTAGTTCCTTTGACAAATCTGCCCTCATTCTCAAACTGTCTGCATGACGCACAATACATATAATCTTCTTCTTCATTGTACTCAAGCCATTTAAACTCTTCACGCCATTTCGGGAGAAATTTCCTCGTCCTTTTTTCTTTCTAATATGATTTCTTACTTTCCTCTTTTCCTTTCTGTTTCTTACCTGAGGAATCCCCTCCTCCAGCAGTGAACCCAAACTTTAACAGCGACATATCTCTAAGTCTTGCATCTCGAAAGGGGAAATCTACGTTGACAAATCGGCAAATGCGGTTGTCGTATGACAACAAAATGGAAATGAGTCTCAAATGTCGCAATATTGTTTCACATAAAATAGGATCGACTTTCAATTGAAATGTGCAAAATATCTAGCTAGCACTCGTTACATGCGTATATTATCGTATGCATCGATTAGATAATTAACGATGTGTCTAGACCTTTGACAATATTTTACGACATGTTGAAATCCACACAGAGTTAACTCCCTTTACAGTTAGTTCTATCGCTGCATGGAGAATTCTGGAAAACCCGCGTGTTATAAATAATTCGGCAGAAGCCGTCGCGCATGCGCATTACATTAGGTGAATCTTTTTTGTAAAAACAAACTACGGCTTCATCGTTTTTGTGAAAGTGAAACGTATTTTACACGCAGAACTAAATGGAATTTTAAAAGAACATTTCTTATGGGTAAATGTCCCGTTCTTATTGCACACGACCGGTCGGGCATGTTCCTGGGACATTCGCAAGCCCGGACCTGTGTACAGGCAGTGAATGTCGTTCGGACGTGCCTTAGTGTCGAACCCTGCCTTGTTCTTCATACTTGATCTGCTTATGTTTATTCTCAAAGCCGGAAATGCAAATTCATGGGTCATTCTTATTACTGTTTTTCGCAACAAAACCTGGTATTTTAATACTTATATAATTGAAGGGAAGAACAAAAGTAAGAAAAACGGAATCGCCAGCCAGTGGGATGAAAGATTCCTCACTAAAATATACGATCCTCGGGATCACGTTAATTAATTTAATAATTAAAATTTCACTTGTCCTTACAGGCTCTGGGACAAGCTATGCAATAAGGACAATGGATGTTGCCACCCGTGTCTGACCTAAATGTAAAATTTAACAAACTATTTCCTATTCTCAAAATCAATTAAAATTCATCAAAATTTATGTTTTTACCCCCCAAAAACAGGCTACACTCATATTCAAACCTAAAAGAAGGAGATATTTTGAAATCACATTTATACTAAGGAGGAAAAACTAGTATAATTAAATAATTTGAAATTGGATCAAGCAGGTGGAACGAAAATGTTTTGGTACGAACCCAAAAAACAAACAATTTCGTATCTGGATATGCTGTAAACATAACTAGATCTAATACCAATTTGAAGAAAATTGTTAATATAGTGTGTATTGAAACAAAATAAACAAATAATGAATATATTATTACCTGATTCACTATAAATACAAATCTGTAGCTGTTTTACATGAAAGCTATCGTCTAGGATTGAACTATTCCCCCGGCAATACTATGATCTGTTTCCCTCTTGCACTATGACGTACGTGGCACGTGAATGACGTCATTTATAACAATTACGTCACCGTTATAATTCAAATTTCCAAACGGCATTTACAACACATGTTTATCAGTGTGTGTATACCAAATAACTGTATCCTATTGCAGGAATGAATATTAAAACTTTTAAGGTAAACACAGAGATGGTGTTTATATGTCTCTGGTAAAAACATGTTAAAAATAACAAAGGTGAGAACATTGATACATCATCAGCATGACAACCATTTTTCAACGTTGTAACTTCGACGTTGTTTCAACGTTGAAACAACATAGAATTGCAACGTTGTATCTTCGACGTTGTTTCAACGTTGTAATATCGTTGTTCGACGTCGTGACTATAAATATATTTCAACGTTGAAACAATGTTGAAACAACGTTGTGTGCCTGCTGGGTAGGTGCTACCTCTTTTCGGGTAAACATTTATTATATGTTGTGATCGGTGAATAATTCCCCGCGAACTGCAGTTAGCCCCTTGCTTGCAGCACGATCAGTTATTTACGTCCTACCAACCTAAGCAAAGAAAATAAAAATCATCATCAGGTTAAGCTTATATTTAACTTTAAAATATAGCCAAGATTTTACATCCATGAAAATATGATGACAGGTACAACAAATAATCAACTTGCCCTTCATAAAGTACTTCAAATAAAACGATTCCATAATTCACGGAACTACATTTGTGACAAGCCAAACTAACGTTTCCTATAATTTCTGTTGTTTTCCTTTCGGTTCATTTAGTTTAAACTTATTTATTTTACATCGATTGTGTTTTATTTGAACTCGTTTTAGAAATAGACGACGAGGGTTATTAAACGGAAATTATCACACATAAAATTACTTGTGCTGGTTCCTTTATCAAGACGTACGTATTATCATATTTAATTATTTCCTCTAGAAGTTTTTTTTGTTTCAATAATTTCTTTTCATCCAATCAAAGGGTAGCAGAATCGTAACTGCATTGAAAAATCCACTCTGGACACAATTTTTGGAAAGACGGTATAGCAAAATTTTGCAAAGTTCATACACATTACCTATTGACGGGAAGCTTCGCCGTCGATTTGTTTACCCGTATTAGATTCCTTGTTTTTCATTCCTTGATCGAGTAGGTATTAACTAATATGAGTATAGGTGCTACCTACTGTAACCTATTTCGGGTAAACATTTATTAACTTTTGTGATCGGTGAACTGCAGTTAGTGCCTTACTTGCGGCACTAGTCCTACTGTCCTAAGCAAAGAAAATAAAAAATCATTATCCGGTTTAGTCCAAATCATTTAGACATTTCGGTTTTGCGATTTATCATCTGTCATCTTTTGGTCAACCGAAGTCTAAACATTCGGTTCAAAAATCCCATAGCATTATCAGACGGGCTCGATCAACGTTATTATGCCGATTACATCCTTGACAGTTATTGCAACTATAAAATAACCCTGAATGAGCCTGAATAGTATGCTGCTTACCTCTTTACTCCATCAAAATTCAATTCGCAATGACGAAAAATTTAAAATCATCAACAAATTCGTTTCCAGTTAAATAAACTTGACGAAATCGGTATCAAAAATTTAAACGAAATATCGCCCAAACTTGTTCGAATAAGATATATAACTATTTCGTTAAATTTCTATTTCGTTTAATATCCATTTTGGTTTAGTAAATTCGACGAAATGTGTTAATGAAGGCAAAGCCTCTAAGAGATGGATTAAAAAGGGATTTAAACACATACAAGCGTGAGTAAGACCCTGTACGATAGATTAATGGTTAACTGTTGTCCCATATGTGTATTTTGGTGTGACAAACATTGCGTACGCCAGATTCAACCCTTGAAGCGTCGCAAAATTTTTCGACAAGATTCATGGTTGGAAATTAGCGATGGGAATTTAGCACGTTTTGGAAAGACGTCAGGTATGCAGAATAATAACAAAATGAAATATCAGCATATGCAATGTCTTTTTTTAAGGACAACATCCGGTTAGGCATATATTTATATTTTAACAATAAAATATGGCCAAGATTTTAAATCAATGAAATTATGATGACGGGTACAAAAAATAATCTACTTGCCCTTCATTAAGTACTTTCATAATGATTCCATAATTTACGGACCTATATTATAGAATGACGTCATATTATAGGAATTTGGATGTGTAACTTCCGGAAAGTCATAAAACCCTTACCGGTATCAGTTTTTATTTGAACTCGTTTTAAAAATAGACGACGAGAGTTATTAAATGCAAATTATCGCTCTTAAATTTACTTGTGCTTGTTCCTTTATCGAGTACGTATAACGGTATTGCGTAATATGTTAATAGGCAAAGCCTAGGTCGTGTGAAAGCAAGAACAATTAATTAAGTTCTGTCAGTCCCCCAACAAGAAACAAATTAATAGTCAAATTGTAGAAAGTTACCAAACAGAATTTGAAAAACATTTTGAAAAAACCCAAACTTGTCATGCATTTAAGTTTAATTTGTACATATCTGTTTTATTTTTTATTAGGTCAGGATTGTAACAGACAGTAAGATTTCCAAGGATGTTGATGGAAAACAACACTAAGAAGGCATTGAAGAATGTTCTGATTTATTTTCACAAATGCCAGTTATTTGTAAACTAGTAATAAATATAATTAGAAACTGACTCTTACCATGGTTGATTGAATGACTTGAGCTTAACATTACTTTCAATGGTACTTCAGTTCACCTAACATTTCCCCCCTGGCTTTCTAGAATATTAAAGTACTCAACACAACAATCTTCCAAGGCACATGGCTAACTTTGCATGATCTAGCTGAATGTTACAATAATAATCTTGAGGCAATTTAAGATGAGAACACTATGCATACAGACTGAGAAAACTAATTTTTTACAAATATTTTTAAAAGTCCCATTTAAATGTATGTTGGAACAGGTAAAGTTTAGCCCCTTGCCTGATGTAAATTACTTGATTTCTGTTACTAATCTGAATACATTGTCGGAATGGTGTAATTGATCCAAAATGAACAAACGAAAATGATTAATATATGTTCCTATTCAACAACATTTCCCTTTGAACCCCTATCTCCCTTTCTGGTTTTTAATTTGTAAAACATGAAACAGCATCAGGTTATTTGTTAATAAGTACCAGATTTAGTGTCAACAACTGATTATGTATACATGTACATGAAATATGTTGTTTGAAAAAAAAAATGGATAGTAAAAGATCTGATCAGACCGTGAACATATACAGATTCTCAGAGTTATCAATGTTGCGCAATTATAAAAGCTTTTGAAAAGGGTACAGGGAGTAAAATATTTTCACTAGAAGTCTGGACAAAAATGTAATAAGTGTTTAAGTAAGACAACTCCCCACAACATAATTGTTTCATGTATAAATTGTTAAGTTTAGTTGCTTCTTTCAAATCATGTACCTGCTGGGATTTGAACTCAGAACTCTCGTTAGACCAGGACTGGTGTTCTACCATTAAACTACAGTATAGGTTTTTACTTTGAGCATCAGTTCATGAAAATATGTGTAAATTGTTTACCAGTCAGTAAAGTATAAGAATTTTTTGTTACAATGCAGTGTCCGACAAATTTCAGAATTGTTTGGTAGCCCACTGGGCTACCAGATTTGGAAGCTGGTAGCCCGAAATATCGCGGATGCCAATGAGTGTTTTATGATTATTTTTGTTTTCTACTTCTGTACAAACATAATATTAAGAGCACACCATGTACATGATTTAAGGGTAATGACCATTTCAAATAACATGACTGTGTTGCAAAAGACCTGAAGTGCAGCATTCCGTTAAAAAAAAAAAAATTTGGAAAAAATACTTTTTGGTAGAGCTTAACAGATAGGAGAAAATTGGTACTAAAGATTTTCAAGATTACTTTTCACTAGGTTATTTGAAATATTCTGCATAAAATGTATGTATTTTATCCATATTTACAAAAGATTTAAAAGCTAGTGACAGAAATGTTTAAACTTGAGACCAAAAAATCAAATGATGTAGTATAAACTCTTTAAATTGGAGGTCACCGATTTAGGTCCCTCACCGAAACAGGGCATACGATACGAGTGTCAGTTTTACAAAGAACGCCATATTAAATAAGATTCAATTTTATTAACCAAAAGTCAAATTTATCAGGTTCAATGAAGTTATTAACCCTTTCCCTCATATAGACGCTCTCTGACGTCTCTGCAGCAGACAGCTTTCTGAAAACATAGTGACAACAGAAGAAATTGATCAAAACAAGCAATATCTCCTTTTACCACAATGTTTTCCACTTAGTCATAGGTTATCCATTATATTTTTGATTTTTTGACAAAATATGTTCAAAGTCGTCTGCTGCATAATTGTTGTATGAGGGAAAGGGTTAAATCATAAAATATTGTCAAAAACAATGACGCGAATAATACCGTAACACAATCATGTAACTCGTTAAATTTGTTTCATGTGTTACGGTATTATTCACAACATAGCCGCCATTTTGATAATTGCGCAATGTTAATCATGGTTCCCTACTGAGAATTTGAAATCGGTAAACAGCGTTGAATGTAAACATCGGGGTCCACTCTTGATCGGGGTCGTCGGGTCGTTAACGTCATTGACCCAATTTCTCATTTCTTCCAATGAAATCGCAATTATTAAGTCATATGATTTTTTTCCCGCCGGTTATGCTAATTAATTTTGGTAAACAAAGCCGTGATTGGGCATTTATTATTCATTATAGATTTCATCCCAAACATTTTCTTTGACATATCGCATACTATGTCGATTATGAAGGTGTTTCATATTTGATTAACGACAAGATAAGATCTAGAAGTGGTCGTATTGTATTGTCTTTAATATTTGGATCGAATTTATTTTATTAACTTCTGCATGGTGACAATTTTCTTCTCCGTCTTTCTGAACCGGTCTGCACCAGTTTGCAAACATCGCATACCGAAAGTAGAAATATGGATCAAAATACGTTTAAGGGAATATTTGAATTTCATTGGTTATTCGCAATCATTCATGGATTAACACCAGGGAACAATGGTCACTAATGATTGGACCGCCGTAATGGGTATATATATCACGTTAATTGACTATTACTGAAGCGATTCGGTTGGCTGAAACCACTCGATCTGACAGGTTGGTAACTCCGCCTACTGATATTGATTTGTTTATGGTCACAGCGAGTGGTTTTCGCATGTAACATACAGTCACTGTTTATACACGACATGTGTGTAAGTAATTAAGCCGGGCTACCAGACACGGGAATAAACAGTAGCCCGCCGGGCTTTCATTTGAAAATGACAGTAGCCCGGGCAATTATTGTGGTAGCCCGCGGGCTCCGGGCAATGGATTTGTCGGACACTGCAATGAATGTATACTAGTTTAAATGTTACCATTTGTATTGTATAGATTATACAATTTCACACAGAAAAATGAATTTCACAATAAATTAGAAAACAGAAAAGAGATACATTTCTGTGGTATTTCAGTTATATCAGAGGACAGAACACTTATGTGAGGTCACTGGGTAACTTATAACTGACATTAATTATGAACTGCCATTAAGTTTTTATAATATAGCCTTTTCTTTTGAAAAACAGACGAAGTTTTCTTTATTTTTCAACCAAAATGTTTATACATATTTATTTGAATAAAAAGTATTTCGAGTGTTTGTTGAATTTAAAAAGAGATTGATCCTCTTTATCTGCAGATTTTAATGTTCAGTTTGTTTTTATCTTATTTTAGTTTGTTATAGTTAGTGTACATTGCCCTGTTTCATAGACGGACCTAAATCGGTGACCGTTAAAGGCCGCAATAAATAGGCTTCTAGACCTTGCAATATACTAACTGCATACAAAGTTTGGTTAAGATCGGTCGAAGGATGTTCAGTGTAGAGTGGTCAAAAGGTTGTTGATATGGGAAATAGTCAAAGTCCAATTTTGACCTTAACCTTTAACCTTGAAAATAATTAGGCTGCTAGACCTTGCTATATTCTAACTGTATACCAAGTGTGGTTAAGATCGGTTGAAGGATGTTCAGTGTAGAGTGGTCACAAGGTTGTTGAACCATGGTCGGTTACAGAGGAAAAGGTTAGAATGTTTATAAAGGATGATTTGAACAGGCCGGATTTGGAAAACGTAGAGATTGAAAGGGCGCATAGAGTGAAGTCAGTAGATTCGAACAAGTGTACGATTATGGTAAAATTATCAAAGTTTAAAGAACGTGAGCAACTTCTCAAAGCAGCGAAAACGTGCTTACAAAAAACTGATTACTTTGTCAAAGAAGATTTCACTAATAGAGTCAAGGAGTGCAGACGACAACTTGGTAAACGTTTGATAGAAGCCAGGGAGAAGGGTTTATTTGCGACCATGAACTTTGATAAACTAATAATAGAAAATGACATATATAAATACGATGAGGAAAACCAGCAGATAATTAAAATTGGGCGAACTAAAGGGAAACCAGGCGCACACACTGGTCGTGCAAATGTAGACCAGGAAAACACCTTGTCTTCATTGGTCAATGAGAGCACGGGAGGCGGAGCCTGTGGCACGGATTAACGGTTTGGCCAAGGCCTACGAGAAAATTGTGTCTACTCAGATGTGACATACAAACTCTTAACATGGAACGTCGCTGGTTTAACCAAATTCATAGACAATGTCTCGTTTAAAAACTACATTGAGCAATATGATATCATAGCCTTGTTAGAAACATGGGGAAATTTCAAAGGGGAATATGACAATTTGCTGAAGTGCTATAATCATTTTGATTGTATAAGAGTGAAAAAGAATCGTTGTTTTAGAAACAGTGGTGGGATAAGTGTTTTTGTGAGGGAAGAACTAGTTAAAGCGGGGACCATTAAACGGATACCTATCGACTATCCCGATAGCATTGTACTTTATATAAACTCGCATGCATTTGAAAAATGTAAAGATATTATTGTTTACATTACTTACGTATCACCAGAAGGATCCCCAATTTATAGATGTAGTGAAGAGTCAAATGGGATAGCTTTGTTAAATGACCGATTAACCAAATTACAAGCAGACTTTCCAGAATGTTATTTATATCTGGCTGGGGATTTGAATGCAAGAACGGGCGAATTGCTTGATTTTATACCAAACGATGAGTTTGTATTCAACACCGACACTGAGTACAATGCAGATAACTTTGAGATGCCGCGTAATACGCGCGATAAAGACAGGGTAAATTTATTTGGTAAATCTTTAGTAGACTTATGCTGCTCGCACAACATATATATTGTAAATGGACGCGGTTCAAATGACGCGGATGGCCATTTCACGTGCACAGCAAACAATGGGTTTAGCCTAGTAGATTACCACATTGTTTCATCAGAGTTGTTTCCCTTTATATCATATTTTAACATAGAAGATAAAGACGATTCAGATCACTTTCCTCTTGTTGCCTTTCTGCATTTTAAATTGAAAACATCGAAAGTTGAATCTTCTCCACAGTCTGAGGATACACTACTTGAGGAATATGAACACTACAGATGGCGTGAATGTATGGAAAAAAACTTTATTGCAAATTTCGTTGAAAATTTACAGTCTGTCATAGATACACTTATACCTTCAATTGCTAGTAATGTAAATGATGCCGTTTCTATGATTCTAAACGTATATAAGACTTCTGCAACTAAGATGAAAGCTATAACAAACTCATATTGTAAAATTGACAGTACCCAACCACCATGGTGGGATTCGGAGTGTATAGTATCTAAACGTAAAAAGTACTTGTTGTTAAGAAACTTTAGAGCTTCAAACAATCAAGCCGACTCATCATCTTACTCGATAGCACGAAATGAATTTAAAGCACAGTGTCGGAAAAAGAAACTGTTATTCCAGTTCGAAAAAAGAAGGTCTCTAGTGGAGGTCAGTAACGATCCAAAAGCATTCTGGTCTAGGCTTAAACATTCCTATCAACTAAGGTCTACTACAAAAGTAACACAAGCAAATAAAATAACATGTATTCAATGGCTTTCGTATTTTAATACATTGCTTTTTATGGAAAATGGACAATCCTTACTTAATGTAAATGATAAACCAACAATTGTTAATGATGATATGGATTTAATACTAAATCAGGCAATTACACTAGCAGAAGTTCAGACAGGCATACTAAAATTGAAAACAGGTAAATCGCATGGAAAAGATGGTATACCAGCCGAATTTTATAAGGCAACACTAGATCATATTGGACCAATTTTAGTTATTCTTTTAAATAAAATATTTGATAGTGGGCTTTTTCCACAATCCTGGTCCGAATCAATACTTTTGCCAATTTACAAGTCAGGCGCCGGAGACGACCCTGGTAATTACAGAGGAATTTCTTTGTTAAATGTGATGTATAAAATATTTTCTTCCATCATTAATGAGCGAATAACAAGATGGGCAACTGAGTTTGCAGTCATAGACGAATCTCAGTCAGGTTTTAGGAAAGGATATTCGGCGGTTGACAACTTGTTTTGCCTACAAAGTATGATACAAAAGTATATTTCAAAGCCAGGCGGCAGATTCTATGTTTTATATATAGACTTTAAGAAAGCATTTGATTCTCTAGACCATTACAAGCTTCTTTCTTGTCTAAATAAAAAGGGAATATCAGGAAAGTTTTTCAGAATGCTAGTATATATGTATTCCAATATAAATGCCCAAATTAAAATTGATACAAAACTATCCCACTCCATACCATGTAACATTGGCTTAAAACAAGGTGATTTAAGTTCACCAATAATTTTTAATATATATTTAAACGAACTATGTTCCAGTCTTAAAGAAAAATGTTCCAATGGAATTTTCATTACAAATGATATTCCTAATATTTACTGTCTAATGTTTGCTGATGACGTAGCAAATTGCGCTGAAACTGCGGTTAACCTTCAAAAGCAGCTAAACATAATAGAGGATTTTTGTACAGATACAAATATGGTTGTGAATTTAAACAAATCGGAGGTAATCATTTTTAGAAATGGAGGTCCTTTAAGAAAATATGAAAAATGGTTGTATAAGGGTGACTATGTTAAAGTGACGTCATTATATAAATATATGGGTATATTGTTTACGCCAAAATTGTCATGGTGGCAAGCAACAAAAAAAATCTCCGCTCAAGCCCGAAAATCTGTAAATAGAATAAACCAATTTCAGAAACCCTTTGGTAAATTCAACTACTATTGAGTTTTTTAATTTTTTCGACACAATGGTTATGCCTATACTCACATATGGATCTGAAATTTGGGGGATACGAATACACAAAATGCATTGAACAAATACAATCAAAAGTTTGCAAAGATTTTTTAGGGCTAAATTCAACCATTAACGACTCCATGGCACTGGGAGAATGTGGAAGATTTCCCATAGCAATAAATTATCACACTAAATTTATCAAATATTGGCTTAGATTATTACAAATGGAAAATACTAGGTATCCCAAACAGTGTTATAAGATGCTGAAATCACAGGATGACATCGGTAGAACTAACTGGGTTTCGAAAGTTAGAGGTTTTTTATTCATGTATGGTTTCGGTTTTGCATGGATCTCACAAGAAGTCGGTAATCCTGCACACTTTATAGTACAAGTTAAACAAAGACTCAAGGATTGTTATTCTCAAAAGTGGCATGAGGATATTAATATGTCTTCTAGGTGTGATTTTTATGCAAAGTTTAAAACCCTATTAAATGTTGAGCGATATTTATATACAGACATCTCTTTCTATTTTAGACGTTCTTTAGCAAGATTTAGATGTTCTAATCATAAACTGAATGTTGAAATTGGGCGCCATTTTAATGTTGTCAGAGATGATAGAATTTGTATATATTGTCTAATTCAAAAAGACGCTCTAGTGCTAGAAGATGAATATCATGCTTTTTTTATATGTGACAAATTTGCTGATACTAGACTAAAATATCTATACAGTTGGTACAATGCTACACCTAGCATAGAAAACCTTAGCTCTCTCCTCAATACCGAGAATCATGCTGTTATAAGTAAAACAGCCGTTTTCATTTCAAAACTACTTGAACATATTAGTCAATAAATACACAAGTAAGAAAATTGGTTACCAAGTAAATTAGCAAAAAAAGGTAACTAAATAACTTATCGGAAATCCATTAATTAAATACATGTGTATAAAGTTTAATTGGTAAAGCAAATTGGTAAAACTGTGCATATCATGATTGTTAAAATTATATACCGATATGTCAATATGTTCAATATATGGCGAACACATCACATAAGATTATTTGAATTGTATACATATATATGTTGTATTATGGGCCGGAGGCCTAATTACTTAAGTAATAAAAATTGTAATTGTAAAAAAATTGATATGGGAAAATAGTCAATGTCCAATTTTGACCTTGACCTTTAACCTATGACCTTTAAAATAAATAGGCTTCTAGACCTTGCCATATACTAACTGTATACCAAGTTTGGTTAAGATCGGTCGAAGGATGTTCAGTGTAGAGTGGTCACAAGGTTGTTGATATGGGATTGGGAAATAGTCAAAGTCCAATTTTGCCCTTGACCTTTAACCTATGACCTTGAAAATAAATTGGCTTCTAGACCTTGCCATATACTAACTGTATATAGCAAAGAAAAGTAATGTGTTTTACTGATAGCCCACATATGACATCATTCCTTTAAAACAATGGACTCATTTGAGTTTGATCAATAAACAAATTTTGGATAAAAAAAAGATGAAACTACTAGAAATTCAGCCTGTTGAAAGAAAAGTTATGTGTTTTACTGATAGTCCACATATGACATCATTTCTTAAAAAACAATGGACTCGTTTGAAGGCATGAAGGTGTTTTCCTCTTGTTCAGGTCTGAGGATATATGGCTTAATTAAGACATTTACTATGTATATCCCAAAACCAGAGTGAACTGATTCTGGTCATACTTTCATGATTTGACAAAGATTAGGTCATAGACATAAACTGTTAAACTGTACAATGTGAAAAAAAATGTAAATTGAAGGCAAATAATTTGAAATTGACTGTAGTTTTGTTTGTTTGCTACATTTACTGCAATATATAGATAAACGCCTTAAAGTCAATACAACTAGACAGGCGATGATATGATAGTTTAGCTATTTTCTTGAGTGAGGTTAACATTTGACAAAGACGGCTTCGGCTTCAAATAGATACAGACAAAAACGATACACACGATGTGACGAAAGCATCCTGGAACAGATACAGACAAAACCAATACACGCCATATGACGTCACGCGATGTGACGAAAGCATTGTGGAATGGTTTCCAACAGATACTAACAAATAATTTAGAAATGAAGTTATATTTTTAAGCAAATTATTGATATAATCAATATGTTGCCTTGAAATGAAGCTATGTCGATACAGAAACAGAATTGTTCGTCCTTTTCAGTTAAAATAATATCCGAGGCCAGTGTAACGAACGATAACTTCCGTTGAAATATTTAAAATCATTTTCAAGTGTTTATTGCTTCTCTTTATTGCTAAGATATAAAATCCATGAAATAATGATGACAGGTTCAAAAGAATAGTCGGCTTACCCTTCATAAAGTCCTTACAGTGAATGAAATCCATTTGTGACGAATCAAACTATCTTTTCCTACCATTTCTGTCGTTTTCCTTTTGTTATTTATTTATTACTTGCATTACAATGAATTCACTTGCGTTGCAATGACGTCACATTTGGATGTGTTTACTTCCGGTTGAGAAAATATCATTTTAAAAATAGAAAACGAGTGCAATTACACGCAAATTATCACATATCAGATTCCTTGTTTTTATTCCTTTATCGAGAAGGAATTTAATTTAATTTTTCTCTCTAGTTCTAAGTATTCTTTGATTTGTCAAAACATACGAATATCGTGTTTGTGGGTTTTACCGGTTACGAAATGAATAGGTTACGATAATTTGTCCGTCCAGTAAGACCGGAAGCAAAATGGCCGAAAAAAAGTGCTATGGGGTTGAGATTTGATATGTGAAAAACAGTAAGATTGTACTGAATTCTCGTTGTTTTGATCTCGTATGATGTGTTCGTACGGGTAACCTATAGGCGTGCTTCGCTCGAGCCTTTGGCTCGAGCTTTCACACGTATTATCATATTTAATTATTTCCTCTAGAAGTTTTTTTTGTTTTGATATTTTCTTTTCATCAAATCAAAACTTAGCAGAATCGTGACTGCATCGAAAAATCCACTCTGGACACAATTTTTGGAAAGACGGTATAGCAAAGTTTTGCAAAGTTCATACACATTACCTATTGATGGGAAACATTGCCGGCTTTGCCGTCGATTTGTTTACCCGTATTATCTTATTTAACCCTTTCCCCCATATAGACGCTTTCCGACGCCTCTGCAGACGGCTTTTTGAAAACATAGTGACAAAAGAAGAAATTGCACAAAACGTGCCCTTTCGCCACAATGTTTTCCACTTTTTGTCATAGGTTATCCATTCAATTATGGAGATTTTCTATGTTTTGACAAAATACGTTCAAAGTCGTCTGCTGCAGAATTGTCGTATGTGGGAAAGGGTTAATCATTTGCTCCAGAATTAGTTTTTGTTTAGAAATTTACTTTTCATCTAATCGAAACATAGGAATATCATAGACTGTAACACAAAATCCTCTATGGACACACTTTTTGGATACATGGTAATTGGTATAGCAAAGTAACATTACCATTATGGGACGGGAAATATTCGCTGGCTAATTAATCAATTTGTTAACCCGTATAATGCTATTTAATGGCAAGCATCGTCGATCTCCTACACTCCAATTTCCTTTGGCATTTAATTTACATCCTCATTTTTATGTACCTACATTTTCCTTTTCAGATTCAGAACATTGAAAAATAATTTGAGAAAAACATGTCTCTTGCTGATGAACTGCTTGCTGATTTTGAAGAGGAAGGGGATAACCATGAGGACAATGATGGTGAAGGTCAAATGGTTGAAATGACAGATGTTGATGATGTTACCATGGAAACAGATCTTAACAAGAAAAATTCTGTCAGAAATATTGCAAAACTTCGAGACAGCGAAGAGGTACGTACGTATACATTTAAAAAAAAAAAATACAGCAATTTCTCCTTTTCATTAAATGTTTTCAATAGTTGACAGTGACTGCTTCAAAGGCATGTTTGGTGATCATTGAAATGGAAAAGTAGAAATAGCTTAAAACTCTTAATATTCCAATTTTACAGCTGTAACAAATAACATATTAAAACCTTCAAGGCAGTCAACTCTAGAAATGTTATAGCAGTTATATGGTTCAAGAAATGATCTGCTCCTTCGTTTTTTCTTACAGCTTGCTGACGTTTTAAAGAAAGTGGAAATGTATGCGAAGAAATCAAGAAAAGACTCTGGTATGTTTGACTGGCAATCTAAAATTAGCCATCATTTTATCCTTTCCCACATACAGACACAGTCACTTTCTGACGCCTCTGCAGAAACATTGTGGTAAACATAGAAACTGCTAATTATGATAATGAGCAATTTCTCCTTGTGCCATAATTATTTCAACCCTATTCAATAATTATATTTTTAGATTTGTATAACTGTGGTAATGGGTTAAAGTTTCGATTCTTTTTCTGAATTAAACAGATGTTGAACTCGCATTAAGTTGATTAACAAGACTTAACCCTTTCCCTCATACGACAAATCTGCAGCAGACGACTTTGAACGCATTTTGTCAAAAAATAGAAAATCTCCATAATTAAATGGATAATCTATGACAAAAAGTGGAAAACATTGTGGCAAAAGGAGAAATTGCACGTTTTGTGCAATTTCTTCTTTTGTCACTATGTTTTCAAAAAGCTGTCTGCTGCAGAGGCGTCAGAAAGCGTCTATATGAGGGAAAGACTTAACCTTTTCCTGGTTAAAACCTTGGGAGTTGGAGCCTGGAACTCATCATCAAAAGTTCCAAGATTTGATTCCAATGTTGGACCTTAATTCCAACACATTTAGTTGAAACTTGTTTATCTTTCAGCTTATATTAATCACACACGATATCTGCTTCCTGGTGACTTAACCAGTACTTGCTCTGTTACTGTGGAAAAATCCCTAAGGCAGAACCCGCTTATCTTTTGATTCAAACCTTATTTTGCCGCAATGTTTTCAAAAGTTGTCTTCTGCATAGGGGTCAGAAAGTGTCCATATATGGGAAAGGGTTAACCTTTTCCCAGTAACAGCAATTCTGCAGCAAGCGACTTAAAAAAGCATCGTGGCAAAAATATGGTAACACTGAAAATATAATTATAATTACCGAATAGAATCTTCAGAAAGTAAACATGTCGAGTAATTTACCCTCATAAAGCTGTATGCAACTTCAACCCTTTCCCGCATTCAGGAATTTTGCAGCATACAGCTTTGGAACATCTACTAAAAAATATAAAAAATCTCTATAATAAAGGTAAATTATTGAAAAGAGTTAAGCAGAATTTTGTGGTAAAAGGAGAAATTGCTCTTTAAAAGTAATTTCTACTTTTGCCTCAATGTTTTCAAAAGTTGTCTGCTGTAAATGCATTTGTGCAGTGAAATCTTGGACTACATTTTTCGCTTCTCATTTATTACTTACTTAGCAAAAACTTCTCAATAAAGGTGGAAAGTCAGGGGAAAAAAATGGGATGACGAAATCAGTTGCAGTAATTCAGCGGAATAAGGGTTAGCCTTAGAACTTGTTTTTGCATGAATAGATGTTGAATGAATACCTTTTTAGTTAATATGTCACATGATTGTGTTTGTATTACTCTTTTACAGTTGCAGGACCAATGGAGTTTGATCCTGAATATCAGCTGATTGTATTGGCAAACAACCTCACAGCAGAAATAGACAACGAAATAAGTAATTGTTTGTTTTATTGGGGTTAAAGCTGCTTTCATTTTTCAACATTATTTCAGTTATATCACAGCAACAGTTAACTTAAAAATTAATGATCCCTTGTTAACCCTTTCCCACATACAACAAATCTGCAGCATACGACTTTGAAAACATATTTACAAAAACCTGAAAAATCTCCATAAATGATAGCTTAATTGTTAAATAAAATTGAAAACATTGTGGCCAAAGGAGAAATTGCTCATGATGAGCAATTTCACCTTTGGCCACAATGTTTTCAAAAGTCTTCTGCTGCTATTGCGTCAAAATGTGTCTGCAGGTGGGAAAGGGTTAACAAACCAGAATTGGGCTAGGAAATGATCCTTGCCTAAGGGCGCTCCCCCAATCACTGCTGCAACTGAGGATCGAACTAGGGACGCCATATTCCAAATTCTCACTCGGCCACGGCGGATTCCAAGAAAATAAGTATGCTGTGTAGACTGACTAATTTTTGACATATAAAATAAGTATGCTGTGTAAACTGACTAATTTTTGACATATAAAATAAGTATGCTGTGTAGACTGACTTATTTTTGACATATTCAAAAATGAATGTACACCCTGCGATTTGATCAGTCAATATTGCAAATAGAAGAATCACATTGATTATCAGTCTATTGATGTATTGCGGGCTCAGTGGCTCAAAGGTACATGTAGAGTGTCTACCTCTTGATATAAATGCTCCAGGTTCAAGTCCCACTATAGTGTGGTCAATGTTTGTTAAGAAATGTTTTCTTAAGAAATTTGGCATGAGGATAGATTGACTCAATGGGTGTATCAAAGAAGCAATCATGGTTCACGTTTTCCTACTAACAACTTCTACACCTAAACCGCTTGGCCAATTTTGATGAAACTTCACAGGGATGTTCCTTAGGTGGTGCCCTTTTAATGTTTTTCAAGGAAATAAATTCCATGCTGAACCATGGTTGACTTTAAAAATCTTCTTGACAAAAACTGTAAGGCCAAAAGCTTAGATATTTCGTGTGTAGCATTGTCTAGTGGTCCTCTACCAAGAATGTTTAAATTCTGTCCCTGGGGTTAACTGTTTTATATAGAGATTTATAGGAAAAAACTTTGAAAATCTTCTTGTTAAATACTCACTTGAAACATTTCTTTGGTGACTTTCTAAGTCATATTAACCTGAAAAAAGACAGAAATCATGCATTATTTGCACTGGCAGTGAAGCTATATTGGTCCTCTTGGGCCTCTTGTGATAGCTGACTTGACCACAAATACAAAAACCTGAAAAATCTCCATAAAAAAAATCCCCCAATCACTGCTGCAACTGAGGATTGAACACGGGACGCCCTATTCCACATTCTCACTCGGCCACGGCAGATTCCTATAAAATAAGTATGCTGTGTAGACTGACTTATTTTTGACATATTCAAAAATGCATGTAAACCCTGCGTTTTGATCAGTCAATATTGCAAATAGAAGAATCACATTGATTATCAGTCTATTGATGTATTGCGGGCTCAGTGGCTCAAAGGTTCATATAGAGTGTCTACCTCTTGATATAAATGCTCCAGGTTAAAATCCCACTATAGTGTGGTCAATGTTTGTGAGTTCTTAAGAAATTTGGCATGAGGATAGATTGACTCAATGGGTATCAAAGAAGCAATCATGGTTCACGTTTTCCTACTAACAACTTCTACACCTAAACCGCTTGGCCAATTTTGATGAAACTTCACAGGGATGTTCCTAAGGTGGTGCCTTTTCAATATTTTTCAAGGAAATAAATTCCATGCTGAACTGAAATTGCTTGTTTTGAGCAATTGCTCCTTTTGCTACAATGTTATCAAGAGTCGTCTGATGCAGATGCCTCAAAGCGCATCTTTAGGTTGGAAAGTCTTAACATGTATTACGTTATTGTGTGGTCTGTCATTTAAGGATGACACATTGGGATCTGATTACTTCTCAGTGATGTGTCTGTCTATCATACATTATGCTTGAAACATTCTTATCTCGTTTATTTCAGATGTAATACACAAATTTACTAGGGATAATTATTTAAAAAGATTTCCAGAATTAGAATCTCTTGTGAGTGATCCTCTACAGTATGTAAGAACAGTAAAGGTACGTTAAAACTTTACAATGTATTTTGATCTTCCTCTGAAATATGGTTTCAGTTTAGTTTAACCATTTCCCATATACAGACCCTTTCTGACGCCTCTGCAGCGGACGACTTTTGAAAAACAGTGTGGCAAAAGAAGAAATTGCTCAAAACAAGCAATTTCTCCTTTTGCCACAATGTTTATAACTCTATTCAATAAGAAAGTCTTCATTTAGGGAGATTTTCCACATTTTTCAGTAGATATTTTAAGCTCCTGGCTGAAAGCCAGTTGAGCTTATGTCATGGCGAATTGTCCTTCGTGTGAGTGTGGGTGCGTCAACTTTTGATTAAACCAACTTCTCCTCCCTAACCACTTGGCCAATTGGGATGAAACTTCATAGGAAGCTTCCTCTTAAAGCCTCTCCTAAATTCCTGCATTTTTTTTTTATCTATGTATAATTCTGGTTTCCATGGCAACAGAAAGAAAAAACCAAAACTGTTTGGTCATTTTTAAAATAATTTTGTAGAAATGTTCCTTGGATGACCGTCTATCAGATTTGTTCAAGTCCTGTTGATTGGTCAAAAAACGTGGCCTCGGGGCGGGGCTATTTTTCCGTATATAGTGAAAACTTAAAATATCTTCTGCTTTCTCTTATATCTTTCACTAATGGGCTAACAGTCTATGTGGAAAAGCAGCCAGTTGCTTGTAAAGTATGTTGTGTGGAGTACTGGTATGAGAAAACCAGGTAACAGATGAGTGGGTGACATATGGCCGCTGTGATATGACTGAAAAATTGTTGAAAACGGCGTTAAACATCAATCAATCAATCAATCAATCTTTTCTCTTATATGTTTTTAACCCTTCCCCACAAACAACAAATCTGCAGCAGACGACTTTGGAAACATGTTGACAAAAATATAGAAATTCCCATAAATGAGGGTATATTTACTGAAAAGATTGAAAACATTGTGGCAAAAGGAGAAATTGCTCGTTTTGAGCAATTTCTTCATTTGTCACAATGTTTTCAAAAGTTGTCTGCTGCAAGCATCTATATGTGGGAAGTTTAAGTGAAATTTTTTAATATCTTGTCCTCTTTTCTCACAATGATTTCAATGGTCGTCTGCTCCAGAGGCATCTAACATTGTCTGTATCAGGTCTACTTATTTCGGGAAAACCAACAGTAGTGTTATTATTACAATTGTACATAAAGTTTTGTTGGCGGATCCATGACATCATATCCAAATGTCAGAATTTTCAAGAATCCTGCTATGACTAATTTGGGAATAGTGTAGTGCCAGATCAAACTGCACGGATTAGAAAATACCCCCAGGTTGTTTCCTTTTTTTGCAGAGCACCACTCATCTCATTTCATGATTTCAGGAACTTGGCAATGATATTTTAGAGAACAGTAAAAACAGTTTGGCACTCCAGGATATTCTGACATCTGCCACCATAATGGTTGTCAGTGTTACAGCATCAACAACGCAAGGGTAGGTTACTAATATTTTACCCTTTCCCATGTAAGAAAAGACTGTACCCTGTGGTCGAGTGGTTAGCGTCGGGGATTTCGAAACTGGGTATCCCGGGTTCAATCCCCAGTCGCGGCACTCAGTCATGGTGGAGTGCCCTTGGGCAAGGCACATTTTCTAGCCTAGTACTGGTTTGTTTACCCATGGATCGTGAATAAGTGAACTGTCACCGTAATATAACTGAAATAATGTTGAAAGCGGTGTAAAACCCCAATAAATAAACAAGACAAGATATAGCAATTCTCTATAAATGAAAGTATATTTATTGAATCAAGTTGGAAACATTGTGGCAAAAGGAGAAATTGTTCATAATGAGTCAGTCAGCCCAAGCAGTTTTTTCCTTTTGCCAGAATGTTTTCAAAAGTTCTTTTCTATTGATGCATCGAAATGCGTGTGCATTTGGGAAAGGGTTCATTCTATAAAATCTTAACCCTGTACATGATAGGCTTTTTATACGCCCGTTTTGAAAAAACGGATCGTATTATAGTTTTACCTGCGGCGTACGGGCGGGCGGCGTCCAGTATGTTGTCAGCTCAATAACTTTAGAAGCCTTTGTCCAATCATCACCAAATTTTGTCAGAATGTGTATTGGGATAATATCTCAGACAAGTTCGATAACTAGCCATATCGCTTCAGTCAATTAAGAGTTATCGCCCTTTAATTATAGAAATTATCAAAAATTGGTCTTGTCAGCTCAATTACTTTAGAAGCCTTCGACCAATCATCACCAAATTTTGTCAGAATGTGTATTGGGATAATATCTCGGACAAGTTCGATAACTAGCCATATCGCTTTAGTCAATCAAGAGTTATCGCCCTTTAATTATAGAAATTACCCAAAATTGGTCTTGTCAGCTCAATAACTTAAGAAGCTTTTGTCCAATCATCACCAAATTTTGTCAGAATGTGTATTAGGATAATATCTCGGACAAGTTCAATAACTAGCCATATCGCTTTAGTCAATCAAGAGTTATCGCCCTTTAATTATAAAAATTACCCAAAATTGGTCTTGTCAGCTCAATAACTTAAGAAGCTTTTGTCCAATCATCACCAAATTTTGTCAGAATGTGTATTGGGATAATATCTCGGACAAGTTCAATAACTAGCCTTCTCTCTTATGTCAATTAAGAGTTATCACCCTTTAATTAAAGAAATTACCCAAAATTGGCCTGTCAGCTCAATAACTTAAGAAACCTTTGTCCAATCATCACCAAATTTTGTCAGAATGTGTATTGGCATAATATCTCAGACAAGTTCGATAACTAGCCATATCCCTTTATTCAAATAAAAGTAATCGCCCTTTAATTATAGAAATTACCTAAAATTGGTCTTGTCAGCTCAATAACAATTATCACCATACAGGACGGGCATATTTTGTGACATTTGGCGCTCTTGTTTAAAAGATACAATTATTCATATAAAAAAATTAAATTTAAAAATACAATGTATTCAAAAGTTGTCTGCTGCAGAGGCAGCAGGTATCATCTGCATACATGTTGAATTCCAGAATTGTCTTGTATGTTTAACCCTTTCCCTCATACAGACGCTTACGGACGCCTCTGCCGCAGATGAAGTCAAAGGGAAACATTGTGACAAAAGGAGAAATTGCTCAAAATGAGCAATTTCTCCCATTTTCCACAACGTTTTTAACTTTCTTCAGTAATTTTACCTTCATTTATAGAGATTTTCTACATGTTCGACTTCAAGATTTCAAAGTCGACTTATGCAGATTTGTTGTATGTTAAGGAAATCTGATTATGATTGTTGGCTCTGTTGTCCTTTTCACCACTTATTAGCTCACCTGTCAAATAGTGACAAGGTGAGCTTTTGTGATCGTCCGTCGTCTGTCCACAATTTCTTGTGAACACGATAAAGTAATCATTTATTATCTGACAGTAGCTAGATATACATGAGAGCTCGGTTCCTTTTGGTTCCTTTTGAAAACCATTTATTTGTCACATGTCTTTTACATCGATTTATAAACATGTGACCATGACCTTAGTGTGATCTTTTACAATCAAATATCATCATTGTCTTTGGATGACCTTCACCATGACTTTTTGACCTTCTTTCTCATTTTTGTAGAGCAATTAAATCAGGACCCTAAAACACTTACTCAGGCGAGCGATATAGGGCCATCATGGCCCTCTTGTATTAAATCTGCAGCAGATGACTTTGAAAACATCTAACCAAAATCTCTATCAATGGAAGTATAACTATAGAATGGAGTTAATAAAAATGTCGCAAAGAGGCAATTGCTTGTAATGAGCAATTACTCCATCGGCACAATGATTTTCAATAGTCATTTGCTGGAGATGCCTTAAATTGTGTCTACATGTGGGAAAGGTTTATACTATATTTACCTTAAATAAATTGTTGTGTGACAAAAGTTTTTGTAGTATATAAAATAGCATAAAGTGTGCCAGTTTCACCTATTCCCGCTTTCTGACGCATCTTCAGCAGAAAACAAACGAGCAATTTCTCATTTTGCCACAATATTTTCAACTTTTTTCATAAATTAAACCTTCATTAATAGAGATGTTCTATCAGTGATTTGTTCAAAGACGTCTGATGCAGATTTCTTGTAATTTTTAGTCCAAATTTAAGAAAAATCTTGTTAACACTCTGGAAGCCACATTTTTAGCTTGAGCATGTTGAAACTATGTCGGAAAATTTGTCTTAGTGATATCTAGGTCAAGTTCGAATATGGGTCATGTTGGGGCAAAAACTAGGTCACTAGGCCAAATTTAAGGAAAATCTTGTTAACACTCTTGAAGCCGCATTTTAAACTTGAGCATGTTGAAACTTTATCAGAAAGTTTGTCCTGGTGATATCTGGGCCAAGTTCGAATATGGGTCATGTCATGTCAAAAACTAGGTCACTAGCTAGGCCAAATTTAAGGAAAATCTTGTTAACACTCTGGAAATCACATGTTTGGCTTCAGCATGTTGAAACTTTGTCAGAATATTTGTCTTGATGAGATCTAGGGTAAGCTTGAATATGGGTCAGGTGAGGTCAACAACTAAGTCACTAGGCCAAATTCTAGAACAATCTAGTTAACACTATAAAGATCGCATTTTTGACTTGAGCAGCTTGAAATTTTGTCAGATAGTTTGTCTTGATGATATTGCCATTGGCGCTGAAAGAGTTATATCTTAAATAGCCCATTCTCAGGTGAGCGATTCCAGGGCCTCATGGCCCTCTTGTTTTAATTTAAAAAGTAAGAAAGGAAATCAAAGGACGACCTATAAAATGTTCTATTTAACACCATGTCTTTATTTTAAACTGGTGTACATATTTGCAGAAAAGGTTGATTATCAATTTAACCATTTCCATGAGACCTTTTTATACCTACCCTTGTTTTAGAAACTGGTCATGTTATTGGAACTAGTGAATAAGTGAACTGTAACTGTGATATAACTGAAATAATGTTGAAAGTGGCATAAAATAAAAAATAATAATAAAATAAATGAAAAAGGGAATGGTGGGCAGACGTATTGAATGAACAAAAATTGTCTTCTTTTTAATTAGAGCATTTCTTAATCAACCCATGATCAGCGGGTCTGAGTTTGGGATTTTTCCAAACAAACGATGTGAGTACTGGTTAACCCTTTCCCTCATATAGATGCTTTCTGATGCCACAATGTTTTCTATTTTTAGTGATAGGTTATCCATTCAATTAAAAAGATTTTCCACTTTTTGACAAACTCTTTTCAAAGTCGTCTGCTACAGAATTGTTGTATGAGGGAAAGGGTTAAGTGTCCAGAAGAAATGTCTAATTGAGAGGATTGTTTTGAGCACTGTAGAGTTTAAGGAGATACATGCTGAATGATATGGGTATTTTGAGTACCCATAACATAGGGTTTTAGGATCATGAGATACACACTATATCTAGAGCTTTTCAACTCTGTACCTGGTTTATTCTATTCTTATACAGGTCCCTTCTCACAGACGAGGAACGGAAAATCATCGTGGAGGCATGCGACATGGTAATACTTCTATCAGATTTCCCGTATATATCTCTCATTTAACCCCTACTCACACTGTGTGTTGATGTTTTATGCCGCTTTTTCAGCAATTTTTGGCCGGATTGCTCTAGCAATTCCGGTCTATAGATTGGCGATGTCCATCTGTCCGTCCGTCTGTCCGTCAACATTTTGGTTAAAGTTTCAGGTTGAGGCAAAATCTCAGCACTGGAAAGGCTTACAAACTTGAAACTTTGCCTGAAGGTAGCCAGTAACAAGTTCTATTGATTTCTATTGTTACTTTGACCTTGACCGTGGTTTGTCGATTTTTAAGGTCAAATTGCCTACAATCCGGCCTTACCGTCTTAAGCTTTTACTTGTTTTACTTTGATTTGACCTGGCCAGGAGTTGTTACCGGGGCAGACCTCTGGCACCCAATGTGGATCACACTGATGTAGAACCTCAAAAAAAGAGTCGCATTAATACTATTCATTTGAAGTATCTACAATATAGCCTTATTATCACATGATAATGCTTGTATCCGATCTAATATACGTATTTCTTTATATGTAACATGTGTAATATAACATGAACGAATCACCTCTTTTGTATTCATTCGCGAATGTTTACAAAATGGCTGAGAAAGTGTAAAAACAAACATCACGATAGATGGACGAGGTAAAGGGTGATTAGTTGACAGTTTATCCCTTTCCCTTATATAGATGCTTTCTGACGCCTCTGCAGCAGACAGCTTTTTGAAAACATAGTGACAAAAGAAGAAATTGCTCAATATGAGCAATTTCTCCTTTTGCCACAATGTTTTCCACTTTTAGTCATTGGTTATCCATTTAATTATAGAGATTTTCTATTTGTTGACAAAATAAGTTCAAAGTCATCTGCTGCAGATTTGTTGTATGTGGGAAAGGGTTATTAAGTTTTACATGTTGGGACTATTTTCTGACCGAAAACACGATTTTCTTTTTGAGTTTCGTCATGTGATAAAAATAATCTGACTTGTTGTCATTTCATAAAGTTTTATTACCAAAGGCTCACTTAATAACAAATTTCTTGAACTCGTTTAATAAAACTTTATATGAAATGACAACTCATGTCAGATCCTATATTTAAAGGGTTTGAGAATAAAAAGGGATTTTTTAAAATCGTTTTGCTTGATTCAAAAGACATTTGATACTTCTGCAGCTGGCGACTTTAGAATTTTTTTTACCCTTTTCCAACAATTCATATCAGGAATGCAGAATATTTACCCTTTCCCACAAACAGATGTTTGCTGATGCCTCTGCAGCATACTAGTTTTGAAAACATTGTTGCAAATGGAGAAACTTCTCTTGATGAACAATTTCTCCATTTGTTACAATGTTTACAACTATTTCATTTATAGAGGTTTACCATATATTGAACCAGATGTTTTCAGTTGTCAGTTGTCATATGTTGGAAAAGGTAAAGAAGGTGCAATCTTCTCCTTATCTAAAGCCCTGTTTTGTCATATACTATTATTATACGAAGGTCCAGATAAGGAGGGGTATTCAGCTCTTTCCCCCACACTATCTCTCTTATCCCTTTCCCTCATACGACAATTCTGCAGCAGATGACTTTGAACATATTTTGTCAAAAAATAGAAATTCTCCATAATTAAATGGATAACCTATGAATAAAAGTAGAAAACATTGTGGCAAAAGGAGAAATTGCTTGTTTTGAGCAATTTCTTCTTTTGTCACTATGTTTTCAAAAAGTCGTCTGCTACAGATGCGTCAGAAAGCGTCTATATTAGGGAAAGGGTTATCATTCAACCAAACCCACTTTATAGACGATTCTTTTGAGTACCCACATCATAGGGTTAGATGGTAAAATAAGGATTTTAAAAAGTAAAAAACTCCTTATCTATAGCTCCGACTATATTCCCCGAGTGGAGTGGGGTATACCTTTATAATCTCCCTCCTTCAGTCAGAGGAATCTGCTGTGGCCAAGTGGTTAGTGTTAGGGATTTGGAATCAGGTGCCCAGGTTCAATCCCCCAGTTGCAGCGGCCATGGTCAAGTCCCCTTGGGCAACTTACATTTCCTAGTCTTGTACTGGTTTGTTTATCCAGGGATCATTTAACAGTGAACTGTCGCCATTATAACTGAAATAAAGTTCAAAAAATAAAACCCAAATAAACAAACAATCATTGAAAGAATCGAGTGATAGTTTTCAGTTTGTTGTGTCTTTAACTCATCCCTCTTTGTCATTGGTAAGGAAAAGTTTGAAGTAATTAAAAAAATTGTTTGTTCGTACGATAGGGCAAGATTTAATTTTGATTATTAACTCCAAAAAAATAGTTTTTAGTCATTTGTGTTCATTCCATGAAATATGTCATAACCCTTCACCAAAAGAATCACTGAGAGTAAACATAATCATCTATTTCATTTAACCCTTTCCCTCATATAGACGCTTTCTGACGCCTCTGCAGCAGACGGCTTTTTGAAAACATAGTGACAAAAGAAGAAATTGCTTAAAACAAGCAATTTCTCCTTTCGCCACAATGTTTGCCACTTTTAGTCATAGGTTATCCATTCAATTATAGAGATTTTCTATGTTTTGACATAATATGATCAAAGTCGTCTGCTGCAGGATTGTCGTATGAGGGAAAGGGTTAAAGCTCATTTCATTATTTATAAGTAATACCAGTAAACTAAATATAGGTATCCAATTATTATATATTATTATGTAGCTGCGTACCATGTGTATGAATTTGGTATCAAACTTGTGATGCCAAAATAGTAGTCCTTGACATGCAATAGTAAAACTGAGTACATGAATAACGGGCATCAGAGTCCTTTGGATACAACTTCAGGGGAATTATTGTGATATTTCACTTTTAAGGCTATGGAGCTACTCGAGTTTAAAAGCCGCATCCATAACTATGTTGAATCCAGGATGACGTTTATCGCCCCAAACTTGTCAATCATAGTCGGTGCTTCCATCGCAGCTAAAATCATGGGTAAGTTATTATATTTTTCATTTAATCCTTTCCCACATACCATAATTCTGAGGTAGACGAATTTGAATACACCTGGTGAAAATATTGGAAATCTCATAAAATTGAAAGTGCAATTACTGAAAAAAAGTAGAAAACATTCTGACACGAGGAATAATTGCTTGTTTTGAGCCATTTCTCCTTTTGTAACAATATTTTTGAAAGTCTGCTGCAGTGGCGTCACAAATCGTCTGTATATGGGTAAGGGTTATATTCTTTGATGTATTCTTAGACACCTTTGGAGCTGAAGATCCTCAAAGCTAATGTTTAACCCTTTCTCTCATACGCTTTCTGATGCCTCTGCAGCAAACAGATTTTTGAAAACATAGTGACAAAAGAAGAAATTGCTCAAAACAAGCAATTTCTCCTTTTGCCACAATGTTTTCCACTTTTAGTCATAGGTTATCCATTCCATTATAGAGATTTTCTATTTTTTGAAAACATATGTTCAAAGTCGTCTGCTGCAGAATTGTCTTATGAGGGAAACAGTTAAAATCTAAAATAACATGTTTATATTATTTATAAACATGCTAGACAAAACTGTAACTTATGTGATCTTGGAATTATAAAATTAAGAAAAAGTTGAATAGAGGACATTTTGTGCATTTTGGGGCAATTTATTTTCTCTCTACAAAGTTTTTAAAATTTCTGCTTAAACCTTCTCCTCATATAGACACTTTCTGATGCCTCGGCAGCAGACGGCTTTTTAAAAACATAGTGTCAAAAGAAGAAACTGCTCAAAACAAGCAATTTCTCCTTTTGACACAATGTTTTCCACTCTAAATCATAGGTTATCTATTCAATTTAAGAGATTTTCCATTTTTTGACAAAATATGTTCAAAATCGTCTGCTGAAGAATTGTCGTATGAGGGAAAGGGTTAAAAATGTTGGTTTACATCCCAATCTGCCATACTGACTCCTCAGGTAAACATCGAAATATAGATCTAGTTTGAATTTGGTTTCTGTTAGAGTTATTAAGCAGATTAATTGACCATGGACTTTCATATATTAGCCCTTTGCCAACATTAATCCTTTCCCTCATATAGATGCTTTCTGACGCCTCTCCAGCTGACAGCTTTTTGAAAACATAGTGACAAAAGAAGAAATTGCTCAAAACAAGCAATTTCTCCTTTTGCCACAATGTTTTCCACTTTTAGTCATAGTTCATCCATTCAATTATAGAGATTTTCTACTTTTTGACAAAATATGTTCAAAGTCTTCTGCTGCAGAATTGTCGTATGAAGGAAAGGGTTAAACAAATCTGGAGCAGACAACTTTGAAATCATGTAAGCAAAAGTAGAAAGAATCTCTATAAATGAAAGTTAAATAGAGTTGAAAACGTTGTAGCTAGTGGAGAAATTAATTTATTATGAGCAATTTCAGCATTTTCAATAAAGTTTTGAAAAGTCACTTGTGGCAATTGCATCCGTAAGTTTTAAATGGTTTTCAAAAATTGTTCTTGTAATAAACCAGGTGTAGCCGGTGGTTTGACCAATTTATCCAAGATGCCAGCCTGTAATGTGATGTTACTTGGTGCACAAAGGCGACTGATGGCTGGATTTTCTTCTTCATCAATGCATGCACACCAAGGATATATATACGACTCTGAGCTTGTCGCAAGATCTCCACCAGTAAGTATATCAATCTCATATCAGAAACATCCAAAACAATGATAAACTGATGAAGTAGATTTATTTATGAGGCAAACTTGATTAGAACTGAAAGTTTATCCACCCACAATTATCACTACTTAAAAAAAATTGTATGTTTTCTTTTTTTTCTTTATGAAATTCATGTCTTTGTGTTAAACTGTATGTTGCTTTAAACAATTTCAATTTCAACTTTTATTTACCCATAATACAGTACAAATACATGTATAATAAAGGGAAATATAAAACAAAAAAAGTATTGACTTTATAAAATTGGGGAAAGCTGACACATTTTTAGTGTGTTAATGTCATTATATGTTCTTACTTACATTTTTAACTTTAGCATTTCTGCGATGTGTATGAGGAAACAAGGTAATATCACAAGATACCACCCTAGTTTTCTCATATTACTGTTAGACTTTGAAATTTCAATTTGAGATAAACCAAACAAACAGAAAGCCACCAAATATAACCCACAAAAAAAAAAGAAAACACCAAACAAAAACAACATGTGTGTATGTTTTACGCAATAAAGTTTATTGTATTGTATATATTTTGTACTGTATGTTGCTTTAAACATAAGTGTATGTTTTACGCAATAAAGTTTATTGTATTGTATATGTTTTGTTAAGTAACAAAGAGTTTTTTTCACTTTATTCAAGGATTTAAAAAAGAAAGCAGCTAGACTGGTATCAGGCAAGTGCGCTCTGGCTTCAAGAGTTGACAATTTCCATGAAAGTCAAGACGGTCATGTGGGCGATGCCCTTAGAACAGATATAGAGGGCAAGCTAGACAAGTTACAGGAACCCCCACCGGTTAAAAAGACCAAAGCTTTACCTGCACCCATAGATGCACCCCGGAAAAAACGAGGTGGACGAAGGTACGAAATGAGCTTCTATACTGGAACATAGGACACTCTAACCCTTTTCCTCATATGACAAATCTGCAGCAGACGACTTCGAACATATTTTGTCAAAATATAGAAAATCTCTATAAGTGAATGGATAACCTATCACTTTAAGTGGAAAACATTGTGGAAAAAAGAGAAATTGCTTGTTTTGAGCAATTTCTTCTTTTGTCACTATGTTTTCAAAAAGCTGTCTGCTGAAATTGTCTACATGAGGGAAAGGTTTAATCATTTCTTACTTGCAGACCATTATGACGCATCTGCAGCAGGCAACTTTTGAAAACATTGTGGCAAAAGGAGAAATTACTCGTAATGGGTATTTTCTTCTTTAGCCACAATGCTTTCAACGTTATTCTATAAAAATACATTATTTTATAGAGGTTTCCAAGATAAAGATGTTTTCATGCGCTTCTGCAGCAGTGGACTTTTGAAAACATTGTGAAAAAGGCAAAATCGCTTTTAATTAGCAATTTCTCCTTTTGCCTCAAAGATTTTTACTCTGATTAATGATTTAAATATCATTTAGATTTTTCACATTTTGCCTATATGTTTCCAAGGTTGTCTGTTGCAGACTTTTTTGATTGTATGTGGAAAAGGGTTAAAAATGATTCACCATGGATAGACCATAAATGTATGTATTACCAAGTCTCTCAACATTCACTGTCTTCCTATAATTCAAGTGCAGTTGACAGAATGATGTATTTTTGAGTCTGAGGTCTTTTACTTTCAACATTAATTAGTCAAATTATTGATTATTTATTAGAGCAAGAAAGATGAAAGAACGACTTGGTTTGTCAGAAATGAGGAAAGCAGCTAACCGAATGAACTTTGCAGAGGTAAGTCTTTTAAACACACAGGTGACCTATTTGCCTATATTCTTAACACTTGCCCTCATACAGACACTTTCTGACGCCTCTGAAGCAGAAGACTTTTGAAAATATTGTGGCAGTGGAAGAAATTGCTCATGATGAGCAATTTCTCCTTTTGCCACAATGTTTTCCACTTTTAGTTAACCATTCAATTATAGAGATTTTCTTTTTTTTGACAAAATATTTTCAAAGTACTCTGCTGCAGATTTCTTGTATATCGGAAAGGGTTAAGAGCGTCTTCCAAATTGAAAACATCTGAAGAGTAGATAGACAAAACTAGACAAATCTGAAAGTTTCAATATTTGATGTTGTTACCTTGGCATTAACGTTTAACCTGCTTTGCCAAAACTTTAACATTGGTAAGAGACAGTGTATTAAAATTCAGTTCCTCAAGCTGGACTATTGAGTTGCCATGCGTATATATAAACTGTTTAACCTGTGCTTAAGACCACCTTTGATTAGCAATTACCTGTCTATAGCAATCATACATTATTTCCAATTACTGAGTTCCTGCATAAATGACTGCAATAATGACCACCTGTGAACAAAGACCAAATTGGTCTATTCCCATGGATGGTCTTTAAATACAGGTTCCACTGTATATAAATATTTATTTATAATTTTTGACTTGTCAAACATGAGGCTGTCTTATTCTTGAAGCATGTGTTTTCCTTACGACCAGACTTTCAAGGTATACAAACCTTTTCAACTTGTCATTGACCTTTGACCTTGTCCTCGATGGTGTAGTGGTAAAGCATCCGCCTCAGGTGCAGGAGGTCGCAGGTTCGATCCTCGGTTGTGTCATACCAAAGACTTTAAAAATGGTAGTAATGGCTGACATCCCGGGCCCTCAGGAGTGCAGGATTAGCATTACGACTGACTGGCTGGTGTCAGAATTTAAGACCTGGTGATCTGGTTCTAATCCAGGCTTGCATGGTAAAGTTGAAGTGCCCTTGTACAAGGCAAATTCCTTACCTAGTATTAGTTAGCCTACCAGGCAGACATACTACCAATGATCATTAATACATGTTCTCTCTCACTGTAGTATGTCTGCAATGTTTTTAAAAACGTCATAAAACCCCCCAAAAAAAAAAAATATTTTCTCTGTTTAGATTGAGGAAGATGCCTATCAAGAGGATATGGGATTCTCACTCGGAACTCTTGGCAAATCGAAGACTGGAAGAATAAGAGGTCCATTGGTGGATTCAAAAACAAAAGCTAGAATTTCAAAAACATTACAACAGAAAATCACGAAAGAAAAGCAGTCATGGGGTGGAAGTACGACTGTCAAAAAAACGGTTTCAGGAACGGCTTCAAGTGTCGCTTTTACGCCTCTGCAGGTAAGTTCTTTATTCATGTGATGGTTAATGTCAAGTTGTTTCGTCTTCGGCTTGTGGGAAACTTATTTTTAGCTTGTTTATGGTCAGGCTTTAGTGATACCCTTAGGCGTCACAAAACGTTAACCCTTTCCGTCATACGACAATTCCGCAGCAGACAACTTTGAACATATTTTTTCAAAAAATAGAAAATCTCTATAATTGAATGGATAACTTATGACTAAAAGTGGAAAACATTGTGGCAAAAGGAGAAATTGCTCGTTTTGAGCAATTTATTGTTTTGTCACTATGTTTTCAAAAAGCCGTCTGCTGCAGAGGCGTCAGAAAGCGTCTTTCATCATTTTCAAATGAAATTTGGTACACATGTTCTTAGTCACATGACTCTCGCCCTAATAATTATTCAGAAATACCCTCCAAAAATCTCTTCTTATTCACATTTATCCCCCCC
Source organism: Serripes groenlandicus (assembly GCA_031761405.1). NCBI lineage: Eukaryota > Metazoa > Mollusca > Bivalvia > Cardiida > Cardiidae > Serripes > Serripes groenlandicus. The sequence goes on from JASEVX010000573.1 coordinate 51,653, forward strand.
CCCCCCCTTTCATGAATGTAACTCAATAGTAAAACAGGAGATTTAAGCCTTTCCCACTTGCAGATAGATATATTTTGTCAAATATGCGTATATGCGTAAGCCAACTTTTGAAAACATTGTGGTAAAAGGAGAAATAGCTTTATTTAATATTTATACTTATAGTTATAGAGAATTTCCATTGTTTTTCCAAGATGTTTTCCATGTTTACTTCTGCAGATGTGTTGTATTGGAGAAAGGGTTAAAAACATAATGCAATCAATTTATATTAAAGACTCCCTCAGTGATGTAGCTGTAGAGCGTTAGCCTTGATTGTTGGAGGTTCGATCCCTAACCTGCTCATACCAAAGACTTGAAAAATGGTAGTAATGGCTTTCCCTCCATCATCCATGGCTGTCAGGGTTATGGGATTAGCATTACAACTGACTTGCTGCAATCAGGATAAATGGACCAGTAGTACTGATTACTTTCCCAGAAAACGCTGTGATGAACTAAAAATTGTTTATTGCTGTGTAAAAAACCCTACCAACAAAAAAATGATTCTTCATAATGACTTGTGAAAACATTGTTTTCGAAAGTTATCTGCTGCAGATGCATCAGAGGGATTCTACAAGTGGGAAAGGGTTAAAGCTTTGTGTATGTAAATTCCAATTATGATATAATGTGTTCATGTGTCTGTCAATAATCTATTTAATGTATGAACTAGAAGATCTAAACTCTGAATTACTTTCTTTCAACAGGGTCTGGAGATCGTCAATCCACAAGCAGCTGAGAGGAAAGCCCATGAAGTCAATGACAAATACTTCTCAAGTACTGCATCGTTTGTGAAAGTAGAAAAAGAACTTTGGCATAAGTGAACAGAGAGGTTGTGTATGAGGACATAATACTCTTGTAAGAGACATTGAAAAGGGGAAATAGATAACCTTAACCTTACAATGTCTCTCTTAATTCAAGTCTCGAACTTTTCCTTCAAAACTGGAAAAGTACTTGAATTTTGGAATTTTTTCAAGACCTGGAAATGTCTTGGAAATGTGAGACAACCAGCACATAGCCTAGTAGTATAGTTTTATTTCTAGGGTTATTAAAAAAATGTGCGTGAAATAATCAAACGATTTAGACCAAGATGATACTTGCACATACACACATGTTTATCTATATTGTTTGCTATTATTATTTTAATAACATCAGTGTCGTGATTAGTGCTTAATCATAACAATCACTCTGACAGCTTGCTGGCTTTCAAACTAGTTAGTCAGATGAATCGGGCAACATTATGTAATTTTTTGTCATTTTTATTTAAAATCTTGAAAGTTCTTGAGATTTGTATTGTAATTTGTGTGGGAACATTGTTGTGATTCTCAAAAGAATTTGCTAAGAGTCGCACCGTCCGCTATCATGACAAAAAACTATTAAATGGTATTCAAGCAAATAGTCAGGCTGTAGGAATGTTTTGAACTCACTTTAACCCTTACACACATACAACAAATCTGCAGCAGACGACTTTGATAACATACCCACGAAAATAGTGAAAATCTGATTAAATGAAAGAATAATAATTGAACACAGTCAAAATCATCTGGCAAATAGAGAAATTGTTCATTGTGATCAATTTCTCCATTTGCCACAAGGTTTTCCAAAGTCATCTTAACCATCTGATACTTTAACCCTTTCCCTCATACGACAATTCTGCAGCAGACGACTTTGAACATATTTTATCAAAAAATAGAAAATCTCTATAATTGAATGGATAACATATGACTAAAAGTGGAAATCATGTGGCAAAAAGCGTGGGAAAAAGTTAAACTACACAGAAGACAGATGTGTGATGCCCATTTTTCATCCTTGAAGTTTATTTCTTTGTTTAACCACATACAATAAATCTGCTTTAGATGTCCGAAAACATCTGAGCCAAACTAAGGAAAACTTAAAAGCCTTATAAATGAAAGAATAATGATTGAAAAGGGTTGTAAAAAAAAATTGTGGCAAAAGGATAAATTTCCCATTGTGAACAATCGTTCCCTTTGCTAAAAGGTTTTCAAAAGTCGTTTGCTGCAGTTTTATCTGCATGTGGGTAAAGTTTAAACCGCATCTTTGAAATGAAAATCGTTTCAGAAGGTACACAATTGCAAGTTTTCAAAGTAATGCTATCATTTCAACAATATTTATTTTTTTAATGTGTCCTCTTGGAACGATAACTCCAGCTAACCACATGTGCATTGTTAACTTTGGTAAATCAATGCATTCAGCAATAATTTCTTTTTTAAAAACTGTATATATTTTCTTGTAATAATTATGTTAGATACCAAATCAATCCGTTTTCATGTTGCAATATGAAATGCTGTGTATAAAGTTGTTGTAAATGTATGCTTTTGTGTAACAGTTTTACTGTTTGGGATGAACAGTTGTTAAGCATATGGATGAATAAATTAAACTAAAAATTTATTTTAGATTTGAATTATTTGTTTTATTATTTTAATCTATATATAGATAACAATTTCATAATGCAAAAACTAGAAGATATATTTCATGCCTTAAAAGTTCTTCAAAAGAATCATCTCGCCTACAACAAATCTGCAGCAGACGACTTTGAAAGTATCTAGGCAAACACGTTGAAAAGCACTATAAATTTAGGTTTAATTACTGAAAATAATTGAAAACATTGTGGCAAAAGGAGAAATTGCTCGTTTTGAGCAATTTCTTCTTGTGTCATAATGTTTTCAAAAGTAGTCTGCTGCAGAGGCGTCAGAAAACGTCTATATGTGGGAAAGGGTAAAATGAGTGAAAGGATATATAATGTGGAGCAAGGACCTGTCAACTTCTCTTTATTTAGACCCATGAGTCAAATATAGGAATTAATCGATGGATGAAAAGCTTCTTTTGTATGTAGATAAGGGATTGCCATTTTTTGCAAAATGTATTAAACACAATTCTTTCTTACCAATAAAACGTTGATGACTTTGCAGCGACGACTTTTGAAACCATTGCTTCAAAAGTATTTTACAATCCCATTTGTAATTAAACTTAACCTATTCCCTTATATGATATGTTTGGAGGTGGCAATTTGAATACATATACATAGAATGCTTTTATCAATGGGATTATAGTTTGGGCATTGTCCGTCTGGAGTCATATCATGGGCATGGTTGGATGAATTTTATTAAAATTGAAATGTCACACATCAAGTTTTTACTAATATTGCATTATCAACCCCATGTTCATGTCCACCTGAACATATATTGTTTATGTACTGTATATCATGGTTTATATCACAAATACCCTAAGAACGCTCAAGAAGTTTCTCATTGTGCTCTTAAAACTTCATGAAAGTCCATCAGAACATTCGTCTCAATCAACATTCAGTGAAGCTCCAAACTGGGTCACATGAGGTAACAAACTAGGTCACAAGGTGTAATTTTAGTAAAACATTGTGAACACTATTAGAGACAGCATTTGTTATCAAATCATGATAAGGGACTATCAGAACATTCATCATCAGCTCCCAATTCAGCTGGAAACTGGATCAACTCGGCTAAAAACCTAGGCCATATTATAGAGAAAAAAAAACATTGTTAAAGCAGAGACATATAAACACATGTGTTTATATGTCTCTGGTTAAAGGTACAAAAAAAATACACTTTCCATTAAATAATTTTGAAAAAAACCCACATCTCAACATCTCAATCGGATCTTGTTCAATTTCGAAACTGGATCACATGTGAATTAAAAACTGGGTCAGTATGTCAAATATTAGGTAAATCTTAAGGTCATTCTAGAGGCCATACTTTCCAATAAATTCTCATAAAAAATTCTCAGACATTAAATCTACAGCAGACGACTTTAACAACATCTTGTCAAAATGGGGAATTAAGTAGCAATGATGACACTGTGGCCAAGTTGGGAGATTGCTCATTATTATTTTCAAAAGTCGTCTGCTTCACGAGAGAAAAGGTTATTACAAGCTGGAGAAAAATTATTATTATTTTCAAAAGTGATGCACGAGAGAAAGCTGAAATGTAGATCTATACAATTTGTCATGCGGACGAACACACACAGTGAAATATACTTGCACATTCTTACAAATAGTTAAACAAAGACCCGATTCATGCAATGCTACTTCTTTATTTTGTCTGTGTCTGGGCAAAAAGTAGCTCATTAATCTTTTTCAATTGAAAGCAAGATGAGCTTGTAACTGCAAAGTTTGGTGAGAATATTTACATTCCGCATTCCAGTACTATCATGTAGCTTTTGCACATAGACGTGTACTTTCTGTTAACCCTTTCCCTCATACGACAATTATGCAGCAGACGACTTTGAACATATTTTGTCAACAAATGGAAAATCTCTATAACTGAATGGATAACCTATGACTTAAAGTGGAAAACATTGTGGCAAAAGGAGAAATTACACGTTTTGTGCAATTTCTTCTTTTGTCACTATGTTTTCAAATAGCCGTCTGCTGCAGAGGCGTCAGAAAGCGTCTATATGAGGGAAAGGGTTAAATTGTGCCATGAAACATTAATCCGTATGAGCCATGGTTAGCGACTTTGTGTTTTAACCCTTTCCCACACACGCCAAATCTGCAGCAAACGACTTCGAATCCATCAAAGCAAAACATTAAAAAATCTCTAAAATTAAAAGCATTACAAAAAATGAAACCATGTGGAAATAGGAGAAATTCTAAGCAATCCCTCCTTTTGCCACACTGTTTTCAATAATGCGTCTATATGTGGAAAAGAGGTTAATGCACATAACATTATTCTGCAAATATTCGCCCGAGACATTACTGTCCGCCAAACATGCTTGAACCGTAAAAACCGGCTAAATGCCTCTGAACGGTCGGATTCGATGCAACTCTTGAGCTCCAGCAGGTGGGGATGGTATTGGTTTCATACCTTTGTATATGTTTTATCCCCATGTACATATTAGGTGACGTAGGACCAATATCATCTTTCCTGTGTGCAGCTATATGACCTGTTGATAGCGGCGTAAAACCCAAAACAATCCAACAAGTCCGTCTACATGGAATTTCGCTCTAGATGAATCTTTTTGACCAAAACAAATCTTGAACTGTAGCCTTATAAGTATTACCCTATTTAACAGTTATATTATCTCGTTAACCCTTTCCCTCATGTAGACGCTTTCTGACGCCTCTGCAGCAGACGGCTTTTCAAAACCAACAGTTTCTCCTTTTGTCACAATGTTTTCCACTTTTAGTCATAGGTTATCCATTCAACTATACAGATTTTCTATTTTTGACATAATATGTTCAAAGTCGTCTGCTGCAGAATTGTCGTATGTGGAAAAGGGTTAAGACCTAAAATCGCCAGACGCAAGTCAAATTATGGATATTTATCCAATATAGTAATGGAGAAGAAATGTGATCTCTTTTTGGTCAACGCATTTTGTATTTGCTTAAATTACACACCGTTCAATCATAATAGAACAGAAAATACATTTTATTTGTTTTATCTAAGCCCTTCAATGCTGAATTTTAAACATAGGTACAGGTCTATCTTTGCATTTGGAAGATTTCATAGTCAATCCGAGGTAAATCAAGATAAAGCTGTTAAATTGAGATGTCGACAGTATATAGTCTGGTCAGACGGCACGGATGCGCCGGCTGCACTGGCTATACTACATGTTGCTCTTGATTCACAAAATCGGTTCCAACTGTTAACCCTTTCCCTCATACGACAATTCTGCAGCAGACGACTTTGAACATTTATTGTCAAAAACTGGAAAATCTCAATAATTGAATGGATAACATAGCACTTAAAGTGGAAAACATTGTGGCAAAAGGAGAAATTGCACGTTTTGTGCAATTTCTTCTTTTGTCACTATGTTTTCAAAATTTCGTCTGCTGCAGAGAGGCGTCAGAAAGCGTCTGTATGAGGTAAAGGGTTAAGCATTTACAGGCTATATTCGATAATCACAAATAAACATGAAGAATTGGATATAATATTATAATACTGGAACAATAGCATAGATACTTAATTTCTCTTAATGCAAAAATAAGAAGTAATGTTAAAATTTAACTAAAGATTAAGACATAAGAATGAATGAACCGTGTCTTGTAGCATCTGTGAAACAATGCAGACATCGAATACGTCAGTGTCTACCGCCGGTAGCTCAGTCTGATATTGAAGATGAGTTTCATCTTGTTCTAATTTGTCCAATTTACTTACATTTTAGAAAGCGTCACATTAAGCCATATTTCTACAAACGACCAAGTGTGCATAAATTTATAGAACTGATGCAATCTTCAAACAAATATATTTATCAAAAACCTAGGAAAATATGTTTATGAAGCACTTGCTTTGCGTAGTTCACTTAATAATTAGTAAAGTGTACCTTGTTGAACTGTCATAAAACACCGTTCGAATTTTTTTAAGTAATAGCAATTGTTATAATTAGATGTATAGAACAAATGTACTGCATGTACGTTCAACCTCCATTTAAGATCTTAGGGAGGATAATTCGAGAGATTAATATTTACTTTTGTGTTCTGTAATTTTGTATTTTTTTTTACACATTCACGTATGTTATGTTATGTTAATATGTTTGTACGATGATGATCTGGATTTAAGATTAAATCAATAAACTTCTGTTCTGTTCTGTTCTGTTCTGTTCAGTCGGTAGCGACACAAACTCTCGATCTAGGTGTTGTGAATTCGAAACCCGCTCGGCCAACATTCTTTCCGAAGTTTGACAAAAATATCGACAGGTATCATGCATCGTCAAACAATCGGCTAACAGTCTATGCGGAAAACGGTCAGATGCTGAGAAAGACTTGTGTGAATAAAGGATGTCAGAAGAAGAGGTGACACATGCAACACTATATCAGAAGTCAAAAGACAACTTCAGATTTCCCGGATGTAATACTATTTTCCTCACTGGATGTTTTCCTTCCAGACGTTTATACATTGTCCTTGTTTTAATGGGATCAGGAACTATTTTTCCGGTTTATTTATTATAGACGCCAGTTTTGTCGTCTTGTTTAGGAACTGGACTATATACTGTCCTTAGTTACGTGTATATTTGTTGTAGACGCAAGTTATTTCGTCTTCTTTAGGGACTATGTTTTTTTTTGTAGATGCCATGTTCTTAGTTATTAGTATATGTAGTATAGACGCCAGTTTTGTCGTCTTGTCTAGGGACTATATTGTTTATTGTAGACGATATTTCCTTAGTTATTGGTATATTTATTATAGACGCCAGTTTTGTCGTCTTGTTTAGGAACTGGACTATATACTGTTCTTAGTTATTGGTATAGTTATTAGACGCCAGTTCTGTCGTCGTGTTTAGGGACAATACTATATACTGTAGATGCCATGTCCTTAGCTACTTGTATATGTATGATGGACGCCTGTTTAATGGGATCAGGAACTACTTTTCCGGTTTATTTATTATAGACGCCAGTTTGGTCGTCTTGTTTAGGAACTGGACTATATACTGTCCTTAGTTACTTGTATATTTATTGTAGACGCAAGTTATTTTGTCTTCTTTACGGACTATATTGTTTATTCTAGATGCCATGTCCTTTATTATTGGTATATTTATTATAGACGCGAGTTGTGTCGTCTTGTCTAGGGACTATATTGTTTATTGTAGACGACATGTCCTTAGTAATTGGTATATTTATTATAGACGCCAGTTTTGTCGTCTTGTTTAGGAACTGGACTATATACTGTCCTTAGTTACTTGTATATTTGTTATAGACGCAAGTTATTTTGTCTTCTTTAGGGACTATATTGTTTATTGTAGATGCCATTTCCTTAGTTATTAGTATATTTATTATAGACGTCAGTTCTGTCGTCCTGTTTAGGGACAATACTATATACTGTAGATGCCATGTCCTTAGCTACTATATGTATGATGGACGCCAGTTATTTCGTCTTCTTTAGGGACTATATTGTTTATTGAAGATGCATTTTTTACCTTAATTATTGGTATATATATTTTATAGACGCCAGTTTTGTCGTCTATTCTTTGTAGACGCCCTTTCCTAAGTTACTTGTATATTTATTATAGACGTAAGTTATTTCGTCTTGTTTAGGGTCAAGACTTTATACTGTAGATGCCATGATCTTAGTTATTGGTATACTTATTATAGACGCAAATCCTTTCGTCTTATTTGGAGACTATATTGTTTATAATAGACGCCATTTTTTTCGTCTTGTTTAGGGACAATACTTTTATTTGTAGACGCCATGTCATAAGTTACTTGTATATTTATTATAGACGCTAGTTATTTCGTCTTGTTTCGGGCCTACACTATATACTATCGACGCCATGTCCTAAGTTATTGGTATATTAATTGTAGACGCCATGTCCTAAGTTATTGGTATATTAATTGTAGACGCCATGTCCTAAGTTATTGGTATATTAATTGTAGACGCCATGTCCTAAGTTATTGGTATATTAATTGAAGACGCCAACTTCCTTCGCCTTGCAGGCCAACCATATACACCACCTAGGAGATCTTTGTCATAATTAAGTTTTATATCATCTTTAAATCTAGATTTTAGAATTGATAAGATATCGTTTTCAACGCCTTCAAAATACTGTCGAGGTGTGTAACCGTCTCGGACCGATCTAGACACGGTCACGACTTTCGGCAACACATTAGGAATACTGTTTATAATTTCATCAAGTAATTTCGTCCTTTCTATATTTTCCTGGGTGGTTGGTTGGTGTATCAGTACTGCGGTTTCAGCTGGTGTATTTGCGCCCATGCATATCGTATAGCCGTCTCCGTTATAGTAGGACTTCGGAGACGTAGAGGAGCAGAAACCTACTTCCTGCAATGCTAATAGTTGTTTTTCATTCAATTTCTGTAAATGGTGCAACATACTGTTAATCAATGTCGGTAAAGACGTAAATTTCAGTTGGCATAAGTTGATAACAGATGTGTCATTTTTCTGTACGAGTTCAGAAACGAAATAATTTCTAATGAATTTGTCGGTTAATTTGCTACAAGAATCCGATCCGACTCGCTTTTTGTCCGGAAAACGACATCGCTTTTGTCGACTGATCAATTCAACAAGACCATACAAAATATGATCAATTTCGTGGTCTTGTTGTGATGTTTTTGGACAAAAGAATGCCGCCGTTCTTTTACTTATTTGTTTTAGTCTTCCCAGAGATATATTTGCGTGTAACAACGGCATCACGGCATACGTACAGCCGTAGTAATCTTCATCAATGTCCAAAATCATGTGATGTCCGTCTCTCAAGGCATACTTCCGGCGGAAGTACGTTACGGCGTAAGATTCGGATACCTCCTCAAATATGAACTGTTTCTGGATTTTACAAGCTGTGATTGGCATTTCGAATCCATTTTCGTCACTTCCAAGTCCGAAGTCGGCCGTTGATCTGCATAAATACGTCTTGTTTAGGGTTGCGCACATACAAAAGTCAATAGAACCTGTTCCATTCGGTTCACTAAACCACCCCAGTCTGATAGTTACTTTGAGGTATTCTTCGGCGTGGCTTTCGCTATCCCAAGTCGGCCATACCCAAATCAATCGATCGATGAGTCCTGCCATAACGCCAGCCTGCAAATACAGAAACTATAGAAATGAGCATCATCAGACGAAATGCAGGCTTATGTATTTTTTAAAAATATTTTCCTACATACAGACGATTGCTGATGCATCTAAAGGAGACGACCTTTGAACGCCCTGTGGAGTTTTTTGAGAATTTGATATTACGCTGAAGTCGACGTACGGATATCAAAATACTGCCGAGTTCTGACGAGTCGCTGAAAAGGGATGTACACTTTTAAGTGATACGTTTCTTTTCATATAATAAATAACCCTTATACCACTCTTTACTTCGTGGGTGTTTTTAAAGATCATAAACAACTATTTTCAGTGATATATGTTTGTCATTTGTGGATTTAGATGGTATGATTGAGGGCTCAAATGTGTTAATTTTCATTGAACAAAGAAAAGGAATTCATTTTGTATATCGGAACAATATCCTTATAGTGTGATGTAATGGCTTAACCAAATGAATATCACACGCGTTCTGATGCCTCTGCAGCAGACGTCTTTTGAAAACAATGTGACAAAAGGAAAATTTGCTCATAATTTACAATTCCCTATTTTGCCACAATGTTTTCCACACTTTAAAATAATATCCTTTTATTAATTGAGTTTTTTTCCTATGTCTAGGTATTTTAAAATCACCAGTGATATATTTAAAGAATGTGGGCAAGGGTTAATGGTAGTATGTTTCTTTGAAGACGAATTAGCGATAGGGTATAAGCCAGTAAGGTAATGGTAGACGGGTTAGGGTAAGGGTTATGGTATAAGCCAGTTAGGTAATGGTAGACGGGTTAGCGTTAGGGTATAAGACAGTAAGGTAATGATAGACGGGTTAGCGTTAGGGTATAAGCCAGTAAGGTAATGGTAGACGGGTTATCGTTAGGGTATAAGCCAGTAAGGTAATGGTAGACGGGTTAGCGTTAGGGTATAAGCCAGTAAGGTAATGGTAGACGGGTTAGGGTTAGGGTATAAGCCAGTAAGGTAATGGTAGACGGGTCAGGGTTTGGGTATAAGCCAGTAAGGTAATGGTAGACGGGTTAGGTTAGGGTATAAGCCTTGTGTTAATAGTATACGGGTTATGGTTTGGGTATAAGCCAGTAAGGTAATGGTAGACGGGTTAGGTTAGGGTATAACCCTTGAGTTAATGGTAGACGGGTTAGGGTTTGGGTATAAGCCAGTAAGGTAATGGTAGACGGGTTAGGTTAGGGTATAACCCTTGAGTTAATGGTAGACGGGTTAGGGTTTGGGTATAAGCCAGTAAGGTAATGGTAGACGGGTTAGGTTAGGGTATAACCCTTGAGTTAATGGTAGACGGGTTAGGGTTTGAGTATAAGCCAGTAAGGTAATGGTAGACGGGTTAGGTTAGGGTATAACCCTTGAGTTAAAGGTAGACGGGTTAGGGTTTGGGTATAAGCCAGTAAGGTAATGGTAGACGGATTAGGGTATAAGCCGGTGAGGTAATGGTAGACGGGTTAGGGTTACGATTAGGGTATAAGCCAGATTAGGGTAATGGTAGACGGGATAGGGTTAGGGTATAAGCCAGTGAGGTAATGCATTAACAGTCTCTCTTCTACAAAATGACACAAATACCATTTACAGTTGGAAACAAATTGGTGTTATTTCTTTGACTCAGTTATGATTCTAAGAAACAATTGCGACAGACAAATTCTGACCGCATTGTAAAACAAACCACTTTAACCCTTTCCCTTGACGCAATAGCAGGAGACAACTTTTGAAAACATTGTGACCAAAGGTGAAATTGCTCATGTGATGAGCAATTTCTCCTTTGACAATGTTTTAACTTTTTTTTAACAATTAAGCTATCTTAAATCGAGATTTTTCAGGTTTGTGTCACTATGATAACAAAGTCGTCTGCTGCAGAATAGTTGTATGTGGTTATGGCAGTTAAACTCCCACTCTACTATAAAAGACCCCCTTCTGGCAGTTTCACACAACGCATTCGTCAACCATATGTTAATGATGTCTGGCCTTGAGTTTTCGAGGCGACTTGTTATTGTTCATCATGCTAGCTTACTCTTTGATCGTGAATGGCCGTAAATGGCGTCACGCAAATGTATCAATAGCTCATCTCCAAGTGAGCCGTTCCGCGAGAAAACCAACATTGTGGGCTCTGCGTAAATGATCGACCCGGATCAGCCTGAGCATGCCGCGCAGGCTTACCCGGATAAACACTTTTCGCCTTCTGTGACTTTTCTGTTTCAGGAATAACTACTCTATACATCTATCCCCCCTAAGACGGAATGTATCGGCCGGATCAGTCTGCGCGGACAGTGCAGGCTGATCTGGTCGATACATTACGCAGATAGTATTGATATGAGCGGTTCCGCGAGAAAACCAACATTGTGTGCTCTGCGTAAATGATCGACCCGGATCAGCTTGAGCATCCCGGACAGACACTTTTCGACTCCCGTGGATTTCCTTGTTCACGAATTATTACTCTGTACCTCTATCCCGCTGAGACGGAATGTGTCGGCCCGGATTAGTCTGATCTGGGTCGATATATTACGCATAGTCCACAATGTTGGTTTTCTTGTGGAACGGCTCATATTTCTAAAGCTTTTGGTATGTTCATTACCAGAAACTAAACCCTGGAGCCCCATTACTACTACACCACCAATGTATGTGGCTTTCCGATAATCTATCTATCTATGTAACTGCATAAAATAATTATAACTTTAAAAAAAACAGGTCCTCAAAGTTAGGTTGAGGAGTGACGAACTCCAAATTCTTTGTGAAGTTAGGTTACATTGAAGAACTGCTGTAACGTTAGTTTGACGAGCGACGAATTGACGAGTGCCGAACTGCTGTAGAGTTAGCTTGACGAGCGACAAATTGACGAGTGACGAACTGTTGCTGCTTCATCAATTTTTTCAATTCGTCAACTCGTCAATTTGGTTGACGAATTAACGAAAAAAAAAAAAAAAATATCTGAAATTTTTATTTCTGTCTTTTATATAATGCCTCTAGACATATTGAATGCAATTGGTAACAATTTCAAATGTCGTGGCCATCAATCATTCAGAAGGTCTTCGTCAAGTTCGTCAATTCGTAAACTCGTCAACTATTTTTCTGAAAGCTTTATTTCTGTCTTTTAGATAATGTGTCTGGACGTATTGAATGCAAATTAGGCCCTATTTCAAACTGCATGGCCATCAGTCATTCAGAATAGCTTCGTCAATTCGTCAACTCGTCAATTTGGTTGACAAATTAAGGGTTCGTCGAATTAACAGTTCGTCAGTTTGTCACTCGTCATTTCGTCGCTCGTGAAGCTAACATATAGCTTCAAAGCAGTTCGACACTCGTCAACTTGTCGCTCGTCATGCGAACTTCACAGCAGTTCGTCACTCGTCAACTTATTTTCACAAAGTATTGAAAAAACAGTTATCAACTAAGGGGCATATTGGTTCATAAGGGGTGGGGTCAAGTGAAAATGTATCATAACTTGCATTTCTTTGTCAACGAAGTGAATGTCCTTCATTGAAATATAATTCCATTCTTAAGTAGGTTGACCATACACACAGCCAACTAATTATGACTGCACAAACTTGACTATTAGACTGTAAACAGTAACATCGCGCTATCAATAGTAAAATACAGTGCGTCAGTCTAGCAGGTGCGCGTATGTAAACAAATTAGACTGTGCGACGTAAAGGTGTGTAGCTATCGCGTTGGGATTACATGTAGTATATGAAAATACAGTACCTAATACGGACTGTTTTGTCTTCGTAACATAAATGCGAGTCAAAATAAAGAAACTGCACATACTTAAAACATCGGAAAATTTATTTCATTTTAGATGTGCCATAACTTAGTGTTTTTAAACAAACACAATTGTAATATGTTGAAGACATTTAAAAAAAAAAAAATCTGATAATAACTCTCATGTCATTTCCGAAAACCTATTAAAAAATATAAGTCGTAGGCTTCTGCCCGGCGACTATACCGTACGCATAATGTTTTGAGTATGTAATTGCCCATCATTTCCTCTGTTGTTCGAACTCCTATAATATCAAGTTATTGCAAAAAGGCTCAAATGACAAACAAACCCAGTAAAAAACATTTAATTGTCCCAGATTACAAAGCATCCGAATGAATATGTAGCGGATTGCTCGCATTCGCTGGCAGAAAACCCGTTGTAGACCCCTTTTACTGTGCTAACTGCAACTAACCCTGTCAATAAATATTGGAAGACCAAAACCCATGTGGCAGCCACCACAAACCTCACTTCATCCTCAAAAGCACCATTGAGGGAGTGAAGACCATGATCTTATCAAACATGCAAACATGCACTCTCCACTGCCACAGTACGTTCATGTGAGAGGGTGAAAAGGGACCAACCTGTCCACCAAACAGTACATACATATTCGGCAGATGTATTATCAAACAGTGTAAACATGTCATTCAGTGTTGCTTTTGCCTAATATAAGCCAACAATCTGACTCGATGTCAGTGGCTAAATTGCATATAAACTAACTTCTCTATAGGCTTAAACAATAGTCAATATATTCATACTGCTTTACATTAAAGGTTAATTTTTCTTTAATTGGTATAAGCTATTTTTTAGGTATACTAAAATCAGGAAACTTCAAGTTATTTCGGATTTTTATTTGATGTTCATGTATATATTTTGTTTATGTAAATGTATGTAAATGATGAGATACATGTGTTTGTAAAAGTCAAATAAAATCTATCTAAATGACACAAAATAAGACCCTGATCAGACAACACGGAATCGCGGGCATATCCGTGATGAACTTTGACCTCAGGTGCTGGAGGTCGTGTGTGCGATCCCCGCCCGGGTCATACCAAAGACTTTAAAACTGGTAGTAATGGCTTCCCCCATTGGCGCTCAATGTTGCGGGGTTAGCATTACGACTGCCGACTGGCTGGTGTGCAGGATAAATGGACCACTAGTACAAGTAACTTATCCAGGACACAACGTGATGTTGAAAGCCGCGTTAAACACAAAAGAAAGAACGACATATTAACTGTGAATGGAAACTTATATGAGCCGTCCCGCGAGCAAACCAACATTGTGACCTCTGCGTAATGTATCAACCCAGATCAGCCTGCGCAGTCCGCACAGACTGATCCGGGCCGACACATTCCGTCTAATGGGGATAGAGGTATAGAGTAATGATTCCTAAAACAGAAAATCCACAGGAGGCGAAAAGTGTTTATCCTGGTAAGCCTATGCGGCATGCTTAGGCTGATCCGGGTCGATACTTTACGCAGAGTCAACAATGTTTGTTTTCTCGCGGGACGGCTCATATGAAGGTTTCTTGTTTTCCTGTGGCGTGCGGCGCGGTATATGTAGGATAATAACTGTTATCGGTCGCCGATCTTAATTACGTGTCGTCCAATGCAAACAAAAACGGTGGCTGCACTTTCATCTTTTATTGCTATGGTTATACTACAAATATGGCACCGTCACTATCATTAAAGTAATTTAATTAACCCTTATCTTGCTATGCGATACATCAAGCAATATCATTTAATCCTTGTATAATTATACGGCTTTAACCATGACTTGCGATCAAAGTAGTTCTGTTCTGCACATTCATGCAATCTAATATTAGTCTTTACCGTTCGCTAAAAGATAATCCCTTTCCCACATGCAGACGCATCCAGACGCATCTACATTAGACGTCTTTGGAAAACACTATTGCAGTATGAAAATGTGTTCATGTTCTTTCAGCGCCGAATTGTTTAAAGTAGACTCTTCCATGTGTCCGTCTTCATTAGTCATGTAATAAAAGTTGGGAATATTTTGATAACGAAAAAGCAAACAATGCTGATTTCAGGTGAGACAGCTCGTTACGAACTGACTCAGCTGAATCAGTATTGTTTGCAAAAACGTCAATATTGCCTTTGGCTACCACAATGTGTTGTATCAGAATGTGTTGAACTCTATTCAATATTTCTACTTTCATTTATAGATATTTTCGTTTATATAGAGGTTAATCCATAGTTTTGCCCATGCCTTTTAAAAGTAGTCTGTTTCAGATTTTCTGTATGTAGGATTAGGGTTGTGTTACAGCAACTGCACCCCCCCCCCCCCCCCCCCACACACACACACTCCACCCCCTTAGACAGTGAGTCTTTGTTGATTGATTGATTGATTGATTGGGGTTTAACGCCGTTCACGGCGGCCAGTTCAACTACTCAACCAGTACTCCACACAACAATCTTCCCAAGCAACTGGCTGCTTTTCCACATAGACTTAGCCCGCTGGTAGAAGACGAGTGACGCATGTCTCATTGACTTTTGTCAATCGTCGGAAAGAAAGTTGGCCGAGCCGGGATTCGAACTCACATCCCCTGGATTGACGGGGGAGAATGCAGAATCACACACTCGTTTAAGCTTGTTATAGCACGTCAAGTGAGACCTCCTCGATGGTGTTGAAGTTGGAGCGTCCGCTTCGAGATGGATATATGGGCCGTTCCATGAGAAAACCAACATTAAGGACTCTGTGTAATTTATCGACCAAGATCAGGCTAATCCGGGTCGACACATTCCGTCTGAGGGGAGGTATACACTCATATATCTTATGCACGAACATTGCAGGTACACATGAGCCGTCCCTCGAGAAAACCAACATTATGGCATCTGCGTAATGTATCGACCCAGATCAGCCTGCGCTGTCCGCGCAGACTGATCCGGGCCGACACATTCCGTCTCAGGGGGATAGAGGTATAGAGTAATGATTCCTGAAACAGAAAATCCACAGGAGGCGAAAAGCGTTTGTCCGGGTTAGCCTGCACGGCATGCTTAGGCTGACCCGGTTCGATACTTAACGCAGAGTCCACACTGTTGGTTTTCTCGTGGGACGGCTCATATAAGGGCTCGATCCCGGTCGAGTCAAAGCAAATACAGGCAAACCCGTGCTAAAGACTACCTTTGTATAGCAATTCCCTGTCTAAAGTAACCATACTTTTAATTTCCTAATATCTCATTTTCTTCATACATAAATGACCCTGTAATTAAAGACCACCTGTGAAAAAAGACCAGATTGTTCTATCCCCATGGGTGGTCTTTTAAGGTGGAATCATATCGTTGAAATAACGTCGTTTTTGACGTAAAAACGTATGTTATTGCGACAATGATAGAGTGGTTAATGAAACCGCCATCAATTTCTCGTTTGAAGAGGCATTTGGATAAAATAGACGGCAGACAGTAGGGAATATAATTGTCTGCGTGCTGATATTAATTCCATACATCTGCCATAACAACAAAGATAACTAAATGCGAATTAAAAGGAAAGTTTCGCAAAAACATTTTATCAGATTTTAAAAGATAAATAATTTAGGACACATGTTCGTCTACTATTTGCGGAAATTTCAAGAATATATATCGAGCCGATTTTAATAAATCAAAATGCTGTTAAACGTCTGTCGCGCTTCGGAACGTACATTGCAGACTTATAGATACATGTTTTCATTATAATCATCGAGTTCAATCCTTTAAGTAAGCTACCCCCTTATAAATAATGGCAGGTTGTATTTATTTGCTTCTCTTTAAAGATTCAAAGTAGCTACGATATTACAATTTATGATATTTTCACCAATATCGATATGTCCTATCGTGCCTCAAAAACACAACATATACAACCTTCGTGAATTAATGAGTAGGTGATGGGTTGATACTTACTATTACTTTTGGATTACCCCTCGTATATATATTATATCATATAAAGTATGATTATCCTGTATCCTGTTTTAGGTCTATTTATATACTGTATAATTTGCAATAAAATAACTATTCGGGAAGAAATAAATTAAATTATCCATTTTTAGTAGGGAGTAGATTTATGATACCATAAAGTTGATGATTATTGTGGGGAAAAGGGGTTGTCAATTTTAATTCCGCTAACTGCGTTGCAGCTAACATATCGCAATGGGCTTTCCGACGCGCGACATCGGTAAAACGGCATTCTGATTTACTAAAAATCGGCTTGACAGATTTTCTTGAAATTCTTGTAACTTGTAGTAGAAAGAGTGATCATAATGATATGTACTTCTTAAAAAAATATCTCGGGTAAATGTTTAGTAAATTAAAAATTATGTAATTACTTTGAAAACATTCAAGCGAATTTTTCCTTAAAAAGTGGGTTCTTTTATCTGAATCGTCATGGCCAAAACATTAAATTTATATCATGACACAGGTAACTTTATACTATATAATTCGGTGTTATTGGTGTTTGAATACTTTAACCACGCTGTTATTGTCACGAAAACATACGTTTTGACGTCGAAAACGACGTTATTTCAAAGGTAGGGACTATGATTCCACCTTAACCCTTTCCCTCATACGACAATTCTGCAGCAGACGACTTTGAACATATTTTGTCAAAAAAAAAGAAAATCTCTATAATTGAATGGATAACCTATGACTTAAAGTGGAAAACATTGTGGCAAAAGGAGAAATTGCTCGTTTTGAGCAATTTCTTCTTTTGTCACTATGTTTTCAAAAAGCCGTCTGCTGTTGAGGCGTCAGAAAGCGTCTATATGAGGGTAAGGGTTAACACAGGTTGAAATATACTTTTAAACATGGTAGTTGTGAGTTCACTCCTTGGCGCTCTAAGTTGCGGGGATAGCATTACAACTGATAAGCGGATGTCAAGAAAAGCCAGCATTTGTGGTATTTCATACCGGAAACGCCTGATAATGTTTAAAAAGCGGAGTCAAACGCCATACAAGCAAACAAGTTAGAAGCAGGGGAGGAGGTCAACGCATTCGTCCCATCAGTATTTCAATGCTTTGATATTTTGTTATCGTCGCAACAATTATGCCCTTTATCCTGCCTAATCCAGCAGATTGACAGGTTCTAACACATCTGTTGACTAGTTCTTACTACGAATAAAAAAAAATAAAAAACGAATAACGTAAACCCACATTAGACTGCACGGATGTGCAGGCCGATTTTTGCTTACAGGACTCACAAACATTTTTTTTTTTTAGAATATGTTGAAACGGCGAATGATGTTTTGAGCCGCACAATGCGGAATAAGAGTTAATTAATATCAAGGTGTGGAAAGGTGTAGCATAACGGACGATAAATTGTGAATTATTGAAGGGGTGCACGTGTCAGCCGTGTTTGATGGGTCTGTTTATGATACCTCTGGCGCTGATTGTGTAAATATGGACCCACGCTGAATCCGCTGTAACGGTAACGACCTTATTACCTGTAAACCCTTTCCCTGATTCCGATGACTTTTAACGGACTCTTCGTCCGATATCGAGTGAAAACGTTGTCACCAATAATTTGGATTGCAGCGAGGATGACATTTATATAACCCCTTTCCCACATATCGACGCTTTCTGATTCCCCTGCAGCAGACGACTCTAGAAGACAATGTGACAAAAGGAGAAAATGCTCCAAACGAGCAATTTCTTCTTTTGCCACAATGTTTTCAAATTTTCAGTAATTTAACCTGCTGTTACAGAGATTTACTGTGTTTTTGCAGGGACGTAGATAAGAGGGATAGGTAACTAAACTGTATACTAAAATATCATCCGTGCCAACATTTGTAGCAAGTAAAACTAAAAAACTATTCAAGATATGAAAATAAAAAATAAAAATCTCGAAGTTTAAACATTCTTCTATTGCAGTAGATAAAAATATTTTAATATACTACAGGTTTTGATAATATGTTATCCTTATGAAAAATGTCAGTCTATTCAATTTTGGAAAAAAATAATATAATTCAGAAATCCCAATATGTGTTTTTTAAACCATCATTGTTCAAAATACAAAGAAATTCCAGTTGTTCATTGTATCTCTAACTTAAGTTGAAATGTTAAGCTTTCAGAAAATATATGTTTTGTTCATTTGCCAAATGTGACTTCAAAGTTTTATTTACTACAAAATGTGAAAATTTGGACAATTTTATTTCTATGTGTGATATTTTAACCAGATAACAGGTGTACAGGGGGAGTTGCCTATCCCTCTTATCTATGTCCCTGGTTTTTGGCTAGAAGTATTCTAAGTCGTCTGCTGCATATTTGTTATATGAGGGAAAGGGTTAAAGAAAGATTCGTAAAACCCGTGTTCAACGGTATGTGTAACTATCAGTTAGAGTGAATGGTAGGACGCGGGAAGGAGATACCGATTATTCCGTTTTCAACTGTTCCCCTTATATCGCTTCGGTAATATTTCTTTCCTATATGTTTCTTAGAAACTGAAAAAAATCCATAATATACTTTTTTATGTTGATTTTCAGTTATATCACCGCGTTTCATGGATAACTTACGAGTACTACTGGTCCATTTATCCTGACACCAGCCAGTCAGTCGTAATGCTAACCCCGCAACCCGGAACGCCAAGGCAATTACTACCAGTATTAACGTCTACATGTAGGTCTTCGCACATCTTAACCATATCCCACCAAGGTACCACTTTGCAATGTGGTGTGCCATTTTCAACAGCTTATCAGTCATGCTACGGTGACCAGTTCACATACCCTTGTATTTCCTGGCACTTTGATACCAGTACTCCATAAAACATTCTTTTCAATAAATTGGCTGCTTTTCCACATAGACTGTCAACCCGTAGGTGACAGAACACGACGCCGCCTGTCGCATTTACATTTAACAAATATCGGAAAGAATGTGCTGGGGTTCCAACTCACAACCCCCGGTTTGACAGCTCACGTGACTTTCGAGAAATTGCTCATAACAAACAATTTCTCCTTTTCTCACAATGTTTTCGACTTTATCATATAAGTACACATTCATCTTCTTTTTTGCCGCCAGATGATTTCAAAATTGTCTAATGCAGATTAGTGGGAAAGCGTAGCGTATGTTTTTTGTTTTTCGAAGTTTATTTATTTATTTATTTATTGGGGTTTTACGCCGCTTTCAACAATATTTCAGTTATATCACGGCTACAGTTCACTTATTCATGATCCCTGGGTAAACAAACCAGTACTAGGCTAGAAAGTGTGCCTTGCCCAATTTTCGAAGTTAAATATACTGTGTAAATATTTGTTTTTCACTATTTATTTTACATCAATTGGTAAACAAGCTAAACAAGCCTTCAACTTATATAAATCACGCTCGATGTCTGCTTCCTTGAGACTACTCGCGCCGTTTGTGCGATACCATAGTTAAAGCCCACTCATCACGGGACTCGAACCTGGGACCTTTGGTACAAGAGGCCGATGCTCTACCTCTGTACCACTGTTTTTCTTAACGGTTTTTCATTATTATAGTGTGTTATATGCTTGATTTGTTTTACACATGTAACTACATTAAAAGATTTACTTACTAACTTACGGACTATTTTGACGGTAGGAATCCGCTGTGGTCGAGTGGTTAGCGTCGGGGATTTCGAAACCGGGTGTCCCGGGTTCGATCCGCAGTCGCGGCACTACGGTCATGGTGGAGTGCCCTTGGGCAATGCACATTTTCTAGCCTAGTACTGGTTTGTTTACCCAGGGATCATGAATAAGTGAACTGTCGCCGTGATATAACTGAAATAATGTTAAAAGCGGCGTAAAACCCCAATAAATAAATAAATAAATAAATAAATACTTTGACGATAATCTTACCTGTATGAACGCATCGTTTGACTGTAGTAAATATTTCAGTTGTGATGGAGCCGGCCATTTAAAGAATGGAAATCCTTCAACGTATGTGGGCGGAGCCATATCACTGTGTCCGTCAAAATGAATCTGTAATTTATAAACTTGTGTTAAGAAAATCAGTAAATAATGGTATATGTCCCCGCGAGAAAACCACCGGTGTGGTCTCTGCGTAAAGTATCGACCCGGATCAGCCTAAGCATGCCACACGGGCCTACCTGGACCGACACTGTTCGTATCCTGTGGATTTTCTGTTTCAGGAATAACTACTGTATACATATATCCCCCTAAGACGGAATGTGTCGGTCGGATCAGTCTGCGCGGACAGCGCAGGCTGATCTGGTCGATACATTATGCAGATATATTGATATGAGCCGTCCCGCGAGAAAACCAACAGTGTGGTCTCTGCGTAAATTATCGACCCGGATCAGCCTAAGCATGCCACACGGGCCTACCTGGACCGACACTGTTCGTATCCTGTGGATTTTCTGTTTCAGGAATAACTACTGTATACATCTATCCCCTTAAGACGGAATGTGTCGGTCGGATCAGTCTGCGCGGACAGCGCAGGCTGATCTGGTCGATACATTACGCAGATATATTGATATGAGCGTCCCGCGAGAAAACCAACAGTGTGGTCTCTGCGTAAATTATCGACCCGGATCAATGCCGCGCAGGCTAACCAGGAGAGTCACTTTTCGCCTCCTGTGGATTTTATGTTTCAGGAATCATTACGCTATACCTCTATCCCCCTGAGACGGAATGTATCGGCCCGGATAAGCCTGCGCGGACTGCGCAGGTTGATCTGGATCGATACATTACGAAGAAGCAATAATGTTGATTTTCTCACGGAACAGCTTATTTGTATTTGCGTGATAAAGATGAATAACATATCACCCTTCCCCCGGTAAATACATAATGTGATGCCTTTACTAAATGCAAATTCTCATGATATGTTTTAAACCCTTTCCCACATACAGAAAATCTGCAGCAGACGAATTTGACAACATAGTGACAAAAACCTGAAAAAATCTCCATAAAAGATAGCTTAATTGTTTAATAAAGTTAGAAAACATTGTGGCCAAAGGAGAAATTGCTCATTATGAGTAATTTCACCTTTGGCCACGATGTATTCAAAATTCGTCTGCTGCTATTGCGTAGAATTGCGTCTGCAAGTGGGAAAGGATTAAACAAGGTAACACATGCATGTTATCTCTGTAACAATATTTCATATTTGGTGTAGAAATTCCAATGTTCCAGATACCAGGCTTGAAGCATTACACATTTTCTTAACCCTTTCCAAAAAAGGACAAATCTGCAGCATATGACTTTTGAAATATTTTTCCAAACTGTAGAAAATCTCCATAATTAAAAATTATTGAAGAGATGTAAAAACAGTGTGGAAAATGGAAGAATTCTCCATTTGTCACTGCGTTATTCAAATTTCGTCTGCTACAGATGCGTTTAAATGCGTCTGCAAGATGGAAAACGTTTATTCAAAGCACACGACTTTTTTACATAGAAAAAATATAGCAGGTGATGCCGAAAAGGTATTCACATACACATACATTTAGATGTACATGTATGTGAATACACTTTCGGCATCACCTGCTATATTTTGTCTATGTATAACCCTTTACCACATCTAATCTAAGGTTTTGATCGTATGAAACTGAATTATTAATCTACTCTGTTCTAAGATAAAACCTTCATTTAATTAATAAATAATTTGATTATTTATTATTAAATGATTTCCACATTTGTTTCTACGACCGAATTTAATGACTAATTGCACGTCCGATCACACTATTTTATATACATATATATATATGATCCGGCCGACACACTCCGTCTTAGGGGGATAGATGTATAGAGTAGTTATTCCTGAAACAGAAAATCCGCAGGAGGCGAAAAGTGTCTATCCGGGTAGGCCTGTGTGGCATGCTTAGGCTGATCCGGGTCGATACTTTACGCAGAGTCCACAATGTGGATTTTCTCACGAGACGGCCTACACATTGATTATTGCAAAGCTACGCCCCTGAAGGGGCAAGGCACATTTCCTGGCATAGTACTGGTTTGATTCCCCAGGGATCATGAATAAGTGAACTGTCGCCGTGATATAATTGAAATAATTTTGAAAACGGTGTATTACCCCAATAAAACAAACCAACATGAAGTGTAAAATACGAAATAATCTTCACTTACAAGGGGACCCGGCCGGGTAGCTCAATTGGTAGCGTTTCTGACTCGTGATCTGGGGGTCACGGGTTCGATACCCGGTTGCGGCGACATTCTTTCGGGCGATGTTTTCCATTGCCTCTCACCTCTGATCTATGTGAGAAAGTAGTCAGTGGCTTCGAAAGAATGTTGTGTAAGTACTGGTGTGGGAAAGCCAGGAAAACATGGGTAGGTGCACTGACCGCCGTGATATGACCAAAGCTGTTGAAAGCGGCGTTAAACTCCAAACAAACAAACAAACAAACAAATCACTTACAAGGGTGTTTTTATGTTTCGAAATGATGCCATTGTTAGCCGCTTCGAACCAATATGGTAGAACTGAAAAGACAAAATAAACACAGATAAACAATCTGATGATTTTTCGGCGATAGCTGACTAACGTGGTTTTTTGCCTCGCGTAATCTCCAGATTAATAAATGTGATAAATTCTCGGCGTTGAACGATTTTAACGTCATGTCGCACTAGTGTTATGGATGTTGACTTGGATTGTCAAGTGAAAGGTCTGTGGTTCGCTTTCCGGCAAAGGCAAGCCTTTTTTCCACTCTCTCATTCAAATCAAAAACCAAAGTATATATATGAACTAAAACATTTATAAACCAAATATTACATATTTAACGTTATTGTTGTCTGTCCTTCTAATAAGTAAGATAAAATATCAAATAATATGCGCATGTTCCATTTATTAGTGTTTTCTCATATTGATCGCCGTTTATCATTTTTAAAGATATTTCTTGTTTATTACTTTACGAACAAAATCGAACACTGCGATAACAAAAGTTTGACCCTCCCTTTCCCAAATACAACATATTTGCAGCAGACGTCTTTTGAAACAGCAATGCAAGAATAAGGGAACCTTCTATAAAAATAAGCATGGTTCCTGAATACATTTGAAAATATTGTGATAAAACGAGAAATTGCTCATTATGAGGATTTTCTTCATTTGCCACACTGTTTTAGTTTAAACTTATTTATTTTACATTGATTGCGAAACAAGCTTTCAGTTAATATTAATCACGCTCGATGTCTGCTTCCTGGATACTTAACCAGTACTCGCGTCGCTTGTGTGGAAAAATCCCAAAGTCAGAACTCGCTCATCACGGTACTCGAACCCGGGACCTTTGATACGAGAGGCCAACGCTCTACCTCTGCACCACTGTATTCCACTGTTTTCAAAACTTGCAGCAGATGCGTCATAACTCGTTTTCAGGTTGAACAACACTTCATCCACGATATACGAGCATCTGAATCCGGTACCTTAGCGAGAAGCCAGTGATAGTCATTCACGGTGTCAGATCATCGTCTCCCTGTTCGCCATCGACAACGGTAATGACTAAAAGGTCGACTGTAAATTTATGCAATTCGATCCGATTGAAAACTATCAATTAACATATGAGGAAGAAAGGCATTGTATACCAAATGGGAACACTATGAGTAGGCGGAATGAGTTAACCCTTTTCCTCATACGATCATTTTACGTATTTTGTCAAAACATAGAAAATCTCCATAATTGAATGGATAACCTATGACTAAAAGTAGAAAACATTGTGGCAAAAGGAGAAATTGCACGTTTTGTGCAATATCTTCTTTTGTCACTATGTTTTCAAAAAGCGTCTGCTGCAGAGGCGTCCGAAAGCGTTTATATGAGGGAAAGGGATTGAACTAGATTTGAAATGGAAATAGGTCATACGGAAGTAGATATCAAAGTACTGAAAGTACTGAAGGTAGAATTGCGATCGTTTAAGAAGAGATACAGAAGTGCATATATGCATATTTATTTTAAATAAATCCCCACCATGGCAGACAAGAAATGATGCATCAAGCCAGAATGAAATGTTTCCAAGATCATCATTTTTTGTTGGTCAAGTGAAAGTTAATTGACCCCTACTTCGAATCAAAGCGCCAATGGCACTGTAGTGGCGATCGTATTCATATATTGCAACAACTACAAAGCGTTTATAATATTTATAAAAACCTTTCAGATATAGCATTTGTATGA
Organism: Serripes groenlandicus; assembly: GCA_031761405.1. Classification (NCBI taxonomy): domain Eukaryota; kingdom Metazoa; phylum Mollusca; class Bivalvia; order Cardiida; family Cardiidae; genus Serripes; species Serripes groenlandicus. Next base: position 77,040 of record JASEVX010000573.1, read on the forward strand.
CTTGAAAACATTGTGAGAAAATGTGAAATTTCTCATTTTATCACAATGTAAGATATAGCATTTGTATGAGTTGAAAACATTGTGAGAAAATGAGAAATTTCTCATTTTATCACAATGTAAGATAGAACAGTTGTAAGAGTTGAAAACATTGTGAGAAAATGATGATAGAATAGTGAAGAGTTGAAAACATTGTGAGAAAATGATGACAGAATAGTGAAGAGTTGAAAACAGTGTGAGAAAATGATGATATAATAGTGAAGAGTTGAAAACATTGTGAGAAGAACAGTTGTAAGAGTTGAAAACATTGTGAGAAAATGATGATAGAATAGTGAAGAGTTGAAAACATTGTGAGTAAATAATGATAGAATAGTGAAGAGTTGAAAACGTTGTGAGAAAATGATCGTTGATAGAACACTGTAAGAGTTGAAAACGTTGTGAGAAAATGTCATTTTCGTAGGACAATATCTTTTCTAAAAAAATGTTAATCAATCATTTGTTCCTAATTCAAAAATTATGAAGACATATAACTATAAAAAGTTGTTTTCGTAACAACCAAAATATGGTAATATGGGATTAAAAGTCGTAAGCAAAGTTGTTTTCGCGGCAGCCGAGTTGTTTTCGTGAGCCGATTTTATTTATTTATATGCGTTTTAGCCTACGACACTCACTAATTTTTCTATTTCGCGTAATTAGTACAAAAAAAACACTATTACATACTTTTAAAATTCATCGTTATATGTTTGTGCACATGCTTTTAAGTAAATAATTAGAAAACTTATGAATACATGTGATTTATTGTCAAATAAAACGTTGTTTTTGTGACAGTCATGTTGTTTTCGTGAGCCGACTTTATTTATTTATTTGCGTTTTAGCCTATGCCACTCTATAATTTTGCAATGTTATTGAAAACGGGACCAGGTACGAAATAAGCACTTTTTACGGACCATAATTGTTAAACTCGTAGGTATTTTCAGAAATTACAAAAGAAGTTAATTGGCCGTTTTATTTTGGCGAGGTGCTTTCAGAGTACAACCAATTCCTGTAAACACGGTAATATTTTACTCTCAGGCCGAATCAGGTTAAAGGTCAAAAGGTTACGGTTGACTACAGTAAAAATAGAACGAGGCACAGCTCTGCATACCATACCCAAGACGCGCGATGATATTTATTATCTGCCCAAACATGAAGAAAGCTAATATGTAAATAGTTTAACTCTATTTAGATATTTTCTCGGTAAATCTCAAATATTAGTACCAATCCGGTATCAAAGTAGCACTAACATTATCATTATTAATCGTGTGCCTGCATCATTGATGGAACTATATATATATATGGCGGTTTAACGGAAGTGAGTAAATTGCCTTTGCAGAAATATCTAACCGACTGTTCAAAACCGACTATATAAGTTTTTTTCGTTGTTGTTGTTTTGGTAGCACTGTGGCGATTGTCAACCAATCGCCACAAAAATCATTATCTCTGTATCGTAGAAGAACAGTTAACAACAATAAAATACATACATTTTAAATGAGATAATTATACAAGTGACTTCATTATTTTTTCGAAACTTTTATATAGGAAAATGCATAATTTGGATAATGTTTTCTGGTTATTGCTTGTTAAGAGTTCGATGAATTTAGGAATGTTTGGTCTAGACCAATAATATTTTCTTATATAGATTTGTCTTAGATCATTGTTTAACCCTTTATAGTATATCCGCGTATAGTAGTAAAAACAATTTCAACATGCCCATATCCACGCCGTCAAATTCATTTAGAGACATGTAGTCCTCTAAGTCATTTACATACATTGCAAAAATAAATGGAGACATGCAGTCCCCCTGTGGTGCTCCAATGAAACAACTGAAACTTTCACTTAAGTTATCATATTTTACCCTTGACTTGATGTTTAAAATAAAATTGAAATCCTGGACGCAAAATGGTGCATTCTGGTGACTTCTGAGGGTGTTTTCAAAATGTTGAGGGAAGGCTTTCTTAGGTCATATTTAAAAATAAGATTTCATCAATTTTAGCAGTAAAATCCTGCCAAGAAGTAATGAGTTGAGAAAATAATGTGCTGAGGTCCATAATTTAAAACTTGCTAAGATTTGGACTGTAGAATGAATGTACAAATTAAAAAATGTATTGTTGATGTATTGTCTACACCATCATTGTAATGTTGTTTATCATAAATAAAATTATTCCTTTTTTTATATAAACTTTTAATCAAAATGTGTGTCTCAGTGTTTTCTTCTTCAGCAGTTTGACAGAAACAATCCCTAAATCTGAAATTGTGTCAATTTGATATTTGTCAACTCTGTCCCATAAGTTTTTCCTGCGATTTGAACTCTCATAAAAAAAGTACGGAAAGGGACAACTATACTTTCCCGACTTTGATTAAATGTATTTTCAATTAAATTGTAAAAAAAAATTGTCTTGCTTTTTGAAAGTTTTGTCATTATTATTTAAGACGGACATTATATACTAGATTAGCCAACTGACTATCATTTGAAAAAGTGTTTCTTATTTAAACCTTTCCCACTTGCATACGTATCTTTTTTTAATTCGTCTGCTGCAGAGTTTTTATATTGTGGGGTGGGTTGTGATTTGTTAAAGGGCAAGCAGGATTGGGAATTGAGTGTTGCACTTATCCTAATGAAACACTCACTCGCCTGCCTGTGCATGTTTTAGCTTAACTTAACTTTTTAATGTTCTCTCCATCACCAACTCAGTCATCTGTTAGTAATCAACTCTATGAAAGAAATAATCGCGTAAAAATCTTGAATCGCATCAAAATCATAACGAACAAACTGTCAAAATCAAATGTTGAACTGTGTAATACAAATTTAGAATAAAAGGATGAATCAGTTTTGTTGTAACAACCAATATCCGCGGGTCATTTACCTGATTTTGGCCGAAAGAAATGATCGATTTCTTGCAAGATTTATTCGTTCCTTATTCGTTCTGCCTATTATAATCAAAGTATTCTAAACGCTTTATAAACAAGTGTTTAGTACATTGACTCGCAATCGTCGTAATTTAAAGCGCTCAAATGATTGGATGAAATCTCTTTCTTAGAAGTCGGGAATTTAGACGCGGACCTTGTCGAAAGCACCAATCCAAAATGCAAAAGTCATCGTTAATCGTCGACTTATTGTCGATTATACTCATGTTTTTTGCGGAAACCTGCCTGTGGTATATATGTGAAAGGAAAATTACCTATTGAAAACGAATGTATAACTAAAACGACTTTGATGGGCTTCGTTACTAGAAACGAGCACATGTTCTATAATCAACTTTTTCGAAGGAATAGATGGACTGAGAGAAAGAGAAAGAAAAGGCTAAGCAATGCATACTATCATTATGAATAAGGACATGAACGAATATGTATGAACTAGCGCCTATAATTTCGTACTAGCCCGATCCTTTATTCCACTCGCTTATGCTAGCGGGCGAGTGGATGTTTACATCTCTGCCGAGAGCAAAGAAAGGGTTACAATTTACAAAGGGTGAAGTGCTGTATTGGCGTAGTGATATCTAAATAATTGTGTACACTTAAATATGATATTAACACATTAAGAGACTTTGTAATTTTATTTGGATACCTAGAATAAGTGAATTTATTTTCCTTATTTTACTTTTGCTTATGTTTGCATTTGTAATTCAGTCTGATTTGTTTGCTCTATTTTTGTATGTGTTCTGGGGCATTTACATCACACGTAACTTCAAAATTCAACATGCAATCTCGTTTGCGCTTGCGCAAATCTACCAAAAACGGAAATAAACGAAATGTGAAAAGAACAAACTGGAATAGATGAAATCGTAAAAAACTAAATGAGAAAAGACCAGACTGAAAGTTACAATTTCAAAACCTTCGACAGTCGGTAGCTACGCTGTCAATCTAGGGGTTATGAATTCGAACCCTTGTTCAACCGATATTGCATCCGACGTTCGACAAAAGTCAATGCTACAAACGACATTCATCTTCCACCAATTGGCTAACAGTCTGTGTGGGAAAAAGTAGTCAGTTCCTTTAAAAGACTGTTGTGTGGAGTAATGGCGTGAGTAAGCTAGGTAAACATGGGTAGGTAAGCTGACCGCCGTAATATGACTGGTTAATTGTTAAAACGGCGTTAAACCACAATTAAAACCAACCTAGCACTTTGTCTATGCGTCTTCCCATTGTAACCAGAGAGAGTGACATTGTTGTCGTTGTTATGCCCTGTTCGTATATACTGCAAGACACGTTTCGGTCTGATTTGGCTCAATTCAACATATACGGGCTACTAAACAGGTTATACAACGCCGTGATATAACTGAACAATTGTTGAAGGCGGCGTAAAACATCAAACAACAGGTTGTTCACGTTTCTTAACTCTTTCGGCGCCGAATTGTTTAAAGTAGACTCTTCCATGTTCAAAATCGAGCGTCACCATTTCTCATTGAATAAAAGTTTTGGACTATTTTGATGCCTAAAAAGCAAACAATGCTGATTTCAGGTGAGACAGATCGTTACGAGCTGACTCGCCTGAATCAGTATTGTTTGCAAAAACCTCAATATTGCCTTTGGCGCTGAAAGAGTTAATGAGAACCTTAGCCTCGCTTTATATACTTTTATGGATATTTGAAACAATTTTACTAAAGGAGGATGAAGTACCAATTTCTCAATAGAGTTGTCTCTTTCAGATGTAAAGCGAACATATCAGCACATTTGTAAACACTTGGACTTATGAAATAATACTTAAATACTTCAAGTACTTTTTCCTAAGTTCAATAAAACATAGTCATGCAATAATGAAATGAAATTCTTCTTCGATGTCAGGAAATTTACAAAAAAACACAGTAGCTTTTTACGATGGCATAGACATGACATGGTAGTTCTTCTTTTATTTAGAGAAACTATCTTGTAGGAATAAGAAACTATATTGTGGGAACGAGAAACTTTCTTGCAGGAACAAGAAACTATCTTGTTGGAACAAGAAAGTATCTTGTTGGAATAAGATAATTTCTCTAAAAAGAAGAATTACCATGTCATGTCTATGCCACCGTATATTTCTTCTCTATGTGTTCTATTTTTGGAGTAACGGCTATGGTAGTTCTTCTTTTTTTTAGAGAAACTATCTTGTAGGAACAAGAAACTATATTGTGGGAACAAGAAACTATCTTATGGGAACGAGAAAGTTTCTTGCAGGAGCAAGAAACTATCTTGTGTGAACGAGAAAGTTTCTTGTGTGAACAAGAAGCTATCTTTTGGGAACGAGAAACCTTCTTATGGGAACAATAAACTTTTGTGTTGGAACAAGAAACTATCTTGTGGGAACGAGAAGCTATGTTGTGAGAACAAGAAACTATTTTGTGGGAACGAGAAACTTTCTTGTGGGAACAATTATCCATCTTGTGGGAACGAGAAACTTTCTTGTAGGAACGAGAGACTTTTTTGTGGGAACGAGAGACTTTCTTGTGGGAACGAGAAACTTTCATGCTACCATGTCATGTCTATGCCACCGTATATTTCTTCTCTATGTGTTCCATGTTTGGAGTAACGGCCAGTTTATATTCTTAAATCATGAACGGACAATCTTTTTCTTGTTAAATACATTCTCAAAGATTTTGGAAAGAAAGTAAGATAAATGAATCACCATTGACTAGCGAATATGCAATGAATATTGAATACCGTCAGTTTACATATAAACCAACGATGGTATCCAATTATTGCATATGACAGGTTACTTCTCCCAACCTCCCCTTGTGTATATTAAACATCAATTCTCTACTTCAGATCCCGCGCAGAAGGTGTTGTTAAAAACTCCTTTTGATTGTATTACTTTGTTTCTCCTAATTACTCGGCAATACTAAGCTGACCCTTTCCCTCATACAACAAATCCACAGCAGACGACTTTGAAATAATCTGGAGAGAAATATGGAAAATCTCTATATAAACAGTTAATTTAGAATATAATTGAAAACATTGTGGCAAAAGGAGAAATTGCTCATTATGAGCAATTTCTCTTTTTAACAAAATGTTTCAAACGTCGTCTGCTGCAGAGGCGTCAAAAAAAATCTGTATGTGGGAAATAGTTAAGACAATATATACTTTATTATGGCGGAATTGAATTTGTTCATTCAACGATGTTTATTGTAATGAACTAATTCTTAAATTTGATACATACGGAACATTATTTTTTAGTTGCGATACAGGTTTTAGTATTATACTACGAGGGGCGAGGATAATTGATATCTCGCGAGACCAGAGTAGACAATACTAAAACATGTATCGCTACTGCAACATCATTTTCCTTGTATTATACACCATGCATAACTTTTAAGACAGAATAAAGAAAAATATACAAATTTCTATATTCTAAATAAAGAAATAACATAATTTACACAAACAATTTAATTTATAATTCAGGTGTAACTGATGCTCAACCACCGCATTTTGAATGACGTAAAGTTATAAATTTATGTCAATGACGTCAAATCATATTTCAGTGACGTACCATTACCAGATTTGATACTATTCGAATACGGAATTTTAATCCGACGTGTCTGAACTGCGCATGTATTATATTTGCGCTGGAAAATGAGCCGGTATATGATACATACAATAAAAAATGCCGTGTATATCTATTAAATCTGTGTTTAACCCTTTCCCTCATATAGACGCTTTCTGACGCCTCTGCAGCAGACGGCTTTTTGAAAACATAGTGACAAAAGAAGAAATTGCACAACACGTGCAATTTCTCCTTTTGCCACAATGTTTTCCACTTTTTATCATAGGTTATCCATTAAATTATGGAGATTTTCTATCTTTTGACAGAATACGTTCAAAGTCGTCTGCTGCAGAAGTGCCGTATGAGGGAAAGGGTTAAAGATCATCCTTGGGAAGAGTACAATCTGGTGAATGTTCACAGCTGGTCTTTAGTCGCAGGGTCATTTATGCAGAACATGAGTAATTGGGACACTAAAAGTATGGTTGCTATAGGCAGGGAATTGCTATACAAGGGTTGTCTTTTAGCACAGATTTGACTGTACACTTCTTCTTACTTCCTGTTCCTATAAAAGAGCAAACAGTGAAGATCCTGACAATATTACGCAAGGGCATGCAAAGGCTGATAAGGATCTTCGCTGGATGCAAAACGATCGTTTTCTCTATGACCTGGTTCGCTTCTGAGAATCGAAAATGAAAAGTCCATACAACACAACTCAAACCTAAAGAAATCTCGATATTGTCTAATCTGTCTTGAAGCTATATTTGTGAGAAGAAAGAGAGAACATTTTTAAAGACAATGTATACACATGATTACATTTGGTATGGCACATGCCATAGTATAATCCAATATAATGTTGCTCTCTGTTGATAGAGATAAATTGTTATGATAACGTATGGGAATAGAATTAGCTACCGACAAATTTCAATATGAACGTCCCATTGTAATCATAGGCGGACACTTAGTGTTTTATTTTATTAAAATCGGCATGGACAGGTTTACACATAATAAGCGACAACTTCTTCGACGTCTATCCGTCCGTCTGTCTGTCTGTCTGTCTGTTCGTCTGTCTACCAGGCATTCACCTTGTGATACATTTAAAGGAGGAATTTGTGTTCCTTCGAGCACTTTTTTTTTTATAATTTCTCAGAAATATGCGAACTATTAGTGTTCCTTTAATTAATCGTAAAATTGATATCATATCACCGCTCTGATGAATTTAACCATGACAAATCGAAGCAGTTTTACAGTTTAAGTGAGCACAATTATATATTTTCTTTTGCAGCCCTTATTC